>JADRCH010000093.1:0-22407 GCA_019843965.1 Rhynchomys soricoides | reverse complement strand
GTAGTAGTAGTAGTAGTAGTAGTAGTAGTAGTAGTAGTAGTAGTAGTTGTTGTCTAGGCTTGCTCTCTATTGGATTGTCATCTAATGGATCGTCATCATTGGATGACAGTTATGTAAATCCAATTTACATGTGGAGAATAATAAGGAGTCTCTTCTGATCTATAGAGTACCCTTGAAATAAAATGAGAATCAAAGCAAGAACTTGTTTTGAAGTATAATATATGGAATATATTGTGTAAGCTACTATTTGCTGGGGTGAGAGGTATGTCTTTCCTAATTTGCACTAACATGGGCTAGAAGTTCCTTAAGCTTACCTCACAAAACAGTCCATTTTTTAGATGGATCCCAGAAAGAAGGCAAGAAAGAGCGAGAGAGAGAAAGAGAGAGAGAGTCTAATTCTTAGTTGATCTATTTCTTTCTATTATAATAATCAAAAGTAAAAATTGTGTGTGTTTTTGTGTGATCCACAGCACAACCATTACTGGATAATTCAATAAGAACAAATAAGACTTCCAGGGCTACATAATAAGGATACTAAAACAAAGACAGACAAACAAACAGACAGACATAGATAGAAAAAAAAATAAAGGAGATAGAAAAGGGAGAAAGTACAAATAGCTAATGAGGGCCCCATAATTGAACTCCAAAACCAAGGAAGCTCAGAGTGACTGAGTGTCTTTAAGAAAGACAAAATTCAAAACAAAAAGCAAAATGAAGCAAAACAAACATAGTCGTACATTTTATTTCTTTTCTTCATATATTTAAAAAAAAGAAAAACATCACAAACAGCAAAGAGAAAGAGAGAGAGAAAAGATCTACTGTTTAAACTCCTTTTATTGTAATAAGAAAATAATGATCACAAAAATTAAAACTGGCCGATCTCACTCTAACATTCATTGATTCTATTAATTCTGTACCCTTGCAGTCTAATCAGGAACAAAAGAAAACCAAGAAAGAAAGAAAGAAAGAAAGAAAGAAAGAAAGAAAGAAAGAAAGAAAGAAAGATGGAAACTCAGCCAACTGATCAACCTTTTCTCCTTATTTAAAAAAAGAAAGTTGGCCAACTGGTAGACTTCATTTCATACACACACACACACACACACACACACACACACACACATGTTATAAATGAAGAAGAAAAAATAGAAAGTCTGCTGGTTGACATATTTTTTATATTTGTTAATAAGTAATCATTAATAAAAAATCAGTCCACCTTTATTGCTTACACTTTATTTAACATCAATGAGTACTATCATCTCAAATACAATTTGGTTTTAATAAAAAGGACAACTGCTCAAGCAGGAATCAAGGTGGCAGAAAGACCAGAATACCAACTGGTCCCATGACTTTAATGCTAGATATGAAGGAAGATATCAACAACAACCAGCCAACTGGGTGATCTCCTTCTTAGAAAAAGGAAAGACATGGAAAAGTGGTTAACTTGTGGACTTCATGAGTGAGCAGAATGAGCCAAACCAATGGATTTAGCAGCATCTGAAAAGGAGGAAAGAGAACTACCAATCCCAGAAAGTACTCTTCTACTCTGGTTCTTCTCAGAGAGCAGAAAAAGAGCACCCGACTCTCCCTGCATTTTTGCCACCCAGCATGCACCAAGGCACCGTGGTGTGTTGAAGGGTGAGCTCAGTGTAGACCATTCTTGCTACCTGAGATCTATGTGTCATACCCAGATGGACACTAAGTCCAGGTGGCTCAGATTCCCACATATCTCCATTCCCCAGGTATGAGACATGGAGATGGGTTGGGGGAACTGAACCAAAAGAACTGGAGTCTTGCAAGTCCAGAGTTGCCCTCTGCCCTCAAGACCTGGAGTTACCACCAGACTAAAAGGACAAGACACCAATTCATCGGGGTAGGAGAGAAAGTGCAAGCGGGTCATGTTGGCCAGGCACCAGCATGAAGGAGAGACAGAGATTTCCCCCTTTTCCATCTCCAACCACCAAACTCCAAGGGGACTCACTTGGGCCTCTGTGGGACAAGCAAGCATTTGACCTTCCTTCACATAATATAAGCCTACTCAAAGCCCCATACTGCCCATTGTCATCTGCACACATTAAGAAGCTCACAGGGACAAACAAATTCTTGTGTTGGGGTCTGGCTTTTAATAGATTACAGCAAGGCAGTTGCTCTGCTATGTATGAAACCTGGAACCCCAAAATGGTCATCTACAAATGGTTTAGTGCCAAATTCCACAGGACTTCAGGTTATCATGATGGACATGAGAGTGGCACCCTTTCTGGCCATAGAGACAAAGAAATTCTTGTGTAAAGGGCTGAGTTTCAATAGATCCCAGCATGGGAATGTAATACCTAGGTACCTGAAAAAGTGGCAGAGGGATTTTTCCCCCCTGCACCAACACATCTATCCTGGAAGGACATTCTCAGGACATGCATAGGACCTGTGACAAGGTTGATGCATTGCAACCTTCCCAGGTCCTCCAGGTGAATGTCCTCACCAGCAGACACTGTGGTGTCCCATGGGCTAGTGCCAGAGTGGGCCACTCCCTGGCTGGGAAGGAAGATAATGTGGTGTGAAGGGTCCACCATGCTCAGGCTGACAGCACAGCCATGGAAAAGACCTAGCTAACTTTGTGGGTGTAGGTGGTTCAATAATGTTCCTGGAGGGAGAGGTGGGACATTGTAGGGGGAATAATGAAGGAAAACAAGGAAGGGAAAAAAACACATTGGCAAATGTCAACTTCCAAGGGTCACAAAGGCTAGGGTGACAAGCATTCCCTTGTTCACCATCAGTAATACAAATAAATGATGACTCCCCTCTCACAGATGGCCATGTCTCTCTCTACTCTGTGTTCTCTATGTATGCCAGTGACAGTGCTGTGATGACTATAGCATGTGGGTGCCTCTCCTTTTCATGGCCAAAGGAGGCAACCAACCAGCCTTTGGTGATTCCCCCTAGGCAGCCCAGAACGCCTTTGAAGAACCTCACCCAAGACACAGCCTAACAAATCCCCATGTGCTGAGGTTTGATAAGTTCTCAGAAGACATGGAGTGGGCATCTAGAGGCAGGTATCTTGGGAAGTAGAGGTGAGACGGATATGAATGATTCAAGCAGGATGAAGCAGAGAAGCAGGAAGAAGGTAGGAGAGCAAGAGAGGGAGAAAAGGCTCACAAGGGACTCAGGACACTGACTCCACCCATGTTGGAACTTCAGGAGAAGGAGGACCTGGGATTGGCCCTGCTAGTAAACCTCCATCTGTGGGAAACCCCTATAGCAGCACACATATGAGGGACTGATCAATGGACAAGCTAAGCTCAGACAGGCATAGCCCCAGGAGGAACTTGGGACCACAAGTGTGTTTGAAGTGTCAAACAATGTGTCCTGAAATTCACATTAATTCTTGCAGCTAGCTGCTTTCTTGATGTACAAGCAAAGGGATCCACCACTGAGTCTTATTGGTCTTTAGGTTGGAAGTGAGACAGGGACAGGCACTACCTCATCTTGGAACTCAAGTGCTAATGACAGCACAGTTGCCTGTCCTCTGGAAAGAGAGGATATATAGAGAGTTTGCCTCAAGCTTCTCAGCACAAAAGATCAACAAGAAAACAAAGCAACATAAAATGGGTCAGGATCATGAAAATAGACACAGTTTTACTGATATGGAGCACCATAACCGGCACCAGCAGATCACAGAAAGCAGGCAAGGCAGGCACATGTGGCTATCCTCAAGGGTACCAAGAGGGAAGCTCTCAACCCAGACCATATCCTCAGAAGAGGCATTGGAATATGTCTTGAGTCTGAGGGAACTGGTCTAAGAGGAACCCAGAGCTCTCTCTCCTCTACAACTTGGGCAGAAGTTCTGATGCCCCTTGGGTCTTTAAACCTCCACATGGAAATGTGATACTTTGGTGTCCAAACATGGGCAGAGTGTACACACGAGGTCAGAAGCATGGTGTGTCGGGGTGGACTGGACAACACATTACACCAATCCACATAATACCCACTCTGCCACCGTAAACCAGAGCTGAGGTGGAGGTGCAGGAAAACCACTAGCACAGCCCGGCCAGTAAACAGGAAAGGTATGTGTACCACCCCTGTGCCAGAAGTGGAGAAGCTGGACAGGGAAAAATGCAGATATCATCAAGTGCAGTGCCAGATGGTGGTGTTAAAGAAGGCAGATAACGAAGAATTGAGGTGGACAGGACACCACCCAAAAACACACTGTCTGCCCCACACACCATGTGTCACCAGAACAGGTGGGCTAATATGGGTCCATGCATGGATCCGAGCAGGCCTACCTTTTCACTCAGAATGCCAATGCTCACATGACACTCCCAGGGCATGCCTCCTAGCAGTAGAAGAGCAGATGGTGGCAGACCTGATGAATGGCAATTGATGCCTGCTGTCTCTAATTTAGGATCCTACCACAGGTTCACATACATAAAACTTATTACAAATTTCACTTCTTACACATAGTCAAATTCAACCATCTTCTCAGTGTTCTGCCAGGGCTGCAGGCCAACAACAGAGGAGCTGATCCGAGTGCTTCACTAAGCCATCCAATGGTAGTACAAAGGGCAGGGACTTAATTGATGCAAGCTTATGGCCCACACTTACTGGGAATTCCTCAATCATGGAGAATCATTGCAATCCTCATTCCCCATCACAAATGAGGTTCGACAGGTTACCCACACCTGCAGAGTACACACACGCTCAGCCTTTGTATAGTGCCTGCAGCCCTGGACATCTAAGGGCATTACAAACCTATTACCACTTAATTTGGGGTGGCTGAATACCACTTGTCCCTCTAAGAAGTTGGGGGTCTCTGGCCATTTGGGTGTCATGTAACTAGTTAGCATGCCAGAGACTCATTTGTTATTGGAATTAACCAGACAAATTGCTCCACCAACTACAAATGGCCATGCACCACCACTCACGTAATTGAGAATGAGTTATCGATCTGTCAGTCCTATCCATGTCCAGGCAAGATGAGGTTTCCCATGTTGAGTCAAATTCAAACACAGGCTCTAGTCCTGGTGGTGCCCTTTAATCAACTACTTTAAGTTTCAGCTTTGCAACCATACTCTCTCTGGAACCCAAAGACTTTGGTGTCTCAAAAGTTGCCCATCAGCATCCTTTATGGTTGGAACAACGCCTCCCCATCGCCAGTCAGCATCCTTTATGGTTGGAACTATGATGGTATCTGATCATCTTTGAAACTCTGACTTTCATTCTTGATTAATGAAAACATTCTTGGCAAATGCACTGGTCTAAGAATTTCACCTCTAATGGCACAATACCAATGCCCCAGGTCAGCCCTCTTAATCACAGCCTCAGTTCTGAAAACCAACAAAATAGAGCCTTGGTCCTATTCCATTATTCCTAGCTGCAGTATCCAGGTGGCTGGGGCCTGCTTTGAACACTCTAATTTTTTCAAAGTAAATGCTTTGGGCCCAGCGAGACACTCAGCTAAGAGCATTGAAGGGGCACCGAGAAGCAAGGGGCGGGGACAGGAGGTAACTCACCTTGTGGTGGACCACCCACCTGCCCCCAAGATCCAACTAGGAGATTTTTTTTGATACTTTATTTACATTTCAAATGCTTTCCCCTTTCCATGTCTCCCATTCCCATCCCCCTGCCTCTATGAGGGTATTCTTCCACCCATTCACCCACTCCCATCTTCCCTCCCTGGCATTCCCCTATACTTGGACAACTAATACCCTCAGGCCCCAAGGTTTCTCCTCCCACGGATGGCCAACAAGGCCTTCCTCTGCCAAAAAATGTGGCCAGCACCATGGGTTCCTCCATGTGTATTCTTTGGTTGGTGATCCGGTCTCTGGGAGCATTGGGGGATCAGGTCAGTTGACACTGTTGCTCCATATATGGGGCTGCAAACTCCTTCAACTCCTTCTCAGTCCCTTCTTCAATTCGTCCATCTGGGACCCCACGCTCAGTCCAACGGTTGCTGTGAAGTGACTCTTGGGTATTCCAAACTTTTGGGCTAATATCCATGTATCAGTGAGTACATACAATGTTCATTCTTTTGTGACTGAGTTACCACACAGGATGATATTTTCAAGTTCCATCCATTTGCTGCAAATTTCATGAAGTCATTGTTTTTAATAGCTGAGTAGTATTCCATTTTGTAAATGTACCACATTTTCTGCATTCATTTCTTTGTTGCGGGACATCTGGGTTGTTTCCAGCTTCTGGCTATTATAAATATGACTGCAATGAACATAGTGGAGCATGTGTCCTCATTACATGTTGTTTTCTTTGATATTGCCACCTCACCCAAAGTTTTCCTAACAAATGACACTTTGACGTCATTGACCCCTCTCTTCTTAAAAAAGTAATTAGGGGGAGATGTGCAGCTGTGAAATGCAGTCTGTTTTCTGGCAGAGCTAAAGTTCAAACCCATGGGTCCAATAGGGGGTAAAAATCCTATAAGGAACAACAACAGGCATTTGCCAGGCTCCTAGAAACAGCTCATGACACGTGACTATATCTCTCCATAGGTCTGTGACATTTGGTCATGTAAAAAGGGATCAACCCTCAAGGTAGAGGCATGGCCAGGTAGCCTCAAGACATAAACATGTTAATGAGGCACCTAGAGGCTTAGCCATGCTCCTTCTTAGTTACTATTTTAACCTCACCCTTCCCTGAGGTTTCCGGGATATGGTCTCACCCACACTATTCTTCACAATGACAATAAACACTCTGAAACCCTGACCTGTCTCTCTTCATCTGCAGTGGAAAATGATGGAACTGGCCTTCGCCTAAAGAGCTGCCCATCTAGCCTCCCACTGAAGCTGTCCCACTGTTCCCAGCCACAGCAGCCTTCCACCCAACAGCCAAAGACCCAGTCCCATGCTCGGGGATGTCAGCTGTGCTCCTTTTCCCCTTCAACCCAGGCTAGATCCAGTCTGCAGTCCCACTTTGTTCTCAGCTCTTCTGAAGCATCCAGTGGATTCTGTGATGCCCAAGAGCATGGGAACTCCATGGAGCAGGAGTCCCTGGGAAGTCTCCTGGGACCCACGGCTGCATCCCCCACCCGCGGGCTGTGAATCAGCAGAGGCTTCTCACGGCCTGACAAGCCAGGTGGCCTTTGGGGGTACTCGAGGTCAAACTGCTCACATCCCGACATGAGCACCCAGGGCGGATGAGAGGGACTTCACTCCACCACACAGTTTGATCCAATAACTGGTGCTCAACGTGGGGCTCAAACACTGACACAACTGCACTGAATGGATACCAAGGGAAGGTGAGCCCTCCAACTCTGGAGACAAGCAACCTGTCCTCTCCTGCTGTGCTTTTAGGCAGCGCCATCTTGTGGATTTGGACAAGCTAAAGGGGCAATTGAAGCCTCCTGGCCAGGGTTACTCTCTGGTGTTGTCTGAAGGTCCCTCTAGCCCCTGTCTAAATCCCAATAGCCTGCAACAGGGGTTGGCAAAGACTCTATCTTATTTCTCCTCAAAACAAGAAATACTGGTAATGCGGCAGCCATTTAAAAGCCACAGGGTGTCTGCCAGTTCTTAAATCGGCGAGAAGGCTTAGTGTTTTGGACCTCTGTGGTATCTCCCAAAAGCCAGTAGGCCAAAGGGACGTTCCCATTGGACAAAGTGTTTCTCCTCTTTTCTGTCATGGGCAGCTCACAGTCTCACAAAAAATCGCCCCAAGCCAGGGAAATATGTGCCCTACTAAAATCCCACAGAATAAAAATAGCCAAAAACCAAGCCTCCTGGTTTAGGGAGGAAGTACTTAGGATAGTGCCAAACATGGCCATTGATAACATTTATAGCCCTGATTCATGGACCGGAGTAGTTTCTCTCATCAAAAAAAGAGATACCCAAGAAGCAAAAACACCCTCCTGTGATTTTTTGCCAATCTTAACTGCAATTCGGCAATGCATAGGATTATCTGAAATAGGACAAGCTGATAGAAACATAACTCCTGAGCCCCCTCAGTCAGATAACCCAAAGATCAAGGTCCTAAAACTCACCCTATTTCAAATCTCATAGCCTTTAACTAATTGATAAGGAAAATAAAATCCATTTACCAACCCTTGCCCCCTTAAGCCCTGAAGGAAACACTAAACAAACAATATGCTCTTCCTGCCCCTCCCTCTCCCACTCAAGGGCAAGGTTTCATTTAAAAAAAAAAAAAAAAAAAAAAAAAGGACTTTAATCCCAGCACTTGGGAGGCAGAGGCAGGTGGATTTCTGAGTTAGAGGCCAGCCTGAACTACAGAGTGAGTTTCAGGACAGCCAGGGCTATACAGAGAAACCCTGTCCCAAAACAAAACAAAACGACAACAACAACAAAAAAACAAAAACAAAACAAAACAACAACAACAAACCAAAGGAGTTTCTGCCTGCCTCTCCCCCTATTTTACCTCCCTCCATCAGACCAGAGAGTGATATTTCTCCTCCCCCTTCTCCAAGCCGTAAAAGCAAAAAACCTACAAAACTCTGCCAAATTCCATAGTCACTTATCCCCAACCATCTACCACCCAACAACTTTGTAATTTCTGAAACTTTCTTACAAAAACTAACCCCTCCTCCTATGCTACTCAGGAGTCTGAAAAAGAACTAAAAATTCAAAATGCTCAAGCATTCCTGGTTAATATCAACCTCAGTCAAACTAAACCACTCAAATGGTACTCACTCCAAGACTCAGACTTAAAAGAACTCAGGCAAGCAGTGAAGGAAGAGGGAATGCACACACACTGGACAAAAATCTCTCCTACAGAGCCATATTGCTAACTTAAACACCCTCCCCTCCCCCCAAGATTGGAGAGATATTTGTCATTCTTCCCTTCCTGGCCCAATGTTTTTGGAGTGGGAAGCCCTATTTAGAGATGAATGCCATCAACAAGTCAGGCAAAACTGGGACAGAGGCAACACCCCATGGGGTTTTATTGAACTCTTTGTCCAGGAAGACTTTTCTACTATAGCTCAGCAGGCAACTCAGCCAACAAGATGTTATAAACAGGTCAGCCTCTGTACAACCCAAGCTTGAGATAGGCTCACTCCACCTTCAGGGTCACAAGATCCCACCTCCTCAAAAGCCAGGAAAACCTCTATCTGATTTTATTCTCAAAACTAAAATGAGCCTAGAAAGAAAAATTCCCAACCCCACAGCCAGATACCTCCTTCTTAAAACCATTGAATGGAAAAGCATGACTTCCAAATCTAGACTGGCTTGACAGGGTCTCCAGGAGGAGCATCATGATAGGTAAATTGTGGCTACTCTCGATATAGGAACCATGTCATACCAAATTACATCCGTGGCTCAGGCATTTGTAGCAAGAGTAAAAACAGGAGTCTTCTTCAAATGTGGAGAGACAGGGCATTAGAGAAATGAATGCCCATAAAACTCTTTCCACATAACAAATTCTAATCCTCCTAAGAATATCTGTTTCCACTACAGAAAAGGTTTCCACTAGAAGAAATACCATATCGCTGTATATAATAAGGATAGTAAGCCACTAAAGCCTTTAAACTTCAGATGGGGCAGCCCTCAGCCCCAACAGTAAGAGGGACAACTACTCCAATAGAAGTCTTGTGGGAGTCCAATATTTCAAAAGGCTCCCATCCAAAATTAACCATTAAAATAGATAATAAACCATTCAAATATCTTATTAATACTGGAGCAGACAAGACAATTTTAAGACAGCAAGAGATCCCATGTGACAGGCAACTGATCCCTGGGCCCCAGCTCCTAGGCATATGGGGTACCTTTCACACATTCATCACCAAGCAGGCCTACAGGTGGGAAGACCCAGATGGAGCTACTGGCCTCATACACCCACTGGTGGCTCAGGTAGCTACCAATCTTCTAGGGAGAGATATCTTACAAGCATTAGAGGTGGTTCTTACCACCCAATCAGAAAAAGACCACATTACAATAGAGGATATTACCTATAATGAAAAGAATATCCAAGGATGTCCCGCCCAGCAGGACCTCGTTATTCATAGGGTGCGAGGAGGATCGAGCCTGAAAAGAAAATGGGTGAGAGAGAGGAGGGAGGCCGAGCAGAATTTTGTCAAGGTCTCACTTTATGCCAGACACATGTAGCTTTTAAAGAAAAAAACGAATACAGAGGGGAGGGGGAAAGAAAGCTTATGGCCCCCCGGGTCGTCATGGTTACTTGATTAGGCCAGACCATCTGGCGGCAAACTGTTTTATGGTCTATCTATTTCCTGGAGGTGGGAAAGACAGCTTATCTTACAGAAGCACAACTAGTTCTCAGATCTTCAGGGACAGTGTGAAGGTCCTGGTTCTGATGTCTCCAGCTTATCCTGTACAAACACAGCTGGCTCTCAGAAAGTCTCAGATTCCCAAGGATGGTGTGGAGGCCCCGGCAGATTCCCAGGGAAGGTGTGAGGGCCTGGCTCCTGACACAAGGAGACCCTAAAAACCCTCCTTCAAGTCAACCCCAATTCTAGGGGCCACAGTTAGATTTAGTACTCCTGGCCTTTATTGGCTCTCCAATGAAGCCATCTGGGTCCCTATCAAGGGAGAAGCTTAGAACCCTCAAACAGGTGGTAGAACAACAGCTATTGCTATAACATATCTGCCCCTCCCACAGTCCATAGGATACTCCTGTATTTACTATAGAAAAGAACTCATGGGGATGGATATTATTACAAGATTTGAGGGCGATTAACAAAACCCTGTGAGTCTGGGGCTCCCCACAAAGGGGCTACCCCTTCCAATGTACCCCTATTAGCAGTAGACATAAAATACTGTTTTTATCCATCCCTCTTCCTAACCTTCCCAATACCTACCCACTAGAGATTCTACACCAGGGAAACCTACAAAGGACACTACAAAGTTTTAGGGACCCAAGACTGTTGACTTGAAGGATGCCGAACCAGGATTGAGATCCTTCTACACCCAGACTCCATCTCGACTATCCCTAGCCCTTTTTTCTGCTTTCCCTACCAAAACACAGGTGAATGTCTCCATGAGGTCTCCACATATGGAGGTTACAGATATTGGAGCTGCACAAAGGAATCCACCAGTCATGGTGGTACTATGCTTGCCAACCTTAAAACTCATTTTTCGAGAAACCCTGTCTCAAAAAACAAAACAAACAAACAAACAAAAAACAAACAACAACAACAACAATAATAAAGCCCAAAAAACCCCCCCCAAAAAAACAAAAAAAAAAACCCCTCATTTTTCAGCTTTCCATCAGTGATCCCTGGAATGAACATTGGCTGATCAGAGTCATGGGTAAACTTTATCCCAATGGCTATTCCAAATACCCAGTAGCTGACCTGCACATCTCTTGTGTGTTTGTTCAGGTCTCTAGATCACTCTTTACCCATGCTAATATTATCCAATAGGAAAATCAATCTCTGAAGGATTTACGAGCTACCCTCTCCTGGCTGCAGTACATCCAGTATGCCTGACCTCCTTCCCTTAACCACCCATCCCAACTCCTCCCAATGCTTTTTCTGTGCTTCTCTCTCCCAACCACTATCAGCAGCTGTTCTCATTAACATTTCCCTTCACAACCTCCAGGGACCCCTACCCATGAGGAAAGCACAAGACATTCCTCTCTTTAACCTGTGCCCACCTCTTTGCCTTGTAGGGCCCTCTTCAAAACCTCATCTTACATGTGTCCATGATATTACCATCACCAAATCAGTTTGTGTTAACCCTCCTGCCCTCCTCTGGTGCAAAGACACTACCGGTACCTGTATTAACCCCTCTTTTCAAGGTTCCTGCATCCCCTTTGATAATTGTCCCCAGGTTTATCTCTACAAAACTGAAGAACTTGCCTTGCAGATGGGAGAAAACCTAAAGAAGAGAGAAATCTTCATCTTTTTTCTCACTGGAGTAGGCCTTGCTATCTCAATGGGTGTAACAGGAACTGCTAGAGCAGCCTTTGTCCAAATACAACATCTGACCAGATTTCCAGGACAAGCTTGATCAGGCAATAGCTTCCACTGTAGACAGCCTTGAGTCTGTTCAACACCAGATAACCTCCCTAGCAGGAGTTGCTCTCCAGAACAAGATAGCCCTGGACTTATTGACTGCTTAACAGGGAGGGACTTGTGTTTTGCTGGGGGAGGAATGTTGCTTCTATGTCAACGAATCTGGGCTTGGTAGAACAAGTTGTAAACTTGCTTAAAGAGCTCTGGGGGAACCCCCAAGCACACTATACTCCAAACACCCCTTCCTCTTGATACTCTAACTGCTTAGTAGCTTGGCTCCTTCCCCTCCTTGGCCCCATACTAGCCATTGGAGCCTTGCTTCTCTTGGCACCCTGTCTCATTCAGTTTCTAAAGCAGCAGATGAGTAGCATTGCGAAGATCACCACCATTCAGGTCTTGATTCAGTACCAAACTATTCTCAATATGGAGGACAGTTATTCTGATGACACCTTTCCCTTATAAAAGAAAAAGGGGGAGTTGTGACAGGCCACCTGGCCACTGGTTGAGTACAGGTTTAATCGTGGGTGACCCAGTGGAGGCTAGCCCTGCAAAGGACCAGAAGGCATTTTGCCAATGCTCCTGGGAGGCCTTGGCTCCTGTCAAGTAGCTACAACCCCCAAATCCTCCTGTAGAGAACTCTGTCATGTAGGAGCAGCACACCAAGACTTCCCAGATGCAGATAAGGTATCCCTAAACTCTCAGACCAAGCCAGTGGGTAGTACCTGTTTTCAGACCCTGGCCCATTCCAAACTGTATATTAGATCATCACAAACTGTATATGAGAGATCCTATCCAGAAGGAATAAAGGTGTGAGAACTACTCTGTCGTTGGAGAGCTTCTATCATCAGAGCTGTAACACTGCTGCTTGGGAAGAGGTCTCCTCTCCCTAAAAGCCACCAGAAACTTCCTGCCTGGGCCTGAATCAGGGCTGGACTGGGAGTGCAACATCTTGGAGCAACCAAGGCGGTAACTGCAGAAACCAAGGTGGAGGTGACTCCTGCCCTTGCTTGCACTCTCCCCTTTTCCTGAACACTCACACTTGGACAGGTCAGAGATTCCTGTGGAAAGCCTCTAGCACACAGGGCCACACATCTTCTGGGTATATGTCCAGGAGTGGTACAGTTGGGTCCTCAGGTAGTATTATGTTCTCTTTTCTGAGGAGTCACCAAACTGATTTCCAGAGTGGTTGTACCAGCTTGCAATCCCACCAGCAATGGAGGAGTGTTCCTCTTTCTCCACATCCTCACCAACATCTACTGTCACCAGAGTTTTTGGTCTTAGCTATTCTGACTGGTGTGAGGTAGAATCTCAGAGTTATTTTGATTTGCATTTCCCTGGTGACTAAGGATGCTGAACATTTCTTTAGGTGCTTCTCAGCCATTCAAACTTTCTCAGTTGAGAATTCTCTGTTTAGCTCTGTTACCCATTTTTTGATAGGGTTATTTGGTTCTCTGGAGTCAAACTTCTTGAGTTCTTTGTATATATTGGATATTAGCCCTCTATCAGACATAGGGCTGGTAAAGATGTTTTCCCAATCTGTTGGTTGCCGTTTTGGCCTATTGACAGTGTCCTTTGCCTTATAGAAGCTTTGAAATTTCATGAGGTCCCATTTGTAGATTTTTGATCTTAAAGCATAAGCCATTGGTGTTCTGTTCAGGAACTTTTCCCCTGTGCCCATGTATTCTAGACTTTTCCCCACTTACTCTTCTATTAGATTCAGTGTATCTTGTTTTATGTGGAGTTCCAACTAGGAGCTTTTTAACTGCAGCAACTTTAATATATGCTATTGAAGCTGGAATTACCAAGGCTGCCGGCCCTAGACTTGCCCTCCAATGGATCCTCATTAATGGATTTTAAGTGGACTCATTCCAATTACAGGGCCTTTAAAGAGTCCTGTCTTGATACTTTCATCACTAACTCCCCAGGTCAGGAGTTGTGATTTGTGTGCCTGCTGCCTTCCTTGGATGTGGTAGTCATTGTTCAGGCATCCTCTTTGGAATTGAACCCTGATTCTCCTTCACTGAGGGTCACAATTGTAGGCATGGGGACTTCCATCCAAATTTGATAGGTGCAGACATTTGAATGGTTCATTTATGCTGCAGCAGGTGAGCAATCTGCTGGAGGTTATCTAGAGTCATCAAAATCCAGCAGTGCCTGCCCGATGGCCAGAGCCAAGAGGTATTGTACCTGGTTGGTTTGATCTGATAAATGCACACATCCTTCCATAGAGGGAAGTCAACATCATCTGCATGTATTAGCATGAATTACCACAGTTATCCAAGTAGGAGATGAATGAGCAACCAAAGGAATAGCATTTGATTTAATGAGCCATCTGCAGTTTCACTGTAACAGCAATATGTACATAGACTTGCATGGCTTAATCTTTGAGATAAGCATATGCTACTGGCAGGATTAACCTGGGAAGAGAGTGAGTGTAGCTGGGTCAATAAAAAGGGGAGCATGGGTCTGATGTATTCGGTAAAGTTGGGTGGGAGGAAACAAGGATTTCCCAAGGGGTGTCACATATCCTCATGTTCATACATACCCTCCCATGTGCCTGACCACCTGGCCCTAACTCTGCCACCTTTTCTTCATGGCATCAAGAGCATCAGAACATTAGCCACAGTAGATGTGGAGTGAAGGATTGAGCAGGAGAAGAGAAGCGACCTTTGGGGTCTTCAGGGATCCAGAGAAGACTTACCACAAGAGACTATTGATGCTGATGTCAATAACAAAGACCCTCAAGTGGCAATGGGTCTCAACATCTGATAACTTACCAGTCCACAGCAGTTCCTGAAAAGGCCACATCCATAAGGGAAATCAATCCTGACCCTGAGGAGGGAAGGACTTTTGCTTTCCACCAGCCATAGGAATGCAGCTCAAGAAGGGGCAAGGTGACACCATACATCCCTTGCTGTATGGTGCATACATCATGCACAAGAGGCAGCTTTTTGGAAACTGCCAAAACAAGGATGAGAGCAGAAGGCACCTGGAGATGGGAGACAGGTAGACAGAGATCCCATTGCCACCGCCATTCACAATGAATGACCCATTCGCCATGAATGTCCATCCCTGCCTTTGTTCAGCTAAGGCCATGGACCAAAGAGAGCACAAGACAAAAACATGGATCCAGCAAAAGCTAGAGAAGCATATGCAATAAGAACAACAAGGGTGATCTTAGGAAGGCAAAACAAGCATGCTATGTATGAAAGTGAACACAGTGAGTGAGCATACCAAGAATAAAGGATAAAGCCAGAAAAACTACCAGGAGAACAGGCCTACATAGCCAAAAAGCACTGGGAGAAATCAAGCAGCCCACGTGTGTGGAAAAGCCAGAAAGAGGAGGGCTCCAGACACAGGGACAGAAACCAAGACTACTTGGCTTCATCAGAACCCAGCTCTCCCACCAAAGCCAGCCCTGGATACCCCAACACACCATAAAAGGAAGACTCAGACTTAAAATCACATATCAAGAGAATGATAGAAGATTTTAAGAAGGAAATAAATAACTCCCTTAAAGAAATACAAGAGAACACAGATAAACAACTGGAAACCCTTAAAGAGGACACACAAAAGTCCCTTAAAGAATTACAGGAAAACACAATTATACAAATGAACAAAACCATTCAGGAATTAAAAACCAAAATAGAAACGACAAAGAAATCACAAAGGGAGACAACCCTGGAATTAGAGAAAGAAATCAGGAGACATAGATGCAAACATCACCAACACAATACAAGAAATGGAAGAGAGAATCTCAGCTGAAGAAGATACCATAGAAAACATGGACACAACAGTCAAAGTAAACACAAAACCCAAAAAGCTCCTAACCCAAAACATCCAGGATATCCACGAAACAATGAGAAGACAGAACCTGAGGATAATAGGTATAGAAGAGAGTGAAGATTCCCAACTTAAAAGACCAGTAAATATCTTCAACAAAATTATAGAAGAAAATTTCCCTAACCTACAGAAAGAGATGAACATAAATATACAAGAAGCCTACAGAACGCCACATAGACTGGACCAGAAAAGAAATTCCTCCTGTCACATTATAGTCAAAACACCAAAAACACAAAATAAGGAAAGAATATTAAAAGCACTAAGGGGAAAAGGGGAAGTAATATAAAAAGGCAGACTTATCAGAATTACACCAGACTTCTCACCAGAGATTATGAAAGCTAGAAGATCCTGGGCAGATCTCATACAGACTCCAAGAGAACATAAATGCTGGCCCAGGCTGCTATACCCAGCAAAATTCTCAATAATCATGGATGGTGAAACCAAAATATTCTATGACAAATCCAAATTTGCACAGTATGTTTCCACAAACCCAGCCCTACAAAGAATAATACATGGAAAATGCCAACTCAAGGAGGGAAACTATACTCAAGAAAAAGCAAGAAAGTAATCATTCAACAAACTCAAAAGAAGATAGGCACATAAACAACATCAAAAATAACAGGAAACAACAATCACTATTCTTTAATATCTCTTAACATCAATGGTCTAAACTCCCCAATAAAAAGACATAGACTGACAGACTGGATCCATAAACAGGACCCAGCATTTTGCTGCATCCAGGAAACGATCCTCCTTGTTAAAGACAAATACTACCTCTGAGTAAAAGGGTGGAAAAAAATTTTCCAGGCAAATGGCCCCAAGAAACAGGCTGGAGTGGCCATTCTAATATCGGATCAAATTGATGTTCAACCAAAAGTCATAAAAAAAGACAAGGAAGGACACTCATCAAAGGAAAAATCTACCAAGAAGAACTCTCAATTCTGAACATCTATACCCCAAATGCAAGAGCTCCTACATTCATAAAAGAAACTTTACTAAAGCTCAAAGCAGACATTGTATCTTACACAATAATAGTGGGAGACTCCAACACCCCACTATGAAGAATGGACAGATCTAGGAAACATAAACTAAACAGAGACACAGTGAAACTAACAGATGCTATGAACCAAATGGTTTTAAACAGATATCTATAGAACATTTCATCCTACATCAAAGAATATACCTTCTTCTCAGTACCTCATGGTACCTTCTCCAAAATTGATCATATAATTGGTCACAAAACAAGCCTCAACATATTTAAGAAGATTGAAATAATCCCATGCCTCCTATTAGATCACTACGGATTAAGGCTGGTCTTCAATGGCAACAACAACAACAACAGAAAGCCCACATACATATGGAAGCTGAACAATGCTCCACTCAATGATAACTTGGTCAAGGAAGAAATAAAGGAAGAAATTAAAGACTTCCTAGAATTAAATGAAAATGAAAGTACAACATACCCATACCTATGGGACACAATGAAAGCAGTGTTAAGAGGAAAACTCAGAGCTCTGAATGTCTCCAAAAAGAAACTAGAGAGAGCATATAATAGCAGCTGAATAGCACATCTGAAAGTTCTAGAACAAAAAGAAGCTAATACACACAAGAGGAGTAGAAAGCAGGAAATAATCAAATTAAGGGCTGAAATCAACCAAGTGGAAACTAAAAGAACTATACAAAGAATCAACAAAACCAAGAGCTGGTACTTTGAGAAAATCAACAAGATAGACAAACCCTTAGCCAGACTAACCAGAGGGCACAGATACAGTACCCAAATTAACAAAATTAGAAATGAAAAGGGAGATATAACAACAGATTCTGAGAAAATTTAAAAAATCATCAGATAAAATCAGGATCAGATAAACCATCTAAATAGTCCCACAACCCTTAAAGCAGTCATTAAATGCCTCCCAGCCAAAAAAAAAAAAAAAAAGTCCAGGCCCAGATGGGTTCAGTGCACAATTCTATCAGACCTTCAATGAAGACCTAATACCAATACTCTTCAAGCTATTCCACAAAACAGAAACAGAAGGAACACTACCTAATTCATTCTATGAGGCCACAGTTACACTGATACCAAAACCCCACAAAGACCCAACAATAAAAGAAAACTTCAGACCAATTTCCCTTATGAATACTGATGCAAAAAGACTCAATAAAATTCTTGCAAACTGATTCCAAGAACACATCAAAACGACCATTTACCATGATCAAGTAGGTTTCATCCCAGGGATGCAGGGATGGTTTAATACCAGGAAATCCATCAATGTAATCCACTACATAAACAAACTCAGAGGAAAAAAAACCACATGGTCATTTCTTTAGATGCTGAAAAAGCATTTGACAAAGTTCAACATCCCTTCATGATAAATGTCTTGCAAAGATCAGGAATTTAAGGAGCATACCTAAACATAGTAAAAGCAATATACAGTAAATCAGTGGCCAACATCAAACTAAATGGAGAGAAACTCGAAGCAATCCCTCTAAAATCAGGGACTAGGCAAGGCTGCCTTCTCTCTCCCTATCTATTCAATATAGTACTTGAAGTTCTAGCTAAAACAATCAGACAACAAATGGAGGTCAAAGGGATACAAATTGGAAAGGAAGAAATAAAAATATCACTATTTGTAGATGATATGATGGTATACTTAAGTGACCTGAAAAACTCCACCAGAGATCTATATCACTGATAAACACTTTCAGCAAAGTGGCCGGATACAAAATTAACTCAAGCAAATCAGTAGCCTTCCTATACTCGAAGGATAAACAGGCTGAGAAAGAAATTAGGGAAATGACACCCATCACAATTGTCACAAACAATATAAAATATCTTGGTGTGACTCTAACCAAACAAGTGAAAGATCTGTATGACTAGAACTTCAAGTCTCTCAAGAAAGAAATCAAAGAAGACCTCAGAAGATGGAAAGATCTCCCATGCTCATGGATTGGCAAGATTAATATGGTTAAAATGGCCATCCTGCTGAAAGCAATCTACAGATTCAATGCTATTTCCATCAAAATCCCAACTCAATTCTTCATAGACTTAGAAAGAGCAATTCTCAAATTCATATGGAATAACAAAAAGCCCAGGATAGCAAAAACTATTCTCAACAATAAAGGACTTCTGTGGGAATCAGTCTCCCTGACTTCAAGCTATACTACAGAGCAGTAGTGATAAAAACTGCATGGTATTGGTACAGTGACAGGCAGGTAGATCAATGGAATAGAATTGAAGACCCAGAAATGAACCCACATACTTATGGTCACTTGATCTTTTACAAAGGAGCTAAAACTATACAGTGGAAAAAGACAGCTTCTTCAACAAATGGTGCTTGTTCAACTGGTAGTCTACATGTAGAAGATTGTGAATTGATCCATTCCTATCTCCCTGTACAAAGCTCAAGTCCAAGTGGATCAAGGACCTCTGCATAAAACCAGATACACTGAATCTAATAGAAGAGAAAGTGGGGAAAAGTCTAGAATACATGGGCACAGGGGAAAAGTTCCTGAACAGAACACCAATGGCTTATGCTTTAAGATCAAAAGTCTACAAATGGGACCCCATGAAATTGCAAAGCTTCTGTAAGGCAAAGGACACTATCAATAGGCCACAACAGCAAATAACAGATTGGGAAAAGATCTTTACCAATCCTACATCCAATACAGGGCTAATTTCCAATGTATACAAAGAACTCAAGAAGCTAGACTCTAGAGATCCAAATTACCCTATCAAAAAATGGGGAAGAGAGCCAAACAGAGAATTCTCAACTGTGGAAACTGGAATGGCCAAGAAGCACTTAAAGAAATGTTCATCATCCTTAGTCATCAGGGAAATGCAAGTCAAAACAACCCTGAGATTCCACCTCACACCAGTCAGAATGGCTAAGATAAAAAACTCAGGTGACAACAGATGTTGGTGAGGATGTGGAGAAAGAGGAACACTCCTCCATTGCTGGTGGCATTGCAAGCTGATACAGCTTCTCTGGAAATCAGTTTGGTACACCCTCAGAAAAATGAATATAATACTACCTGAGGACCCAGCTGTACCACTCCTGGGCATATACCCAGAAGATGCTCCAGTATGTAATAAAGACACAAGTTCCAGTATGTTCATAGCAGCCATATTTATAATAGCCAGAAGCTGGAAACAACACAGATGTCCCTCATCAGAAGAATGGATTCAGAAAATGTGGTATATTTACACATTGGAATACTACTCAGCTATTAAATACAATGACTGACTTCACGAAATTCACAGACAAACGGATGGAACCTGAAACTATCATCTGGAGTGAGGTAACTCTGTCACAAAAGAATGAACATGGTATGTTCTCACTGGTAAGTGGTTATTAGTCAAAAAGTTCGAAATACCCAAGAGTCACTTCGAAGCAACAGTAGGGCTGAGTGTGAGGTCCCAGATGGAGGACTTGGAGAAGGGACTGAAGAAGCTGAGGGAGTTTGCATCCCCAGGGAGGCAGCCACAGTGGCAACTGGACTGACTTCCTGATACTCCTGGAGACTTATCCACCAACCAAAGAATACACGTGGAGGGACCCATGATGCTGGCCACAAATGCGGCAGGAGAGGGTCTTGTTAGCTATCAGTGGGAGGAGAGGCCCTTGAGTCTGAGGGTTTTAGATCCCCCAGTGTAGGAGAATGCCAAGGAGGGAAGACGAGAGTTGTGGGTGGGTGGGTGTTAGAATACCCCCATAGTGGCAGGGGGAGGGAGGAGAAAATGGGGATGTTCCAAAGGGGAGATCTGGAAAGGGGGAAACATTTGAAATGTAAATAAAGTATGAAAAATGAATAAAAGAAAGAAAGAAAGAAAGAAAAACTACCAGGAAAACAATATCTCACAGTGACTAATGACAAGCAGGGGAAGTGGAAGTTGCAGGACAAGCATACCATGCTGTTCATAGCAGCAAAAAGGCTTTAAGCACAAAGACAGAAAACCACCACCACCACAACAACAACCCAACCACTTTCCTGTTTACCTCCAAGAAAGAAACACTGTGAAGGGGGCAAAGTAGTGCACTCAGGAGGCATGTGACAGAAAAACTGGTACACATCAAGCAGGGACTAATAGAGATTTGAATACTCCACAAAAACAGAAAGAAAAAGAATAACAAAAACTCAAAACCACACACTCACATCGACCAACAGCAAGCAGGGGAAGCAGGCTTTGCTATACAAGCATGAAGAAAAACCACATTTGGTCGAGGGTAGCAAAATGTGGAGGTGTTAAAAAAATTCCTCCTGCTTAACTCCCCAGGAAATAGCACTATGGACAAGGGAAAAGGTAGTATACTTGGGAGAAATGACACGTGGAATAAAGACCAGGACACAGACACATACACAGACTAGTGGAGAGGTTTGGGAAAGAGAGAGAGAGAGATAGAGAGAGAGAGAGAAAGAGAGATAGAGAAAGAGATAGAGATAGATAGATAGAGGAACCAGTCTCGGAAGAGCATCAGGAAATTGGGAAACACTAGCACAAAATAGGTGCCCTAATCTCCCCTTACTCCACCATTCTACCTGATATGACAGGTGACAATGACCATGGGAAAATCAGTTATGCCTGGCAGAAAAACAACAAACTACCCAGTTGTCACAAGCCACCCAAAGAGCATGCTCAAGGAAGGAAGCACATGAAGTAAGAAGCATGTGTGCAGTTGTAGTGTCAAGCACTATGAGACCCAAGAGCTAAATGCAGGTGGCCAGATAGCCCAACAACCTAGAAGGGTCCTATCCTTTAATAGCACCAACCAAAGGACAGTGTGCCAGCATATATCTCCAGGTACAATATTGACAGATTGCAAAGATCAAAGCAATAACAGGTATGGAGAGAAAATTCACAGGCCTCGTGGTATACTTGGTAGTCATGCCTGTTACAGTGCCACCCAAAAGTCCCCATGAACAGAAAAATGGACCTCAAAGGAAAAGTCAGTTGACATTATAGCCATGAGTAGAGGTAGATAGACAGGACTGTGCTATAATGCTCTGGCCACAACCTTATCTCAGCCTCAAAAATCTAGAGCCCTGGCCCCAGGGACCAAGGAGCTCCTGGAGAAAATTTAAAGAATAAAGACTCTGAGGCTCCAGGGAGACCAGGCTGGGCCCCAAAGGCTTGGAAGCCTGGGCCACATTATCCTCTTGGCCTCAGAAATCCAGAGTCCCGCCTCCAGGGACATGGAGAAAAGGAGGGGATAGGGAAAAAATAAAATTCCAGGGCAGGACTTAAGCTGTCTAGTTGACCTGATCAAGTGCCACCAACCCTGTAATTTGTCTCAACATGGAGAACAGCAACTAACATAGATCTCTCAGTGCAACCTCTTAGAGTGAACACACCCAAACATGACACCATCTCCAGGACACAGGAGGCATATGCTGGATTGCTGGGGCTCCCATACCTCTGGCCAACTTAAAGTAGGGACTTCATGTCCTTGTCATTGACTGAGGAACAAGAGTGTTAGAGAAACTTGTCACCACTAGGTGTCGCCTGACAACAGTCTGGATCATCCAAGCAAACCAATACAGATCATTCAAGCACCTCCACACTCATTCACTCTGTCTTTTGGGAGGGTCCTGCCTACCTCAGGGGGACACTCACTTATGCACGATGGAGCAGAGTACCC
>JADRCH010000092.1:7835075-7860034 GCA_019843965.1 Rhynchomys soricoides | reverse complement strand
TTTTTTTTTTTTTTTTTTTTTATAAAGAGTTTTGAGATACGTGTTGGCCTGGAACTTGAAATCCTCCTGCCACAGAGTCCTCAGAGTGGATTACACATGTGTACCCCACCCCCACCCAAGCCCATCTAGAATGTCACTCAGATACTGTAGATGATTATTTCAAGTTACTAAAGATTACAGAAAAATCTATGTTTTGGGCCCAGCAAGATGGCTCAGCTGGTAAAAGTTTCTTGCTACCAAGTCTGGTGACCTGAGTTCAATCCCAGGGACCCATATGGGGAGCAAGAGAACCAACTCTGACTTCCACACATTCCACATGTCACACACACATGCTAAATATAAACGTGTGTGTGTGTACAGCTTTACTAACATAAGTCACAATGTTTAAGTCGTTGTTAAACTAACTAAAACCTACCTTTTGGGTGCCAGTAGAGATGGGTATTAGCAACACATATCTTTTTAGAAGAGTCCATTGTAGACTGAAGAACTGAAATCTGTAATAGGAAACACCAGAGTTCAGTTGGTGTCTGCCAATTTCCTGAAAACATTTTTGGTTTTGTTGAGACACTTCCTCACTGTACACTCTTGGCTGTCCTAGAACTCACTATGTAAACTAGACTGGTCTTTAAACTCATAAAAATCCACCTGCCTCTTCCTCCAAAGTTCTGGGATTAAAGGCAGGTGCAACAATACCTGACTCTCAGGAATGTTTTGTACTTAAGACTGTGGGCTGAGCTATTTTATTCCACAGTATCCTGAAAACTAAGATACTAATTTTAAAATCTGACACTGCAAGTTTTAAGGTATGGTAACATGAGTAAATGTAATATTTTAGTAATCATTCAATATGCGCCATTATGAAAAAATACACTGTAGTGGACAAAATTAAGACTAAATACTGTTTTCAAGTGTGAAAGCACCTGTTCTGGAGTCAGATCTGTTTGAACAGTCTAGCATTTACAGCATTGTGCCTCAGAGCAAGGTAAAGAAACCATATCACCTCCCTCAAAGATGTGTGTATTTAATTAAATGAACTTACACAGGAGTGCACACAACACAATGGTGCTCGCAAATGGGTAGACATTCATTTACTCAGAACAAAACCCATTACTTAAAAACTCTGAACAAAAACAATGAAAATGCTCTTACAGACGACCGGCATGGTGGCACACAACTTTAATCCCAGCACTTAAGAGGCAGGTGAATCTCAGTGGCTCAATGCTAGACTGATCTACATATCCATATCCACGGCTACACAGTGAGATCATGTCTCAAAAATCAACAAAATTCAACAAGAAAAAACAAAACAAAACCCTACAGTTTAAAGCTACGTTCACATCCTGAACAATAATGCTAACATTGTCAAGTGGCTATGAATCCTGGCTTCATACTTTTATGATCCAGCATAAGGGCGTTTGAACATTTTCTCATTTATGAAACTAGAATAGTATCTGTAAAAACAGATAATAAACCAATGACTTTTTCTTTCACACTAGTAACAATAGTTAAGAAACCGGTCTTAAAACAAGAGGCAATTACACTTGTGACCGCTTTAAAGTGCTCTTAAAACGGTGCTTGACGAGTTCCTATGTCTACCTGGATTGTAAGCACTAAGAACATCTCTATTCATCTTGTTGAAGGCAACCTGTGGCAGGACAGGCGCACTAGGAGAGGTTAATATGTGCTGAATTAAGGAACGGGCTACACTTTTAAGATGCTAGGGCAAAATACTTTAAAGAAATACGTATTTTCAATACAAGTACTAATACCCACCCCCCTCTACTCCGACAGCCCCTCAACATGGCCGAGTATGAAGAAGAAAACGGCAGAGCTACTTGACCTGAAGGACTGACGATCTCTGGAGTACCTTCTCCTGTGCTAACGGGTTCAAGGCCAGTTTCTCTAGTAATTCCTTGTGCAGTGGGTCCGACTTCAGGGCTTCTTGAAAAGAAATATCGTGTTGGCTAAGGAGCCTGAACTTCGACTTCCGGTAAAAAGTGGCCAGGCCTTCGTGCTGCTTGATTCGGAACACTCCCTCCAGCCCGAAGGCCTCCAGGGCTGGTACCAAGCTGTCCGAGAACACTGCGCGGTCCACCTCCTGCAAACAAATGAGATCTGCGTTGTAGCCTGTGAGCTCCTTCTGAATAAGGTTCTGGCGGTAGTCAAGCTCCAGGGCGTAGGGGGCACAGTACGGGTACAGGACTGTCCGAGAGAACTCAGTCTGGGCATACGTATCTGCCAGGATGTTGTAGGAGACAGTACGGATGAAAGAGTCCTCTGTCACCTTCTTGGTGTACAGATGTCGATGGTCAAAAGTGCAGGTGCCAGGCCCGGCTTCCACCGGGCACACGCTTTCTAGCTCGCGGCTTGGCCCGAAGCGCTGCCCATTGCCCGGCGTGCAGTGAAGCTTGAGCCGTAGCCCGATGTCAGCATTGCACGGGGTGTATACGCGGTTGTCCACACCCGTCTCGATCCAAGCTGAAGACTGCAAAGCGTGAGCCGACGACCCGAGGCCGCTGTCCACAGGTTCTGCCGCCCCGGGTTTGACTTCCTTGTACCAGCGGAACACGGAGCTGGCGGGATCCCCAAATTCCAGACCGAGCTTGGGGCACACAGGAAAGCCAGCCATGATGTAGCGCGGCAACTGCAGCTCTGTGAAGGCTGGCGGGTTGCGCTCCACTTTGTACTTGACATCGCCGATCTGCAGCACCGCTCCGTCCTGCCAGGCGTCCACATTGAGCACATCCTCAGCCACCGCCTCCTCCCGGTAGTATAGCTTCACCACTGGCTCGCAGGTCGCAGCCGGTTCAGGCCCTGTCGCCTCACAGGCCGCGCCACCGCTCGAGTGGGCTCGGTTCTTCCTGCTCTTCTTGGCAGCCGCTACCTTAGCGTGACCCTTGAGGGCGTTGGTAGCGATCCGGCTGAGAGCCCGGCCCAGAGGCTCGCTCTGGTCCCGCTGCATGTTTTTGTGGCTACCGTCGGCCAACGCAAAAGACAAACTGAGCTTGGGCTCCGAGGGCACACAGCGCACCACCGCACGCTCCATGGCGCGCGCCGCCTCGTGAGTCGCTGCCTCGGCCCGGCTGCTGGGCTCCACCACCGACCGGACCCCACGAAGCGCGGCGCGGCCTGGGAGCCTCCACATGAACCTGGCAGCCGACGAGATCCGAGATCCAGAGTCGCCCGGTGTTAAGTCCACAGGGAGGAGCGGCCGCAACCGGCTCCAAGACTCATTCAGACCGGGGACTTCCGGTCGGCGGCAAGCATAAGCCGCGGTGTGAGCATAAAGCGCGTGGTGTTCCCCACTCGCACTTTCGCCACGTCCACTTGCTCGCTCGTTCTAGTTAGAGCCGCCTGTCTCTAGATTCAAGCGCCTTGGTGTTTGTACTCAACATGGGTTATAGGCAAAGAGAGAAGGAAGTATAAAGGTGCCAGAAGGAACTACAAGACCCCGGAGTTTTGTTGAAAGTGCAGGCTGAGGGCGGGAATTCTAGGCTTATGGAACCGGAAGTGACTGGGCGGTGTCTCTGGGAAACACTAGGCGTTCTGTCATTTCCTGTTGCTCCGGTTAGGGCTGTGTGTTGGCGCCGGGCTCCCCACCAGGATTGCGACGTCCGCTCTTCACAGTTGGCGGACCTGTTCCTTGTTTTTCGAGGTGTGACAGGTTGAATGAAGCTAGGCATGACAGGCGCGGAGCCTGTGGTATCTAAGTAGCCCCGAGCCGCTCGCCGGGTTTCTCCACCGACTAGTGAGCGTTGAGGATACAAAACACAAGACACATAATTTATTTACTTAAGCCTCAAGGTTTTGTTGTTAGTTTTTGAGGTAGGTTTCGTATCTGTCACGGAACTCAGAAAGACTGAGTCAAAGCTACACAGCATAGTAAATTGACAGAAAAAGTCCCGACATGTTTTCGAAAGCTGTTCTAAGTAGTAAACAGCTTGGAAGGCCTTGTCTTTGTAGGGTTGCAAGGTTTAGCAAATAAAATTACAGGACTCAGGTAAAACTTGAAACGAAGATGCTAAGCCCCTCCCCATTTTACTTTATTTGAAGATTAAATTTAGCCGAGAGTTTTATTTCTATTTTTATTTCTTTCAAAACTCTTAACACAAACGATCTTAGCTTATTTGTAGACCAAAACAAAGTCCTATCTAACTGGAACAGTGAGCCCAGGGAGCAGTAGCCTGTAAGAAAGACCCTTCAACTGTACTGAACTGATTGTCAGGCCTGGCAGCAACCTTTACCCTCTGAGCCTTTTCGCCAGCCTATACCTTTTGTTTTCATGATCTTTATTTCTCAAGAAGTATTCTGAAAATGTCAAATCTCGTGGAAAGCTTGTTTTTAATCCACAAGTTTGAAAGTAATAAGTAAATGCCATTTTGTTTCTGTTTTTCGAAACAGGGTTTCTTTGTGTATTCCTGGGTGTCCTGGAACTCAGAGATCTGCCTGTCTCCCCCCCCTCCCCCCAGTGCTGTGATTAAAGGTATGCACCACCATGCTCAGCTGTAAATGCCATTATTGAAGCTATATTTGTATTAAATTGACTTACAGCCCTATTTGTAATTATGTAATTGAAACTTGACATTGAGAGATTAAGCAATAGTATGATTTTGATAATACAATTGGGGAGTGAAATGACTAGAAATAATTTTATTCTTAATATCAAGAAACACAAACTATGCTGGAGAGATGGCTCAGTGATTAAGAGCACTTGACTGCTCTTCTGAGAGGTCCTGAGTTCAATTCCCAGCAACCACATAGTGACTCACAACTGTCTGTAATGGGTTCTGATGCCCTCTTCTTGTATGTCTGAAGTCAGCAACAGTGTACTCATACAGATAAAATGAAGGAGGAGGAGGAGGAGGAGGAGGAGGAGGAGGAGGAGGAGGAGGAGGAAGAGGAAGAAGAAGAAACACAAACTAAGGGTATAGTTCAGTGGTAGAGTACTTGGCTAGCAAGTGTGAGGATTTAAGAAGGTCTTAGAGAAAAATAGTCTGCACTGTTGGTGAGATAACGTAGTTGGTATAGTGTTTGCCATGAGTGAATGAGGATTTAAGTTTGATCCCCAGAACCCAGATGAAAATGCTAGGCAGAATGGTATGTGCTTGTAATCTCAGCTCTGGGATTACAGCTAGAGTCTTGGGAGTTCTGGGCCAGACAGCCTAGGCAAATTATAAGCTCCAGGTCAATGAGAGACCCTGTCTCAAAAAACCAAGGTGGTTATGCCTGAGTAAAGACACTGGAAGTTGACATCTGACCTCTGCACATGAGCATACATGTGCATGTTTACCACACACGCACAACACATGTGCCAACATCGACACGTGATTTTCTTTTAAGTTTTAAATTAAAAGGAAACCTATAAAACTAAGCTAGGCGTGGTGGCACACACATGTAACCCCATCATTTGGGACAGTCATATGTTCTAGACCAGCCTGGGCTATGTACTAACTCAAATCTACCATACAAAAGAAACGTACCAATCAGAATTATGTCTGTCTATGTATCATTTATGAATCTCCCAGTATTCATATGTGAAGGCCAGTTTCCTTTGATTACTTTCATTCTGGTAGATGATATTGGCAGTAAGCCACACAGATTGCTTATATACTATCTATACTTAAGGTGATACTGTAGTTTTGGGTGATAGCATTCAGAAGTTTTGAGAAGTACTTGTTATCAGTTTGAGTTATTTCTCTACATAATTCAAAGGTCAGGCTTGTGGTAGAGTGTTTGCCTGACAGGCACAAGGCACTAGGTTCAATCTCCAGTGTGAAAAAGGGATGGGGCATTGCATTCAAAATCAGTTCCATTTGCCCTTTTATAAAAATTAAAAGGTCAACTTATCTATCTTTCCCTTTTTCCCTCTTCCTTCCTTCCTTCCTTCCTTCCTTCCTTCCTTCGTTTTTCTTGTCTTTTTGAAATAGGATTTTACTGTGCATCCCAGGCTGGCTTTGAGCTCACAGCTTTCCACCTCAGTTTCCCCAGTACTGGCATTACAGATGTGCACTATCATGATAACTAACTTGTTCCTTTTAGGTTTTGTGCTTTTAAAATATTTGTGACACGCTATATACACTATTTATTATAGTGCTATCTAATAGCAATCAAAATTAGCTTGAAGAAAAATCAGTCAGTGAGATGGCTTAGAGCAGGAAAAAAAAGCACTTGCCATATGAGCCCTGCAACTTGAGTTTGATCTCTAGCATCCACATAAAAGTCAACAGAGAAAACAAATTCCACAGCCAAATTGTCCTTTGACCTCCTACAAGCTATGTGATAAGCATGCTCCCAACACACACAACATGCATACACAAAATTTTAAAACATTTATGTAAATTTAGAGCCATACAGAATTCTTGACCATAGCTTCTTTTTTTTTTTTTAATTCTGCACTTTAAATTGATTTTATGAAATCTGTTAGTATTTTCAATCTTTCTTTTGTAAAGAAGAAGAAATTTAGCCGGGTAGTAGTGGCACCTGCCTTTAATCCTAGCACTTGGGAGGATTAGGCAGGTGGATTTCTGAGTTCGAGGCCAGCCTGGTCTACAGAGTGAGTTCCAGGACAGCCAGGCCTACACAGAGAAGCTCTGTCTCGAAGAAAAAAAAAAAGAAAGAAACTTGATGGTCCAGTGGTCAAGACACTAGCTTGCTCTTCCAGAGAACCAGTTTCATTCCTAATATCCACATGATGGCTTTCAACCGCCTAACACTTCAATTCCACAGTATCCAACACTCTCTTTTGGCCTCCACAGGCACACAAAGACATATAGGCAAAACACCATGCACATAAAATTTTCTTTTAAAGAAGAAATGCTTGGTATACATATTGGAGAATCACTTTGTGTGTGTGTGTTAGGTTTTTTTTTTTTTTTTTTTTTTTTTTGACATAGACCCTCACTGAGTCCAGGCTGGTCTCAGACTTGCAGTCCTCCTGTCTCAGCTACACAAGTGTTGGGAGTTACACCAGGTGTGCCACAAGGCTTAGCTAAGGATCAAGTTTTGGTGTCATGTCCATAAATCCGTTTTAAGTAATCAAGGCTTTGGAAAATGAGTTTGAGCTTTCAAATTGTATTTGTGGGTCAGAACTAGAGTTTTTACTTCCTCCTGCAGCAATTGGGAACAAATACAGAGACCCACAACCAGACATGCAAAGAATGAGAGACCTTGGAACACCCAAACCTAAATGAATGTCTCCATTAAATTTCTCCACTCAAGGAACACTGAGGAAGATGAAGTGGAAAGAGAACAATAGCCAGAGATGGATAACACCAAGGAACCAAAACCTTCTAGAAACAACAGGGCTAGTACACATATGGACTCACAGAGACTGAGGAAGCATGCCCATGACATGCACAGCTCAGTACCAAATGAGGTCCTAGAGTTGAAAGGAGAAGTGAACACACATGCTCCATCCTTAACCCAGAAGCTATCTCCAATTGATAACTTACAAATAAAATTTTAGTTTTCCCCAAGGGAATCTCACCAGGAAAACAAACTACTCTTAAAGGTAAGTTGCATGCAACCGATAGAATTAGCTCAATTTGGGGTGTTTCCTTCTTCCAATGAGAGCTCCTATCAACAACACACTCAATTCAGGACTCCTACACTCAGGGCTTCCTTCACTCCTCACATTTAAGAGTCCTCAAAGATTCAATCAGGGCTATTTGTGTGATATAATTGAATTAAGAATCTGGGAAATGAAACCTTTACTTAACTGATACGATAGATGCTGGTTTTGAAACAGAACAAACGCCAAACAAACAAAACAGCTGTGATTAACAAGAGATCTGGATCACTGAGGTGTGAAATCTTCTGGGAACTCAGGAGCTTCCAGAAGGAGCTAAGACTGTATCTTTAGCTAAACTTGTTAATATGTAAATGTCTCCATGTAAAACTGGTTTGGGCAGCATGAAAGCTGCAGGGTTGCAGGAGTCCTGGAAAAAAGCTGAGAGTTGGCACCACATGGCAGGGTTGGAATTCCTGAAGAGAACCCAGGAGACCACTGGTGAAGGTACAGACTCTGTTGCAGTGGAGACCCTAGTAAATTGGAGATGCCAAAACTATGGAATGACCACCAAGGACAGTACCAGGTGTGAGTGGAACAGCTTCAGTTCCTGTTTCTAGGTTCCTCAAAAAGTCTTGTTAATATGAGCTCTCATTGGAAGAAGGAAACGCCCCAAACTGAGCCAGTTCTATTCGTGGGCATGTGGAAGAGGAGTGAGTCAGCATGTTTTCTGACTACCGGTCTGCAATGGCCCATTCACTCACAGCAGGCATTCCCATATTCACTAAGCCAGGAACCTGTCTGACACCCAGAGAGGAAAAAGACAGAGTGTGTGACTGGGGCAGCCAATTGGCTGGTGCCTGCTGTGGGACCAACAGTTATGGACTGAGGGGACATGGGTAGAGGGTATAAAAGCACTCCTCACTATTTCAGTAAATGAAGCTGCTTTCTGCTTCTCCCAGAATCTGTGTCATTGATTCTGTGTCTTCTTACCCCCTACCCCCAAGGACTGTCTGGGGGTGGGGGACAAGGGCTAGGGCAACAGGCATGTCATCTGCCCTTAAGAGTAGTATGTTTTCCTGGTGAGATTTCCTTGGAGAAAACTAAATTTTTATTTGCTATTTTTATCAGTTGGAAATAAATTTGGGTTAGAGATAGGGGTATGTGTTAATTTCTCCTTTCAGCTCTAAGACGTCAACTGGTACAGAACTGTGAAGGCCCTGTGCCTTGAGTTCCTCCTCTGGCTTCCATTTGTGATATACTATATTTCCTATAAGCAAAATAAACTCCTTCCTCCCTGTAGTGGTTTGAATATGTTTGGCCCCATGAATGCAGGTGTTTGAATGCTTGGCCCATAGGGAGTGATATTAGGAGGTGTGTCCTTGTTGGAATAGGTATGACCTTGTTGGAGGAAGTGTGTCACTGTGGGGGTGGGCTTTGAGGATTTCCTCCTAGCTGCCTCAGGATACAAGTCTTCTGTTTGCTTTCAGAATAAGATGTAAAACTCTCAGCTCCTTCACCACCACCACATCTGCTTGAACACTACCATGCTTCCCACCATGATGATAATGGAATGAACCTCAAAACCTGTAAGCCAGCCCCAATTAAATGTTGTCCTTTATAAGAGTTGCCTTGGTCATGGAGTCTCTCCATAGTAAAGGAAACTCTAACCAAGACACTGCCCAAGTTGGTTTTGCTCAGTGTTTTGTTTGGGTTGGTTTTGCTTTTTCAAGACAAAAACTTTTTGTCACAATCTTTTGTTTTGTTTTCTGAGACAGGATTTGTCTGTGTAGTCTTGGCTGTCTAGTTCTTGTCTGAACTAGCTCTGTCAGAGATCTGCTTACCTCTGCAATACTGTTCAGTGTTTTATCATAGCAATAAAAGGCAAACTAGGACAATGTCCAGTGTCAGAGAAGCAAACCAGCTTTGTCTTGCTGTGTTCTTCATTCTTGTTTTTCATTCTTCTCCCTTCTTTTTTCTGTCTCCTAGCCTTTTCCAAAGACTAGAGGTTGGCTTGCTTCATGAGGTCCATGTCTATGCCTCCTGAGAGATATGACTGTTTTAACCTGATTACATTTCTTTGCCTTTCTTTTTTTTTTCATTCTATCTTTAGCCAAAAAATGTCTCATTTTACTTCCCTTGTCACTTCTGTTTGTATTCCCCTAAGTATTCTCTTAATATCTTAGTGCATCACTCTCATGCCTACAATAAGTAATATATGACTGCATATAGCTTTCTATCAGTGTTCTTTCTTAAAATGACTGACAACTAAGGCATGACTACTTTTCTATACTATCACTATTTTCATAATGTTCCTATTCTTTGAGAATGATTATTTTGCAGACAGTATTCTCTACGGGGAAGTACTAGTGATCAGCCTGGTACCATGAACAAGCATGTAACAGTGGAAAATGACTCCTCAGCTCTATTACAACCTATTCATTCTTGAGTATTGCAGATATTTCCAGTTAAAGAATAAAGATGGTTTTAAAAAAAATCAGCCTGGGATAGCAAGATGTCTCATTAGATAAAGGCACCTGCTTCCATGATTGAAGATGATTGAAGTCCTGAACTGGATACCTAGGACCCACTTGGTTAAAGGAGAGAACCAGTTCCTACAGGTTGTCCTCTGACCTACACACACATACACACACACACACACACACACACACACACACACACAGAGAGAGAGAGAGAGAGAGAGAGAATAAGAAAATGTAAAATAAAAAGTAACCCCAGATGTGCAACTCATAAAAAACAAAGGCAGCATGACTGATCTACAAGTTACTAATCCTTAAGTACTGGCTTTCAGTTGCAATGAATTTGATGAAATCACAAAGAGCTCAAAAGAATGATCCCAAGTATGCTCATAGAAATTAAAGAGGATGCCCATTTGTGAAATGAATTCCAAGAAAACACAAATAGCTGGATGAAATAAGGAAATCAATACATGATAAAAAATTGAATTGAACAAAGAGATAAAAATACTGAAGCAAAATCAAACTGAAATACTGGAAACAAAAGCCCCAATAAATCAAGTATCACCAGTAGAATGAGTCATGGGAAGGAAATGTCAGGACTTGCACACAAGAGAGGAATTGGAACACTGACAAAGTAAAGTATAAACATTTGAGATCTATGAGACACTATGAAAAATGAACCGATGAATTATGGGCATGAAAGAATAATTTTATGCAAAAACAATAGAAAACATTTCAATAAAAGCAGATTTCCCAACTCAAAGGAAGGATGCTTGTCTACATGCACAAGGCCTCTAGGACAGTTATAATCAGTAAAGGACCTCCCTTCATCATATAGTTAAAATCCTAAATGTAAAACTATTGAAAGCTATAAGAAAAACATCAAGTCATGAATAAAGCCCATCATAATAGTAGCTACTAAACAGAAACTTTAAACACCAAGAGAGCTGGAAGACAACTGCCACTTCAACTACTATAGCCATCAAAGCTATGTCATAACTGAAGGAGAATGAAAACCCTTCTGTAATAAAAAAAAAAAAAATACAGGTTAGATACAGAGACAGTGTGACTCCCAGGAGGTCCATCACAAGTGAGACCACCTGTCCCAATACCTGGCCTGAGACCCCCACAGGGCCCAGCTGACAAAGGACCTATCTGCCCTACCTGAGACGAATCTTCCTGTCCACAACTGCACCCCAGGAGCAGTTCTGGTGTTCCAGTCCCGTCCCCACCTCCCCTACCCACCCATGCACACATACACCCAGTGACAGTTTGACTCCCAGGAGGTCCTTCATAAGCAGGCTCACAGGAGTGACAGGCTCCACTCAGAAAGCAAGGCCAGTTAACCAGAGATAACCAGATGGTGAGAGGCAAGCGCAAGAACAAAACCAACAGAAACCAATGCTACTTAGCACCATAAGAACCCAGTTCTCCCACCACATCAAGCCCTGGATACCCTAACACACCTGAGAAGCAAGATTCTGACCTAAAATCCCATCTTATGGAGATGATAGAGGACCTTAAGGAGGACATAAATAACTCCCTTAAGTATAGGAGAACATTGGGAAACAGAAGTCCTTAAAGAGGAAACACAAAAATCCCTTAAAGAAATACATGAAAACACAATAAAACAGGTGGAGGAATTGAACAAAACCATGCAGGATCTAAAACTAGAAACATTAAAGAAATCACGAAGGGAGGCAAACCCTGAGATGGAAAACCTAGGAAAGAGATCAGGAATTACAGATGCAAGCATCACCAATAGAATACAAGAGAATGAAGAGAGAATCTCAGGCATAGAAGATACCATAGAAGATACTGACACAACAGGTAAAGAAAATATGAAGTGCAAAAAGCTCCTACCTCACTGTCAAAGGTAGATGCTATCTTTAGGTGAAAAGATGGAATAAGTTATTCCAAGCAAATGGACCTAGAAAACAAGCAGATGTCGCTATTCTAAAGTCTGGCAAAAGAGGTTTCATACTAAAACTGGCAAGGGAAAGTAAAGAAGATAATCATACTGATTAAGGGAACAATCTGACAAGAGGGCAAAACAATTTAAAATTATATACACCAAGCATGGGTGCACCCAATTGTATGAAACATATTACTAGATGTAAAGTCACAGATGTAACCCTAACACAATAGTGAATAAGAGAGAATTAATAAATGTAATTAAAAATTAATTTTAAATGTACAGAAATTTACAGTGTATAAACTGAAGCCGAAGTTACATGGTGGTGAGACCTTGTCTGAAAGAAAAAAAGACATTTACAAACAATCTGAACTTCATATGGAAATGCAAAGGGCCAATAATAGAAAAACTAGTTTTCATCATAAAAGAGCAAAGAAGACTAAAACTACATGGTTCTAAGACTGAAATTGTTTTACTAAATTCCAATGATCAAGGCAGTGTTGCACTACCCACAGGCAAGCATTCAAACCAAAGGAACACAATTGAGTCTAGAAATAAAACCCTACAGTTACATTACATCAAGTGGCTGGTTTTTGTTTTGTTTTGAAATAGGATCTCACCATATTGTACCAGCTGGCCTTGAACTCATAAATTCCAGTTTCAGCCTCCTGAGTAGCTGACTCTGGCTACCCTAGTGATTTTTTTTTTTCAAAAATAAAGATGCCAGTGCACATCAGTGCCAAAAAGACTGTCTTTTCCAGCAAGTGATACTGGGGTGATTGTATTTTCTTTCTTTCTTTCTTTCTTTCTTTCTTTCTTTCTTTCTTTCTTTCTTTCTTTCTTCATTCCTTTCTTTCTTTCTTTCTTTTTAAATTATTTTACTTTATATGTACATTTTGCCTGCATGTGTGTATATATATATATATATGCCATGTGTGTGCCTAGTGCCCAAGAAGGCCAAGAAGAGGCATTAGACCCCGTGGAACTGTAGTTAAGGCTGTTTGTGAGCCACCATGTGGGTTCTGGGAATCAGACCTGTGTCCTCTGTAAGAGCAACAAGTGGCCTATGTTGCTGTGCCATCCAGCTCCTGCATTTGCATATTCTTTTGCAAAATATTAACTTGGGTCCATATTGTAACCATGTAAAGATATAATGGAATAAAACATAAAATTAGAAGAAAACAGAAAATCTTCATAGGTGTGAATGCCTTTCATAAATGACCTCAAAATACATTTACATACACATTGGCTTTATTGAGGTTAGAAATGATTGCTCTTCAGGGACACCATTAAGAAAAGGGTAAGACAAAATACAGAACAGGAGTGAGTATATATATACTTGCAAATATCTAATTCAAGGCCTGCATCTAGAATATATAAGGAACTCTTAAAACTCAGTGTTAAGAAGCTAAATTGTGTGTGTGTGTGTGTGTGTGTGTGTGTGTGTGTGTGTGTGTCTGGTTATCACCCAGGCTGGTGAGATAGCTCAGCTAACAACAGCTATGAAATCTTAACCTGAGTTCAATCCCTGGAACCCATGTAAAGGTAGAAGGAAAAAAATGGCTCCATACAGCTGTCCTTTGGCTCCACAGGTTTGCTATGACATTGTCACCCTCACCCCAGTCATACACACATACAATAACAATTATTTTAATTTATTTAAATTCTTTTCATATGATATTAATCGTGTTTTTCTACTCTTCCCCACCTCTCCACCCGCCCAGCTTCATGTTCTTTCTCTCCCCAAAATATAAATTAATAAAAAAAACTTAGTGAGACAAAAATATCAAAACAGAACAAAAAAACCCAAGGAATTTGTGTTGGCCAACTACTGCTCTGGAGCCTGCTCTGGAGTGTAGTTGATATACCCACGCCACAGAAAAAACTCATTTTCCCCCTTCCGGTATGTATCAATTGCAAAGACCTTCTTAAGTAGAGGTGAGACTTTGTCCCAATTCTTCCTTTCAGTGCTGGGATTTTGTCTGGTTTAAATCTACACAGATTGTGTGCATGTTGTCATAGTCTCTGTGATTTTGTATTTCTATCAGTACTGTTATGATGGATAGACACTGTTTCTTTGGAACCATCTACTGCCTCTGGCTCTTACAATCTTTCCATCTCTTCTGAATAGATCTCTATGGTGGTTTGAATAGGAGTAGCCTCCATAGGCTCAAGTAATTGAATGCTTGACATTAGAGAGTGGAGCTACTTGAAAGAGATTAGGAGGTGTCTCCTTGTTGGAGTGGGTGTAGCCTTGTTGAAGAAAGTGTGTCACTGGAGGTGGTTTTGGGGTTTCAGAAGCTCAAGCCACACCTAATGGGTCTTTCTCTTTTATGCTGCTGGCTGATCCAGATATAGAACTCTCTGCGCCTCTCCAGCACCATGTCTGCCTCCACCCCGCTATACTTCTCATTGCTGCTCTCTGCCATGCAGATAGTGCACTGAACCTCTTAACTGTAAGCAAGCCTTAATTAAATGCTTTCCTTTATAAGAGTTGTCATGGTCATGGTGTCTCTTCACAGCAACAGAATACTGACTAGGATAATTTCTGAGCCTTGAGGGAGGAGAGTTTGAGAAAGACATCCATTCAGGGCTGTATGCTCCAAAGTCTCTTGCTTTCTGCACATTCTCTAGTTGTCAATCTTTGTGCTAATTCCCATCTGCTGCAAGAAGTAGCTTCTCTGATGAGGGTTGAGTGACACATTGATCTATGGGTATATGTCATGAGGAATAATTCCAATGCTATGTATGCTACTTTAGCAGAATAATAATATCAGATTTTCTCTAAGCCATGACCTTTCCAGCATCAGGTTCTTGGTCACTTTAGCAGTGTCAGTTATGGGTTCCATCTCATGGAGTGGACCTGCAGTCCAATTAAAAGTGGTTGGATATTCCTGAAACTTTTGTACCACTATTACACTAGTATATCTTGCAGATAGGTTATTGTTGTAGGTCTCCGAGTTTGTATGGGGTGATATTGATGATCACGTTTCTCTTCCAGTAGCGTGCAAGGTGGCTTTCAGTAACCATAAATTCTAGTCAGTAGGGGTGAAGCTTCTAGTTGGGCACCAACTTGATTTATCCAATGACAAAATAAATGGTGTCTTCTTAGGTAGTAGGTCTACCATCAGGTTGTGGAGAGTAACCAGTAACGTTGGCAATAGTTTATGATGCTCAGTGTGTGTGTGTGTGTGTGTGTGTGTGTAGGGAATCTGTGGGACTCCTTTGCCAATGACTTAGCATATATCATTCCTGGCACTGGAGGTTTTATGTGGTATAATAAGATATATACTTTATATATGTATAAATCTAACATATATACATGTATCTACATGTATATACACACACACTATACATACACACTCAGGATTTATTAGAGTGACTTACAGGCTGTGGTCTGACTTTTCCAACAATGGCTGCCTCCCAACAGAAAGTACAATAATCCAATAGTTGTTCATTCCTCAAGGATGGATATCTCAGCTAGTCTTCACTACACAATGGAATCCTGAAGAGTAGGCTTTAATACCAGTGAAGGAATGAACTTGCCAGCAAAGACAAGGGCAAACAGGCAAAGAACAAAAACATCCTTCTTTCATGTCCTTTATATAGGCTACCACCAGAGGGTGTGGCCAGATTGAAGGTCGAACTTCCACTTTAAATGATTCATTGAAGAAAAATCCTTTACAGTTGTGCTCAGATGTTTGGGTCTTGGTTAATTCCAGACTTTAGGTTTTTATCTCTCCTCCAAAAAAACAAACAAATAAAACAGAACAAAAATAAAAAACAAAGACCCTTTCCCAAGTTAATCTTCCTATACTAGTTTTCTCCTTATTATCTCTTTGTAACAAGGTACTCTAGTTCCCCTTCCTTGGAAGATTCCCTCTTCCTCTCTGGTCCCTTACTAGGTACTGAACCTAATTGGTTATTTGGACTGAAGCACACATGTCAAAAAAGACAGGGTTTCTCTGTGTAGCCCTGGCTGTCCTGGAACTCACTCTGTAGACCAGGCTGGCCTCAAACTCAGAAATCTGACTGCCTCTGCCTCCTGAGTGCTGGGATTAAAGGCATGCGCCACCATTGCCTGACCAATATTTGTCTTTTGGAGTCTGGATTACCTCACTCAGGATAATGGTTTCTAGTTCCACCTAAATAGAAAAATACCTTCAATTTTCATAATTTCATATTTATTAACAGCTGAATAGTATTCCATTGTGTAAATGAGAGGCTTAAAAAGACAGCATAACTCACTCCATCTTGATTTTCAGATTTCATTTTGTGCCTGACCTACTTTGAGGGCCTGGGAACCTAAACTCTTGGACTGCAGGTGCAGACTGTTCCAGGAACTAACAACATCCTTGACCAGCCTTGTGTAACATCATTGTTCTGCAAGCCTTGATGGATTGCAAGCCTTGATGAAAAGTTCCCAAGCCCCAGTTCCCAAGCCCCCACCTGCTTGTGTTTTTTGCCCTTAAATACTCAATCATTTCTGCCCTCAGGACCACCATTTCATGGTGGTCCAGCTCGAGCTGTTTAATTAAAAATCCTTCTTTGCTGATTACATTGGTGTCATGTCCTGTTGGTCTCATGGGGGTCCCAAGTTGATGGTTCTACATAAATATAGCATGTTTTTGCTATACCTTCATCAGTTAGTGGCCATCTAGTCTGTTTCTAATTTCTGGCTATTATGAATAAAGCAGAAGTGAACATGAATGAGCAAGTATCTTTGTAATAAAATGTCAAGTCCTTTGGGAAGATGCCCAAGAGTTGTATACCTGGATTTTGAGATAGATTGACTTTAAGCTTTTTATGGAGCTTGGACACTGATTTGTACTGGCAGTACCAGTTTACCTCCTACCAGAAGTGTTTCCCTTTTCAACATCCTCATCAGCATGGGGTATGGTCTGCTTTATTGATTTTAGCCATTCTGACTAAGGTAAGATGAAATCTCAAAGTGGTTTTAATTTGCATTTCCCTGATGGCTAAGGATGTCGAACATTTTAAAAGTGTTTCTCAGCCATTTATGTTCACCCTTTAAGAACTCTCTGTTTAGTCATGTGCCCCATTTTAAAATTGGGTTATTTTCTTGATGATCAATTGTTTAGTCCTTTATGCATTCTAAATACTATCTCTGCTTTTCTTTTTCCTTTTAATTCTCTCTTATATATTATATCTCAACTGCAGTTTTTCTTCCCTATTCTCCTCCCAGCCCCTCCCACCATCTCCCTTCTTTTCCAGATCCACTCCTCTGTTTCCCTTCAGAAAGAGCAGGCCTCCTAGGAATGCCAACCAAACATGGCATAATTAGGCTCATACCTTTCTATCAAGGATGGACAAGGCAACACAGTAGGAGGAAAAGGATCTCAAAAGCAGGCAAAAGAGTTTGAGACAGCTCCCGTTCTCACTGTTAGGAGTCCCATAAGAACACCAAGCTACACAACCATAACATATATGCAGAGAACCTGGGTCAGACCTATGCAGGCTCTCCAATTCTCAGTTCAGTCTCTGTAAGCCCCTATGAGCCCTGGTTAGTTGATTCTGTGGGCCATTTTCTTGTGGTGTCCTTGGCTTGTTTGGCTCCTACACTCCTTTCTAGTCCTCTTCTGCAGGATTCCCTGAGCTCCACCTAATGTCTGGCTGTGGGTCTCGCATCTGCTCACTACATACTAGCTCTTTATCAGATAGATAATTGGTAAAGATTTTTTTCTCCTTCTGTAGGATGCTGTTTTGTTCAAATCATGGTGTCTTTGGTATACAGAAGTCTTTTAGCTTCATGATGTTTCATTTATTATGTGTTGGTCTTAGTGCCTGTGTTAGTGCTGTCCTGTTCAGGAAGTCCTTTCTTGTATCAATGAGTTCAAACCTATTTCCAACTTTCTCTTATATAAGATTCAAGGTATCTAATCTTATGTTGAGGTCCTAGAGCTGTTTGGAGTTGAGTTTGGTGTAAGTTTATAGATATTGATCTATTTTCATTCTTCTATATTCAGTTATCCAGTTTGAACAGCACCATTTGTTAAGGATGCTGTCTTTTCTGTAATATGTATTCTTGGCTTCTTTGTAAAAAAAATCATAGATGTGTGGACCTGTCTGGGCATTCAGTTTGATTCCATTGATGAATGTGTAAGCTTTTTTTTTTTTTTTTTTTTTTTTTTGGTTTTTTGAGACAGGGTTCTCTGTAGCCCTGGCTGTCCTGGAACTCACCTTGTAAACCAGGCTGGCCTCGAACTCAGAAATCCACCTGCCTCTGCCTCCCGAGTGCTGGGATTAAAGGTGTGTGCCACCACTGCCCGGCTGTTTTTTTTTTTTAAATATAAGATTTATTTATTTTATGTATCATCAGATCCCATTACAGATGGTTGTGAGCCACCATGTGGTTGCTGGGAATTGAACTCAGGCCCTCTGGAAGAGCAGTCAGTGCTCTTTACCGCTGAGCCGTCTCTCCAGCCGGTAAGCTTTTATGTTAATACCATGCTGTTCTACTATGGCTCTGTGATAGAACTTGAAATCTGGGGTGGTGATATCTAGCAGTTCTTTTATTCTTTAGGATTGCTTTTTTTTTTTTTTTTTTTTGCAATCCTGGGTTTATTGTGTGTCTATATGAAGTTGAAGATGGTTTTAAAAATTTCTTTTCAATATCTGAAAAGAATTATGTAGGAATTTTGATGGAAATTTCATTGATTTGTAGATTGTTTTTGGTAAGATGGCCATTTTCACAATACGAATCGACTGATCCACAGCACGGCAGATCATTCTATCTTCTGGTCTCTTCTCCAGTTTCCTTCTTCAATGTCCTAAAAGGTTTTGGTTTTTGTTTTATTTGATTTGGTTCATTTTTTTTCAAGACATGGTTTCTCTGTTAAGCTGTGGCTGTCCTGAAACCCACTCTATAGACCAGGCTGGCCTCTGCCTCTGCCTCTCTGCCTCTCTGCCTCTGCCTCTGCCTCTCTGCCTCTCTGCCTCTCTGCCTCTGCCTCTGCCTCTCTGCCTCTCTGCCTCTCTGCCTCTCTGCCTCTCTGCCCCTCCTCCCCTCTGCCTCTGCCAGAGTGCTGGGTTAAAGGTGTACACCACCACTGCTTGGCTCCTAAAGTTTTGATTATACAAGTTTTTCACTTGCTTGATTGGAGTTTTTCCAAAGTTTGTTTGTTTGTTTGAGGATATTGTGGAAAGTATTGTTTCCCCGATTTCTTTCTCAGTACGTTTATCGTTTATATATAGGAAGGCTACTGATTTCTGTGTATTGATTTGGTATCCTGCCTCATTGCTGAAGGTGTTTATTAGCTACAGAAGTTTCCTGGTACAGTCTTTACTGTCTTTTATAAAACCGTATCTCCTGCAAATGAAAACACTTTGGCTTCTTTTTTCCTGTTCATATCCCCCTTGAGTTCCCTCCACTGTCTTCTTTCTCTAAGATTTCAAACGGTACATTAAATAGGAGTGGAAAGAATGATCATTCTTGTCTTGTTTTTTAATTTTAATAGAATTGCTTTGAGTGTCTCTTCATTTAGGATAATGTTGATGATGGCTTGCTTTAAATTGCCTTTATATGTTGAGGTATGTCCCTTGTATCTCTAGTCCACCCATCATGAAGAGATGTTGGATTCTGTCAAAGGCCTTTTCTGCACCTAATGAGATGATCATGTGATTTTTGTCTTTCAGTTTGTTTATGTGGCAGGTTGTGTTTATTGATTTATGTGTGTTGAATCATATCTGCATTTCTAGGATGAAGCCAACCTGACCATGGTGTGTAATCTTTTTGATGTTATGGTGATGTGGATGAGAATGGTTCCTACAGGCTAATAGATTTGAATACTTGGTCACCAGAGAGTGGCATTATTTGAAAGGATTAGGAGGTGTGGCCTAGTTGGAGGTCACTGGTGGTAGGCTTTGAGGTTTCAAAAAGTACATTTCAAGCCCAGAATCTCTTTCTTCTTGCTATCTGTAGATTTGGATATAGAAGTCTCAGCTCCTGCCTGCATGTTGCCATGCCCCCTGCCCTAATGACAATGAGCTAAACCTGTGACATTGGTAAGTGCTTTCCCTGATAAGAGTTGCTGTGGTCATGGGCCCTAATGACAATGAGCTAAACCTGTGATACTGATAAATGCTCTCCCTGATAAGAGTTGCTGTGGTCATGGTCATGTCTCTTCATAGCAATAGAACACTAAGACAAACATGTTCCTAAATTTGGTTGACACATTTTTACTGAAAAATTTTACAACTATGTTCATAAGGAATATTGGTCTGTAATTTTGTTTTTTGGGGGCGTCCTTGTGTTGTTTTGGATCATGGCAATGGTGGTATTGCCCCACCACACTCATCAAATAATTTTTTTCAGTTAAATAACCAAACCTTTAACCAGTTAACCTTTGTTAACTGACAAAGGGTTTGAATAGGTATTTAATTAAAAAAACTTTTAAAAAGAGTCTACTGATGGAGCCAGGTTGTCTAAGGATGATCTTCATAGATTAGTGTCAGTTTACTGGTAACTTGATTATATTATAAAATCTCTTCACTAGATCACTAAATTAATTTGTGTTTGCCTTCCCTTTTGTCCTTGTGTTTTAGACTAATGAAAATAGCATTAAAAACCCTATCACATAAATGTACAATTATTTTGTTTTATACACATAGATACTCAATTTAACAAGCCACAGAGTTCTATAAAGTTCATTCTCTTACTGAAGTCACACATATGGAGCGCTTACTGTGTGCAAGACAGGAGTATATAGTGTTTCATCATTAAAAAAATCTGAGATGGTGACTAGCACGCAGAAGATACTCAAATCTTGCTAAAAATCAATAAACCTACCATCTGGAAACTGAAAAAAAACAAAACAAAACAAAAAAAAAACCTTAAAGGAAATATCTGCACTGGGCTTGAGAAGCAGGCTCTGTTCTAAACTGTGGTCTGCTCTGCCTCCTTTCCTCCAAGCCTGGGGTGAGAGGGATGTTTTTCTAGAACAAACCCTGTTGCTTTGCTGTTCTGCCAGGGAAAGAAGAAAATTCAGCACTATAATCTCCAAACCTTCCATACTAAACAGTTCCTTGGAGTAGACAAGGGAGAACCCTGCCAACCATGCAAATAGGACAAACGGACTAACCCTGACAGAATCATTGGAGCAAATATACTCAGGCAAAAACTGTAGGCCCTTGGGGAAAAAAATAAGGCCGAGGAAGAAGGAAAGTGTTTAAACACTATCCCCACTCCCGGGCTGGCCTTTGAAAACTACCGATGTAAAACTGATAGTTCCAGCTATTCCTGGACAAGGTGTTAAATGTGGCAGGGCACGTCCGATGATACAAGCCAGACATAGATCTCATGGATTCTCCCAGCAGAGTGTTTAGTTGAAGGCAAACACAGTGATAAAGTAGAAGAGACTACTGAGTGGAGGAAAGGAGCCAGTGTGAGGAAAGCACAGGAGGGGGAGTACAGGAGCGACAGAGAAACGCTTATAGAAGTCTCAGTGAAACTCATTCTTAGGTATGCTAACGAACAAAATACTCCCCAACAATTTTTTATTCATCCCTCATAATCTTCCTGGACTGTACACTGGAGTTTCAAGCTACATGTTCCTTCCTTAAACATAGCTACAAAGTGTGCACACCTTAACCTGTTTGATTTTTGGTAAGGACTTCCTGAAAGTGTTGTATAAACACATAGCAAATATAAGAACAAGATAAATTGTATTGAGGCTTGATTACAATAGTTACAGAAAGTCACTATGGGGACACCTGAAGACTCCATTCTTCATTGACAATGAATATTTATATAAATCTATATATTCTCCAATGGATCCAATGTTCTTCTCATGCCTTTTCCTGCAATTTGAGAATCTTGATTTCCTGGACTCCTTCCATCGTAAGGCAGTTAGTTAAACAGCAACAAGAGCAACAAAAACCTACTTGCCCTTGATTCACTGGAGGGAGAAACAGTGTAACTGTTTCTCCTAAGTCGGCTTAGTTCAGCAACTGCCTCTTCCAGCAGCTTTCGCCCAGCCCTTCTGGTAGGCAAGACAGTTTCCATGGTGACTATGTTGTTTCTACTGGATTGCCATAGCCCTTCAGAGGAGAAACTCTTTGTCTGTCTCTGAGTGGCAAAAGAGAAGAATCAGATAGGTACCAGTTCTCTGCACTTCTCTTCCTTTCCCTCTAAGATCTATGATTTGGGTGCCTGCAGAAAATCTCCAAACCCTGGGGCATTTGGGGCAAGTGTAATTGATACCATAGTTACGTTGTTGAGCGTTTATGCTTTACCTTTGCTTTACATTAACTATGGCTATTTTTTTGGGGGGGGGGAGGGTCAATCATTGCTTTCTAGGACGTTAGGACAGACTGATTCAATAATGTTTTGAAAAAAAAATATTAATGATATTAAATACCAGTTTGGGGGAAGGGCAGTTTTGTTGGATTTTGTTGTGGCTTGCATCTGGGAGGAAACAACAAACCGATGATTGTAGAGTTGAAAGGCTGTTAAGAGTGCGTCTAGTTGAGTTCCTTAATCTCAGACTGTAAGGGGAAATAGCTGGCTTAATTTCTTCCTAGCAAGTGATGGGCAGAGCTGTGTTTAGAACTCCTGCCCTCTCATCTCAACTGCCATTCTTCAACCACTACCATACTTGGTAAGTGAATCTGAATAGCTATGGGTTTTACTTACAGTCCCGATGTGTAGGATACACTGAATATACTCAGGCTTGATTTCATACAATAATGACTGTATGAACTTTTTCTTTTCAGAGTATAGAATATTTCAATTCTTAGGAGACCAAGATGTCAGATCCTAATAAAACTGCCATTTCAGCAGAAAAGGAAGCTTTGAACTTGAAGTTGCCGCCAATTGTTTACCCCCCCAAAAACATAGGTGTTGACACGCCAAAACAAAGTGAACTGCTAAATTACAGAAGATCTAAGGAGCAGCAGAAGAAAATCAATCAGTTAGTGTAAGTAGCATATTAGTAAATAATTGTTGCTTGGTCTTATTGATTAGTGTTCTAGATTAAAAAGATTTAGAAAACTGTATAGGTGGTCCATGGGTACAATAAAGATTAAAATTCAATTAATTACAAAGCAATTGAGAATTAATCATAATGATAGCCAATTTTGTAGAGTGCCTGCTTATTCAGATAATGTCCCTATTACTTTACCAATACTACTCACAGGTACATACTATTGTTAAACTCTTTTTTAAAAAATATTGTGTGTGTGTTTGTGTGTGCATGCATGCTCGCATAAGTCTATGTGTGTATAGCATGTATATATAGGAGCCCAGGGAAGTCAGAAAAGGGAACTAGAGTTGTGAGCCACCATGTGGGTGCTGGAAGTCGAACTTGGGTCCTGAGCCATTTTCAGTTCCAAGCTATGATTTTTTTTTTTTAAATAAGTGAATTAAGGAGCAGAGAAGTAATTTGCTCACACACCTGGGGTTTGGACCCAAGTGGTCTACTTCTGCAGTTCAAGTATCTTGTTATTGTGTCTGCTATTATGCTATTAACTGTACTGATTTTTGAAAATGAATCAGGAATTTCCTTTCTTGGTCAAACTCTTTTATAAGAGGTTTTACAACTGACTTGAGTTTCATTGCCACATTGTCGATGGTCATATTGTCAAAAACAATTAAGTTTTTGAAAGTTATACTTTACAGTTAACAGGTCTAGAATTATATAACTTCTTAGATTTATAGTTTTATTACTCCATCATTCACTTACTCAAATTTAAAGCTAAATTTATGAGGAATTTTAACATATTATTATATATGTTGTTAGAGGTCTTTTGCCCTCTTCATTCTTTTAAAAACTTTTTAATTTGTAAGTGAGTGAGTGTGTGTGTGTGTGTGTGTGTGCGCGCGTGCGTGCTCAAATGTACATGTAAGTACCCACAGAGGCCATAAGAGGACATCATATCTACCCTGGCAGTTGTGAGCTGCCCAACATGGGTGCTGGAAGCCAAACCCAGAAGCAAGAGCCCAGAACTTCTGAACCATCTCTCTAGCCTCTTACCTGATTCATTCTGAAGACTATTTAATCTTTTAGAAGACTTAGACAAGAGTTCTCAGGATGTCACTTGACAGCTTTTATCATTTTCACTGTCAGGAGCTACTCATGGTTCCATGAATATACTCTATGTTTCTCAAATATGCTTTGCAATTAAGATTTAGTTTATGGATTACCATATCTAGAAAGTGTTTGAATCCCTACCACATTGCTTTAACCCTTTCTACAAATCTATATCATTTTATGTGGCGATATTAACTCCCTGATGTTGTACATTGTGCCTGTTACTAGGAAGATTATAGAAAACAATAGTAAAAGATTGTGTCTTTAACAAGTTTGCTTGCCAGCAGGATAAGACAGTCAACATATACAAAAAAACAAGTTATAAGAACTCTTTCCATCAGTGGTTCTCAACCTGTGGGTTGTGATCCCTTTGAGCATTGACTGACCCTTTCTCAGGGGTTTCCTAAGACCATCGGAAAACACAGATATTTACATTACAATTCATAACAATAGCAGCTATGAAGTAGCAACAAAAATAACTTTGTGGTTAGGGGTCATCACTACATGAAAAACTGTATTAAATGTACAGCATTAGGAAGGTTGAGGACCCTGCTTTAGATGACAAGTACTTTTAATTAATTAGTTAATTAATTAATTAATTCTGAGGTAGAGTTTCTTTGTGTAGCCCTAGCTATTCTGGAACTCACTGTTAGACCAGGCTGGCCTCAGCCTCCCTAGTGCTGGGATTAAAGGCATCTCTGACCTCTGCCTGGGAAGATGATGGGTACTTTGAAGAAACAAGATAGAGAAATGGTGGTGTGGGGTACATGCCTATAATCTCAGTACTGAGAAATCTAGGGTAGGAGGATTGTGAGGTCAAGGCTAGCCTGAGTTGACAATAGTGGGATCCTGTATGGATAAAAATAAATAGAAAGATAACATAACAGAACATCATCCCAGGAAAGATAACAGAACAGAACAGAACAGAACATCATCCCAGGAAAGATAACAGAACATAACAGAACATCATCCCAGGGCATGGCAGGAATGGCTTGTGGAGAACATCA
>JADRCH010000092.1:7821004-7835065 GCA_019843965.1 Rhynchomys soricoides | reverse complement strand
TTGTGGAGAACATCATCCCAGGGCATGGCAGGAATGGCTTGTGGAGACAATATCTAAATAGGTAACAAAAGAATGGGAAGAAACCTTCCAGTTAAACAAACAGGAGAAAATCAATGTCTAGGGACATGGATAGCAGCCACCAAAGTCAGGAAACAGGAACTAACAACTGCCAGGACCATGAAGGTACTGTAAGCCTGGGGAAGACTGTCGAAGGTGAAGAGATTGGAGCATATTGTTCAGGATTTTATAGGCCATGATAAAGAATTCAAGATGTATTTTAGAGCAGTGGATACCTTTAAAATATTCCAAATAAGCCAGGCTTCGTGGTGCAGGCCTTTAATCCTAGCACCTGAGGGGAAGAGGCAGGTGGATCTTTGTAACTTCAAGACCAGTAGGTCTACATACTAAGCTCCAGATCAGCCAGAGATATAGGGAGAAGGGAGAGGGAGAGAAGGGGAAGTGAGTGAGTGAGGAAGGGAAGGAGGGAGGGAGGGAGGGAGGGAAGGAGGAAGGCCAAATATTGAACATGACAGGAAATTATTAGAGATATTTTGATAAGCAGCAAATGAAAGTGGAAAGTGGTACCTACTTGCAGAAATGCGTAGATGACAAGACAGTTTTTGTTTTGTTTTATTTTGTTTTGTTTTCAAGACAGGATCTTTCAGATCTATACCACTTTCATTTGTTGCTTGATAAAATATACTGCCTCAAAGTTCCCAACCATAGGACCTATGCTAACTATAATGAAATTAGATCTTCCGTGTATTTCTTTAAAAAAAAGAAAGGACTGGGGTTAAATGTGATATATTTATTTTCCCCAGCTTCGTTATGCCACCAGCACAGTGATGGCCTCTGAAGTGTTTCTGGGGCTCGCTCCATGTGACTGTGGCTCATGTGCCCCCAGTTTGTTTTCCTTGTCTTCTCAGTTTTGATGGCATGTCAGCTGAGAGAAAGCTTTGGGAAGTCCTCAAGAGATATTAATACAGGGTATAAGGAAAGCTTTCTCTGACTTGCCATTCGAACAGAGGATGGCTTAGTCTATAGCAGGGTTCACTTGTAAGCTATCAGTAAATTATAATTTGAAAATGATTTCATTTTTAATATTACTTCTTTATGGTATTCTTGAATAATTTAAAATTTAAGATGTAGAACCATCAACTTGGGACCCCCGTGAAACCAACAGGACACGATGTAATCAGCAAAGAAGGATTTTTAATTAGACAGCTAGATCTGGACCACCATGAAATGGTGATCCTGAGGGCAGAAATGATTAAATATTTAAGGGCAAAAACCGCAAGCAGGTGGGGGCTTGGGAACTTCGTCAAGGCTTGCAATCCATCAAGGTTTGCAGAACAATGATGTTACACAAGGCTGGTCAAGGATGTGGTTAGTTTCTGGAACAGTCTGCACCTTCAGTCCAAGAGTTTAGGTTCCCAGGCCCTCAGAGTAGGTCAGGCACAAAATAGAATCTGAAAATCAAGATGGAATAAGTTATGCTGTCTTTTTAAGCCTCTCAAAGATATCATTGGTAATAGCTACTAGGGTTTGTTTCTCATAAAAAAGTTCAGTCAGAAGAGGCCATAATGACTCATACCTGTAATATCAACACCTTGGGCAGCTGAGACAGTAGGAATGCCATGAGTTGCAGACCAGCCTCAACTACACAGGAAGTTCAAGTTTGAAAATTAATAAATAAGTAAATAAATAAATAAATAAATAGTCGGGTAAAGATCTCTTGAAGATTTCTCTGGTTAGTATTAATATAGATGTCTAAAATGTTCAACTTAAAGTATTTTAGTAATTAGTGCTCATTTTATCATAAAAATTTCTAATTGTTAATTTCAGAATTTCTGGAGCTAAAAAAAACCTAGACAAAACCCTGGATAAAAGAATACCTCCATTACCAGAGCCAGACTACCCTCCAACTGTGAGTTCTCTCCTTAACAACCCTGTACAATTTTATTGCTTATGTGAATCTCAATAGCAGTCTTTGTTTGTTTGTAGATCAGGCTTGGGTTTTTTGTGTAGACCAGGCTGGCCTTGAACTCAGGAATCCTTTGCCTCTGCTTCCAAGATGCTGGGATTAAAGGCGTGCGCCACCACTGCCCGGCTTTAGAACTCATTTTTAAAAGAACAAGTATATTTAAGATTTTATTTGATTAAAATGTTTTAAACTTCATCCTTGTTTTTTTTGTTGTTGTTGTTTTATTTTTTGACAGATGACCAGTGCAATTAAAAAAAAAGGAGTGAGTTGGATTTTTTTTTGTCTTGAAAATGTTCAAAATAATTACTACAAAGTATTCTTCTAAGCCCACCTACCAAGTCTCCTCCTCGGGAAGAAGTCTAAACAGATTTATATTTCTCTATCCAAAGGAGCAAGCATGTTGCAGACAACAAATGAGGTTTTCAAGGGTTGTATTTATGTTGCCATCTGTTATTTGAGGATTATCTGTATAAATATTTTAGTTCTTATTCCAAACTATTGAAAAATATTCCAAGATAGCAGTTATAAAAGAAATGCGTCTCTCTCATAGAGGTGGTGTAGTAATTATCCTAAGGTTGATATAATGCTTCTTTTTACTTAACAAGAACTTACTGAGAGTTACTGTGTATTAGCTATGTGCCAGGTGATGCTCCAGCTTTGTCTTAGAGACACTGCATGAGTAACAGCATGGGCTGTGAAGTGACTGGTAGACACACGGCCACATGTAAGATTTATTTAATAGTAAAGGAGCCAGAAACTTTTGGAGCTGCTTACATATAGGAAATTGTGAAGCATGTTTGCAGACAGGCTGTAAATTTTTTAAGTCCATTAAGATTTTGGGGTGGGGGGATAAAGGCCTGAAAATATAACCTCCTTATGAACTGAGAATATTATGGAGAACCTCTTTTTAGTAGTCAAGACTTTTGGTTTATTTTATCTAATTAAAAAAAATTACATTTATTATTTACTGTGTGTATGTGTGTGTGAGAGAGGCTTTTAGAATATTTTTTATTCTGAAAGAATGTTGTTTTAGGAAACAGAATTTAGGGACTAGACTGAAATGGTAAATCATGCTGACCATTTGGCTTGTTCTTTTAATGTTCCCAAGTTAAACTACATTTTCATGAAGCAGTGTGTAGAGAGTAGCCCTATAGTACCTATCCAGCCACAGTGGCTGGACCACATGTTAATGCTGATACCTGAGCACCTAAAGGAAGGGAAAAAAAGAGAAGAACTGCTTGGAAATCTCATAAATGAGGTCTCAATGGACTTTGAAAAAAGCATGAAGAGATATTTGGGTAAGTAACATTTGGCGTACACCAAGCCTCTTCTACCGCTGCCCCGTGCACACATCTGTAATACCAGCCCCGTGCACACATCTGTAATACCAGCCCCGTGCACACATCTGTAATACCAGCACCATGCACACATCTGTAATACCAGCCCTGTGCACACATCTGTAATACCAGCACCATGCACACATCTGTAATACCAGCACTTGAGAGCTGAAGTGGGGGATAAAGAGTTCAAGGTCACCCTCAGCTGCACAGTGAGCTTGAGACCAGTCTGGGCTACATGAGATCTAGTCTCAAAAAAGAAAAGCAACCCTAGCAGTAGAGGCACACACCTTCAATCCCAGAATTTGTAAAGCAGAAGCAGGCAGATATCTGAGTTCAAGGCCAGCCTGGTCTACAGAGTGAGTTCCAGAACAACCAAAGCTACACAGAGAAACCCTATTTAGAAAATACAAAAAGTAAAACAAACAAATAAACAAGCAGAAACCAAAATAAGATAAGATAGTAGAAGTAACTTTAATATTGAACATTATATATTTTAAATGCATGTATTTCTTCAATGTAATTTCTACCTACAGTTTTATTTTTGACACTACAGTCTAAAAACTTTGTAACTTAAGGGTCCTTTTTGTATTTATCAGCTAATATTTATTGCTATTTGATTTCTCATTTTGTCTCTATGGTTTTAGCTATCCTATTTTTATAATTGTCAGAAAACATTAATGTACTTTAGTCCCAGCAATTTTTATTGGAATATTGTTGCTGTTGCTTATGAGACAGAGTATCACTTTGCAGCCATACAATATGCTTCAATATAATGTATTCATTAAATTAATTAAACTAAATTAAACATTTTAAGGTGAACCAGTTAACATGTATTACTTCATGCATGTACTGAAAATGCTTAAAAGTACCTATTTAAAATATGTACTTATTAAGTGTTTGTAAACAATGTGTTAGTTTTTACTGTCTTCACAATATTGTACAATAGTTCTCTTCAACATACTCCTCTTAGCTGAAGTTCTCTAACCTTTTACCAACATTTGCCCCGATCCCTGGTAGCTATCTTAGAATGAATTTCTTAAACGGTCATGCCAATGATCTTTGAACATAGAGAATGCAAAGGACTGAGACTTAAAGAGTGATCCTGTATTGGAATTCACCTTCGAAGGAAAGCAAAAATAATGCTAAGAGCTTGATTTTGTGCAAGAAAGGGAGTTTTTGGCCAAGCTGAGAGCTGCTGCTGCTGCTGGCATCCGAGGCTTGGCGAAAAGTGAGCTGTTGGTATTGTGGCTGCCGAGGCTGCCTGCTTCTGGTCATGAGACGAGAAAGAGTCCTGAAGCAAAGACATTTTAGAGAAAAAATACTCAAGGGCCATGAAAGTCAGCTGTAACCAACTGCATGATCCTTCAGACACTGCACATGATGAGGATGCTGCAGCCTCCCCATGTGGTCATTCATCAAGATCGACAGAAGGTTCTGTGCACCCTGGAGATGTACATAACCAAATAAACTCTGGACCGAAAGAATATTCTGAAAATCCAAGCTCTACAAATACAAGGTCAGGCGTCTGTACCTGTGCCCCTGGATGTGTGCATAGTCGTTTCCGGTGTTAGTCCCACAGTGAAGCAAGGCCACCTGATGAGCTTGCCACTGAGTCTGGGAAACATGAAAGTGGCTCCTCAGAATTCCTCTATCTCTTCAAGTGGTTGCAAAAAAGTGTATTTTGATTCTGGGTATTAAACTTGTTATGCAGTATATAACAGGAGTTTCTCTTGGAATTGGGCTGCTAACAACTTTTATGTGTGCAAGCGAAAGCACTGGAGAGGAGGTTTTTCTAAGAGAACGGTCGGCAAAGCATTTACTGGTGTTCCTGGCAGGTTCTTCCTCCGCTTACAGTACCCCTTTCACTCCCATCACTTCATTGCAGCTTAGTTTTCCTAAATCCTACACTCAAACAGTTGAACGTCTAGGAAGTTCTGTGGATTGTTGGAATTACAGACTTCATTCAAAAATTCTTTTTCATGGGTTTAAAATGCCTGACTTTACTGGTGCCTTCTTCCATTATGCCTTTTAAATCTCAGGGACATTGGTTCATACTTTTAGAAGAATTATGTTGGTATTACGGAATTCTTGTCCCCAGTTTGGGGACAAGTTTGGTTTCGGTACCTTATAAGCTATGGGAATTTGGTAATGTAACTACATGAAGTCTTGGCATATTGCTGGCTTTACTCTACCTGATACTGAAACTTTTGGACTTTTTTGGACATTTGAGAACTTTCAGACAGATCTTACGAGTATTTTTTACATGACCAAGTTATGGACTGCCTGCCAGCAAGAGATAGAGTTCAGATATGGATGGTATTTGTTCAGTATGTCAAGCTGAATTTCAGAAGCCAGTTCTTCTTTTTTGTCAGCATATATTCTGTGAAGAATGTATTATTACCTTATGGTTTAACAGAGAGAAAACATGTCCACTGTGCAGAACTGTGATTTCAGAACGTATAAACAAACGGAAAGGTGGAGCCACTTCATCTCACCTTCTTGGAGTAGAAAAATGGTTTTAGGGTATCATGTGACATATGCTTGTAGTCCAGTTTCTCAAGAGATCACGTGCAAGAGCCCTGCGTTTTTAAACTGTATATTCACCTTAATAAATATGCAACCTTTAGTCCACTTATTTGACAGATAATTGCAGTGTTAAATTGGAAATGTGGTTTCTTATCAATAATACCAAAACAGCAATTAGAAAATAGAACTAGCCATTTTATAGGGGTTCAAGTACTGTTTCCTGACATGGTTTTCAGAATAAAGATTTTGCATAGGGGGGTCTTGTTAGCCATCAGGGGGAGGAGAGGCCCTTGGGCCTGAGAATGTTAGATCCCCCCAGTATAGGAGAATGCCAAGGAGGGAAGATGAGAGTGAGTGGGTGGGTGGGTGGGGGAATACCCCCACAGTGGCAGGGGAGGGGGGAGGAAATGGGGAGGTTCCAAAGGGGAGATCTGGAAAGGGGGAAACATTTGAAATATAAATAAAGTATGAAAAATTAAAAAGAAAAAGAAAAAAAAGATTTTGCATAGTATTTTAAGATATATGTATATTCGGAAACATATTTCCAGACTTTTATAATTCCCATTCTGCACTTGATCTTAGCCAAAAGGCTGAGAAGCAATATAGTTCCCATTCTAAAAATGCTTAAATGTTTCATAAAATTGTATTTTTAAATGAAAGTTATAAATGCTATATTGTACCTATAACAATCACATTTTCTAAGTGAAGATTTACTGAAGATGATATATTTTAATATTGTATTATGCTCTATAATGTGCCTAGCAATCAGTGAGAATAAATGGTTTAGATTCATTAAAAAAGAAAGGGAGTTTTTCCTTGTAATTATTTTAATGTACAGTAAACTCTACCTTACAATAACAAGTTAGAAACTTAGATTAAAAAAACTAACTTAGTTGGAGAATAGACCTTACAAGGATTTTCAGGAACTATTAACACATATGTGTATTTTAGTGCAGAGTGTTCTTGTGAAGCCTCCAGTTAAATGGCTCGAAGATGAAGGGGGCCCTTTGCCTGAGTCTCCTGAGTGAGTAAACTATTTTTAAAACTGGTATAGCATCTAGCTTTGGATACAATTTAAAAATGAACCGATCTTACATTCAAGTCTACAATGATGAAGCCCAAAGATATTTTCTTTAAAAATCTCCAAAGATATTCTCCACATTAATCATCTAGTTCTACTTACATTAGGAGGAGGACCTATAGGAAAAATACTTCAATGTAATCTAACGTATGTTGTAAGGTGTCTTGCACCTGTAATCCTAGGGCTCAGAATATGGAGGCAGGAGAATCAGGAGTTCAAAGTCAACCTCTGCTATGCAGTGACTTACATGAAACTTGATATAATAATAATAATAATAATAATAATAATAATAATAATAATAATAATAAACCAAGAAGCAAACCTAACTTACTCTTGAGTAATCTTTGATATATGCCGGACAGAGTTTTCCACAAACCTAAAACTGTTCTTACTTTTGTATTTTGGGTAGCTGATCTAGAGCAAAGTAAAAATTAACAGGACATGCAAGCCACGGGTCTGTTTCAGCCACAAATTAACTCTCTCCTCTGAAGATAATGTGCAGTTTCAAAACTGAGTGCTCATACTCAAAAGAGTTCCATTCTTGGCAATATTCCTTGTTCCAAATCCCCAGTTTTTCACTGTAGCATTAAGTTCTCAAAACGTGTGGTATGTTATTTCAGTCATCTTTAATGTGGTGCTTTGCTTTTCCAGAGGACTAGATTATTCCAATCCTTGGCATTCTAACTTTGTGCAGGCAAGAAATCAAATATTAGCTAATTTGCACATTGTTCATCCGACTATGAAAATATTACTGGAGCTTGGTTATACAACATTTGCTAAAATAATTCTGCTGGACTTAACAGGAATTAGGTAAAATTTTATATATATTAGTTAAAACTTAAAAGTTGAATGACTCCTTGTTTGGCATATTTTATTATATAATTTTAAACTGATTTACACATCTCTAAGCCTTCCTTTATACTTTAGAACTTTGAAATTATATCTCATCTGATTCAACAACTGTATATCAGGACCAGTTTGTCATTTGTCTGAATTATTTTCTTTTGTTCATCAATAGAGCTAAAGGCCCAATTGATTGTGAAGCGCTGAGAAATGATCTATCAATTCAAGCTAGAAAATCAGAAGAGAAGATAATGAACACATGGTATCCAAAGGTTATAAATCTCTTCACTAAGAAGGAGACACTAGAAGGCATCAAGCCTGAAAAATTGGATTCCTTTTATAACTGTGTTTCCATACTTATGTCAAATCAGGTATATATGTGCTGTATATGTATCTTGAATACTTAAAAGTCAATACTTTAAATAAAATCCATTTAAACACAGTGCTAAACAATTTTTAAAATGTATGTTAAGGAAGGCCAGGGAAATGGCTCAGTAGACCAAACAGCTGGCACACAGCTACCCAGGGTCTATTCCTAGAATCTGTGTAGAAAGCTTAATGAATGCAGCAGTGTGCATCTGTGATCCTACAGCAAGATGACCAGGGGAGATAAGAGAATTGCTCAGAAGCTTACACAGTCAGTGTCACAAAAGAAACAAGAGAGGCCCCGCCTCAGCAAGGTGAAGGACAAGAACCGACTCCCAAAAAGTTGACCTCTGACCTTCACACAAGTACCATGGCACATACACATACCATGTCAAGAACATGCCTATCTTCATATACATATCACACGCAAATATTTGTTTGTTTGTTTAATGTGTATTGGTGATTTGCCTGCATGTGTGTAGTGTTGGATCCTGGAGTTATAGGCAGCTATGAGCTGCCATGTGGGTGCTGGGAATTGAACCTGGGTCCTTTGGAAGAACAGCGAGTCTTTAGTTTCACTGCAGTATGTTAACAAAAAGACTAATCTAGTAAATATACTTTTGATTAAATTTTAAAATGGTTATTCTTCATTGAATTCTCATGAAAGGCTTATTTCAAAATGTTTTTGATCATCTTTAGTTGATAAAAATAAAGAGAACATTAATCTTGTACAATTGCTTTATGGACCCCTTAAATATCTACTACTTAGACATACAACTCTAAAAAACTAGTTTTGGATGAAAATATTCCTTTTCAGTGAAGATCTCTAGAAGTTCACGTGTTCTACCTTGCTTCTTTAGGAGGGCACAATACGTAATTGGTAGCTATATCCAACACAGTATCGAGTATTCAGAGTTTCCTTTCCTCCCAACTTTACTCTCCTGAGGACTATGGTTATTTGGTAAGAAAATATGAAGCGCATTTGGCAGATCGTTCAGATTCATGCATGTCTTCTGGGCTGACTAACAACAGTTGATTCTAAGTGAGAATGCACTTTTCGTACTCGGAAACACTGTGCGCATTTCTAAGTCTGCCCTTGCGTGGAGAAGGGTAGTGTGCTGGAAATCTGGCTCTCCAGCAGGAAAAGTATTCTGAGTTCATCTGTTTACTGATTTCTGCAGTATAAACATTTTCATCATGCGGAATTCAAGTTTCTCAAGGCTTAGCAACTCCTCAAAGTTGTGATTATTTGACAGTTGGCCCTCCTGACAGTAGGAGCTGTCTTTAGTATCAGGCCATTGCCTACTCTAACCTCCATAAGTCAGCCTTTCTAACCCACCCCCCACCCCCACCCCCGTCTTCCCCATATTGTTTGGTCTTTTGAAATGTTTTATGTGCCAGGGACAAACTTACTAATAAATGTGGAAATTCTGCACAGTCATTTTTAGAGTGCTGATATTTCTACTATGAAAATTTGGTTTGCAAATATTGTTCTATTTATTGTTTATTTATTTTTATGTTTATTTTGATTTGGTTTGTTTTTTAGCTCTAGCTGTGCTGGAACTCAGTCTGTAGACCAGGAGGGCCTACACACAGAGATCCTCTGCTTCCAGAGTGCTGGGATTAAAGGCATGTGCCACCACTGCCTAGCTTTCTATTTATTGTTTAGACATTTATTAAGAATGGTTATGACTCCAGGAGTAACCAAGTTTATAGAGTTCATGTAATTATACACAATAATTCATTTTAGATAAAGATTGAATTTATACTTTCTGAAATAATGGTAATTTTTCATATCATGTAGCTAAAGGATCTCTTATGGAGAACTGTAGAAGAATTCGTAAAACTCTTTGATTCAAGATATCTAGGCAGGCTTCCAATATTTAAGATGGAATTGATGTTTGACGATGATAAAATGGAATTTTATCCCACCTTTCAAGATTTGGAAGATGTTGTCTTAGGTCTGATAGAACGGATATCTGAAACTCTGCAGGTACTACTTCTTTCTCAACCTCTGTGTCCTTAAACTGCTGTCTTTCAGTATTTGAACTGAATTTCACCGTACTCTGTATAAACATAAAATATTACAGCTTTTTATTCCCCTCCCAGTTATTTTAAGTTATAAAATGGTTTTTTTTTTCTTTTGAAAACTTGTTAATTGGAGATGATTTTCTTCTTTTGACCTTTTCCTGTTGTTCTGAACTAATGCTTTTTGTGTATGTCTTCTTGGAACTAAGTTGTGCATATCTTAAAAATATCTAAGGCATGATGGCATATGCTTTTAATCTCAGCAGTTGGGATGCAGAGGCAGGCAGATCTGTGGTTTGAGGCCAGCTTGGTCTACAAAGAGAATTCCAGGACAGCCAGGGATACATTGAGAAACTCTGTCTCAAAAACAAATAAATAAAAACAAAGCAGTATCTGAGTCATATTTCTTCTTTCTAATGCTTTTTAGTATGACCACACCTTGATATAGTTAATAAATACTTGTAAAATGATAGAAAACTAACTAAACTTAAGGTGCTTTGGTGTTTTTTGTTTTGTTTTCTTTTCTTTTCTTTTCTTTTTTGTGGTTGTTGTTTTGTTTGTGAGTTTTTACTTTTCGAAACGTGGTGTCACTTTGTAGCCTAGACTGGCCTGACGCTCTGTATGCCCCGATTTTAGCCTCTATATACAATCTGCTGGGATTCAGACATGTGTCAAGCTCAGCTCCAATTTAAGTTTTTATATTATATTGCAAGTTATTTACTATTAAATTATTACTTTTCATTCAGTGGCCTTTTCTTGGACCACAGAAATTTAAAGAAAATGTTATTGATCAGTTCAGTCAGATATTTATTACATCCATTTTTGGTTTTATTTCTGTTAGACTGTCCAAACAGTACCTTCTTGGCTGTCAGGAACTTCGTCACCTGTCAATCTTGATACCAAACTTCCAGAACATGTGCTGGACTGGGCTCTCAGTACTCTGAGGACAGCAGTAATGAGGAACTTAGAAGGTGCAAAAGCACATTACAGAACATACGGTACGTATGAACTATACTTTTATCATTCTACATTTGAGCTAGAATTTGGTCAGATATCTGGTTTTCTCCTGCTGTTTTGAAAGAGCCAGAGATAAGCAGTAGCATGGATTCACTAGTCATGGATGAGCACTGAGAAACTTGGGTTTTGTCATCTGGGTTGTGGGGTTAATATCATGGGAGTAGGGTGACAAAGTCAACAGTTAGGGGAAAGGAGAGTACGGAGGGAAATATTTAAAAATGCAGTTGCTGGCCGGCCTGTTCTCATCTCGTGGAGACCCCCTGACTCAGAGATCTGAAGTCTCTCCACCCAGCTCGCTAAGTTCCCACTGGCGGGTCACTACCATACCGACCCCATGCTTCAAATTTCCCATGGCTTTTTGGGATGCACTTCTTGCAAACCCACACTTTGCCACCGTACCTTTCTCTCTGGAACCTAGCTGAGCCACTGCGTGAAGGAAAACACCACTCAACTTAGTTCAGAATCAATGGTAATTCAGGTGCTGGGTGCAACAACTAGAATCCTAATCTTGTAAGCCATATTAAATCTAAATCCTCTAGTGGTGAATCCTGGCAGATTCGCTATCTAAACTGGGGATCACTAGTAGCTACATCTTGTCTTCCGGCTGTTTTGTTCAAAAGCCCATATCTCTCTCTCCTGCCTCTTCCCTTCCTCTCTCCAACCCGGAAGTCCCACCTACTTGCCCAGTAACTGGTGTGTTTATCCATTAGAGGAAAGTTCACAAGAAGTCACCTGAGTACATCACTCATTCCTTGTCTCAGACAGCCCCTCCTGGGAAAGCGGAATTAACATCAAAATACAAACAGCACCAGGGCCATCCACAACAGAAGAGTTGTGAGAGTAATAAATTAGCTAAAGCAGGGTGACTCAAGTTAGTTTCTGAAAATAGTTTCGAAAAGCCTCAAGTTTGATTTTACTCCACAAGCATATCCGTTATCAGAATGGATATTTGCCCTTCGACAGGCCCTTGACTAAAGTTGTCTGCTATCTGGTATACTCAATTCCTCCAAATTATTTTCAGAGCTTCAAGTATTGTACCACACTTAACATTTAAGATGTGTTTAGGCATGCAGTTCTATTCTCTCTTCGCAATGTACTGAATAAACTTATCTTTTTAGCTTCAAAGTGTATTTAACTTGGTTTGCCTCTTCAATCTTTACTTTGAAAATTTTTATTAACGTTTTTTAGTTTAGTGTACAAATCAATGGCTATTACATCTTTTTACTCTTATTTCTTTAAATGTAGTAATCTACATATGTTCATACTTGAGTAGGCTACTCTATGATGATACAAAACACATTTACTATATTAAAATGTTATTCAGATTTTAATTGGAATATTAATTTTTAGTTATAAAATACAACTGGCTCCTTGATGGGACTGCAACAGAGATGATACAGAATTTCCAGGCAGAAAACCATACTTTTGATGAATACACAGAGGTAAGTGGTAATTCTGCTTTTTCATATTTGTTCATATTTTTAACTATAATTACATCATTCGCCTCCTTCCCTTTCCTTTCACTAGTCCCCCCACCACATACCCCTCATCCCTTTCAAATTCATGGCCGTTTTTCTTTGTTATTGTTATATATGTATGTATATTTATATATTTAGGCATATATGTAATATATAAGCATATATGTGTTTTATATATATATATATATATATATATATATATATATATATATATATACACACCCCTAAGTATATAAATACAACATGCTAACTCCATTTAATGTTGTTTGCTTGTATATAATTTTAGGGATGATCACTTGGTATTAACCAATTAGGAGATTTGTCCTCTGAGAAAATTAATCCCCCTCTCTTAGCATTCTTCAGTTGCCTGTAATTTTTTGTCTGTGATGGCCCCACCATTCCTTGAGATTTTCCCTTTCCACATAAGCGTATCTATTGGTGTTGTTCTTTTGTAGGCTTTGTTGTTGCAATATCCTGGGTGTAACTTTCCTGTCACTTTTAGGAGACATGATCTCACAGCAGATTTGCTGGTCCTCTGGCTCTCCACTCTTTCCCACCTCTCTTTCACAATAAATGTATCTATTGCTTTCACAATATTCTCTGAACCTCAGATGCAGGGATTGTGTTATAAATGTATCCATCAGGCTGGGCATCTCAGGATTGTTCTCTGCATGTTGACTAACTGAGACCACTACAGACAACTGGTTTTGCAAAAGGCATTTTAATTAAAATATAATTACATCATTCTTCCCTTCCCTTTCCTCCTTCCAGCCCCCTCCACACCCGCCCCCTCCCAACTCCACTGACTTCTTTTTGTTGTTTGTATGTATATGGTTCCAGGACTGAGCACTTTGTCTTGGATAGCCAACTGTGGGGGATCACAGTTCTAGTTTTCCCTCTCTCAGTCATTAGCATGTGAGAGCCACAATGCCATACACCATGCTGTGAGACTGTCTGAGAAATAGCTGCAGAAACAAGACCTGGGCAATCACAATGTGAATAGACATGCTGCTAACTTGGATTGGGGAGTTCTGGGAAGGATAATTCTGCTTATTTTTAATGAATACTTTTGGAATTTTATTTAATTAAGATATTTCTGCTCTAGGTATAAATGCTTCAAATAATGTAAACAGAATTTCTTATCCAAAGTGTCATTTAGTTAAGTTGATTTACCACTTAACTATTTTAATTATTAATTCAGTCATGTATTGAGTTAATAATATTTTATTTAAACATTTTAAGATAGAATGAATGTGTTTGTTTGTTTGTTTGTTTGTTTGTTTATAGAGTATGTGCACATGTACCATGACATGTGGAGGTCAGAGTAGTCAGTAAAATTAACCTTCAGGTAATCTGAAAGTTAGTCCACAGCCCAGGTTAGCCTGTGATATATGCCTG
>JADRCH010000092.1:7792809-7820994 GCA_019843965.1 Rhynchomys soricoides | reverse complement strand
ATCTGAAAGTTAGTCCACAGCCCAGGTTAGCCTGTGATATATGCCTGATCCTCTTATCCCTGCCTCTCAAACGCAAGAAACACAGGAACACAGCACCGTGCCCAGCTGAGCTCTGATCTGAAGCAGACGTTTGTATGGAGGTAGAAGGCCAGAGAGAAGAAACACCAATAATAACTAATAATAAAAAAGAGGTCATCAATTTGAAACAGAAGAAGGCAGGCTCTGTGGGAGGATTTGGAGGGGTGAAAGAAAAGGGGAAATGATATAATTGTATTCTCAAAAACTAAAGGGATCTTTTAAACGACTGAAATAGTTTCTTATATGTCAACAAATCAAAATGTAATCTAGGAATAAAAAGCAAGAGAAACTACAGAAACCCTGTGTCTGTTTGATATAGTGCGGGGGGTCATTCTTTCCACCAAATTTCTTGAATTATTTTAGTGAGTTCTTAATTGCCAGGGTTTCCATTTTTTAAAATATTTATCTCTTACCTGAATTTCTAATCCACACTGACGATTTTCTCATCATTTGAATTGAGTTCTTTAGTCATTCATCTGTTTATTTGACAATCCTTTTTATTTGGGATTTTTTTTTTAAAAGGGTACCTGTTCTTAGATCTTTCTCTTGTCTATATTTTTCTTTTTCCCCTTCCCATCCCAAACAAAAGTAACAAATGGAAAAAAGAGCAGAGAAGTAACATGGCGTAAGGTATGAGAAAGCTATGTAGGGAAGCACAATAATGCAAATAGAAATGAAGACAAGTTTGAAGCCCACTTAGTGTTTCTCTCTTGCTGACAACAGAGGCTGTGCATGCCACGCTTTGCCCAGCCTTGTCAAGTCTGCTCATGCAGACACTGAGATGACCACAGGATCTCGCTCTTCATTCTAATGTTCTGTGTCATGCTTACTATTGTGCATCTACTGAGCCACTTCTTAGTACCTGGAGAATTTTAAGATGTTGGCAACTAGTTAGTAAGTTCAAGAATTGCCTGGGCTATAGATTGGGTTCAAACTCAACCAGGGTAACTGAGAGAGACCCTACCTCAAAATAGAGAGTAAAAATGTGGCTTGATGGTAGACTGCCGTGCAACAAGCCCAGTGTGCAGCAGCAGCAGTGCAACAAGCCCAGTGTGCAGCAGCAGCAGCAGCAGCAGCAGCAGCAGCAGCAGCAGCACAAAACAAAAAAAGAGGGAAGGAAGAAGGAAGGAATATTCTTTTTACAGTGTGTGTGTGTGTGTGTGTGTGTGTGTGTGTGTACATTACTGCAGTATTTCTGTGAAAGTCAGTTCTATCTCTACCATGTGGTTTTTAGGGATCAAACTCAGGTCATCAGGTTTGGTGGCAAGTGTCTTTACCCACTGAGCAGTCTCACTGACATAGAAGAGAAAGAAAATTTAAGTTTCCTTATTTATTTATTTATTTATTTATTTATTGATCCACTTGTTATTTAAAAGTAAGTTGTTTAATTTCCATGTATTTGTATAGTTTTCATAGTATTCCTTATGGATTTCTAGTTTCATTGCATATTCTATATATGATTTCAAGTTTTCAATGCTGCTTGGGCTTTGCTGTGTGGTCTGCTCATACGATTTATGCTAACACTATGAGAAGGAAGGGAGGGACTATGGGCACACCATTACACCCAGCCTTACATGAGTACTAGGGATCAAACTCAGGTCCTCATGCTGGACAAGAAGCAGTTTAACCGTTGAGTCGTCTTTCCAGCCTATCAGTCACTCTGTCTTTAGGTTGTAGAACCTAACACATTGATTAATTACTGACAGAGGAGGTCTTATGATAGCTGTATGGTAACTGGTTTTCTGGTTTTGTTGTGCTCTCTGTGCCCCCCTCTGACAGTATAGTGACATTCTCATTTCAGATTCTGTGTTCTACAGGCTTTTTTTTTCTGATGAATTTCATTTTTCCTTCTATTTCCTCTATTTTCTTGACTATGTTTATGAGCATACTTCTAGTAGAGCACGGGGAGAGTGTCTGTATTATGTAGGGCTTTTCATCCCCAATCCCTCCCCCAGGATCTTTGTACATAAACCTAACATTGTGTAATTTTGTCTCATGACAAGTTTACGTGAAATACATTAAAGTTATTGCTATTTACTTTTTGGCCATTATTTTTCCAGCTAACAACAAGGCAGGTGTTCAAGATAATCATTAAATTAGTTAATGGCCTCTGACCCATTAGACAATGAAAAGGTTAAACTCAATTCATTAAATATTGTAAGCTGTAGAAGATCAATGTAGAGATTCATAATCTATTCATAATCAAGATCTATGTAGAGATTCATAATTCTCTACGTAGGATGTCCTAAGGTATCAGAGTTTAGAACATTTAAACAAGGATTTGATCTTTGAACTTTGAGATAAAAACGAAGGAAAATCTTTCACAAATGAATAAAAGGATCAGCTGTTTGGCTGTGGGTGGAGGAGGGACAAGGAGGAAATGTGAGGGAAGCATCAAGGTGGGCTGTGACTTTAAGTCAAAGACTGCTCGGAGTTTGCAGACCTGTTTCACGTGCACAAAATGTAACATGTGTTGTCAATATTTAATACTGCTTTGTTTCATTTTTGAAAATCATCTCAGTGTTTAAGTATTAAGAAGTTGATATAAATTCCAAGATCTTGGCAACGGTAGAACATAATATTTCTGTCCCTCTGGCCTACTTTAGCACAAAACAAAAGGTTTCTTATATTTCTTTTCCTAAAGATTGAATTAGAACCTTCAGAGAGGTATTCAATAATGGCAAAAACAAATATATGCAGCTATAAACATTGTTGCATAATATAGGTTTGTTTTCAAACAGAAATGAGGTGACTCCGGGCATATTTTTTTAATTGAGGAAACATTGCAAAATATGCAAATTTTAGGCTATAGCACACTTGGTATTTACTAGTAGATCAAATTTCACCATAAAAAGTACGAGAATGTTTGGGCACTGGCTGTGAAGTTCACATGCCCAGAATCTTCAGTCCCTTGGTTTAGTCTTGGCACCAAGAGAAAAAAGGTTTGTGTATCAAAAGCAATAGGAGTCATTTAGCAAGAATATTATATTATATGATTAAGAATTTTATTATAACATAGTTCTATAAAAATCATTAATTATAAAATTCTAACTATTTTTTAACACTCTTCTTTAAAGTTTATAGAAAAATTTTTCAATCTTGCTTCAGAAATAATGCTTTTGCCTCAGTGGGCTCATTATCCTATGGTTCGTTTGGACTGTGAAGACTTGAAGACAGGCTTGACAAATAAAGCAAGAACCTTTGCAAGCATTTTATTAAATGACATAGCTTCAAAACATAGAAAAGAAAATGAATCGTAAGTAAAATTAATCACTGTATTTAGAATAACAGGGCCAAAGAAGCATTTCACCAAAATTACTCTTGTTTAAAAACAAAAGATTAAAAATATACATGTATGTTTTCCAGCCTAGCTGTGTTTTCTTCTGATATTTCTGTTGGTGGCATAACAACACAAACATTTTAAGGCATAGGAAGGCAAATTGAAAATATAGCTTTTGTTAAATAATGACCCAGGGTACTTAGATTCATAATTCTCTACATAGGATGTCCTAAGGTATCATAGAGTTTAGAACATTTAAACAAGGATTTGATCTTTTTATTTGCTACACTGTTCCATTTCACAGGGCTATGAACTATGCTACATTCATTCACTCATACATACATTCATTCATACATACAGTCATTCTTGTATCATATATTCCAGCAGGATGGATTAATAGCTTCATTTTATAAATACAGAAACTGGATCTTGAAGGTTGGCCTAAATTTACAAAACTAGTAAACTTCCATTACTGTGATAAACACCATGGCCAAAAACAACTTTGGGGAGAAAAGGGTTTATTTGGCTTACATATACAGATCATATTCCATCATTGAGGAAGTCAGGACACGAACTCAAGGCAGGAACCTTGAGCCAGGAAGTAAAGAAGCAACACAGAAAAAGGCTGCCTAAGTGGTTGGCTTGTTCTTCTTGACTTGCTCAGGACTATTGGCCAGGGATGGCGCCATCCACAGTGGGCTGGGCTCTCCCATGCCAATCAGCATACCCCAGGTCAGTCTGATGGAACCAAGTCCTTTGTTGAGGTCTCCTCCTCGCATTAGACCATAGTTTCTGTCAAATTGACAAAACTAAACAGCACTCTTGTAGCAGCTGAGGCAAGATTATATCAGGACTGTTAAACCTAAGGTCTGCTACATCTCTTATCTCAATCTTGAAGAGAGTTTAAGAGATCACCAGAAAAAAAAATTATGCCAGATTTTCATTTGAAAATATTAGCTTGATTTTTATTGATATGGTCTATGGTGAATTCAGACAAGCTAAGCGTAAATATTATGTGATATTTTAATGAACCAGCCAGTTGTTCTTAGCAGAGAGATTTCCTATTTTATAACAACAATAGCACATATATATTAAATATGCTACAAATTACTTACCATATAGTAAGTCAGAATGTTCTGTCAGTATTTGCAGTGAATTTGAAACAATTAAAGAGCATGCTCTACGAGTTCCTGAGACAACAGAAGAAATGATGGAGCTAATTGCTTTCATAGAAAGAGCTAAAACCATAGGAATTCATGACTTGGCTCTAAGGATCCAGGTAAAACAAACAAACAAACAAACCAAAAAACCAAAACTTAGAAACTATCATGAGGTGAGTTATGAGTATTGACATGCCCAGGTCAAAAAGCAGAACAACCCAGAAGGCTTCCATGTGTTCTTCTGGTCACATCATTGCTCTCTTTCTTCTCCCCTGGAGGCTTATATGTGATTTTCTCTGAAATGATGTGTTTGATGTTCTTCATGTTCACCAATTATGTGCATATTCTTAAACAAAGTTAAGAAAACGTTTTTGACTCTCTACATCTAATAGTAGTCTTAAAACCTGCACAAGACTTTATATCCATTTAAATATATTTAACTTTGATCCTGATTGTATTTATTTTCACGTATTCACTTTACATCCCACTCACTGCCCCTCCCAGTCACCCCCTCTCCACAGTCCTTCCCCCTCCCCCTCCCTTTCTCTTCTGAGAGGGTGGGGACCCCCTGGGTATTCCCCCCCTACACTTTGGGATGATTTAAAAATGAGTAATTCCTACCCAGGAAAAGAATAGAAGCAACACCCCAGATGCCCATCATCACAGCCCATTCTGTCAGTGTGTGACCACTGTCCTCATTTTGATTTCCTACTCTCCTTTACAGCTTTGCCAACTAAGTATGTGTTTCTAACACATATAGTTTACCTGGCTTTGATATTTATTGAAGAGGAGTCACCCTGTTTGTATGCTTTTGCACATTACCAGTGTTAATGTCACTTAATGTCACCTTTTTCACCTCACTTTCCTTGCAACGTAGCCCTTTTCTGATATTATATGTGTTGAATTATTTAGCTTCTAAATTTTCTGCACAAGCACAAGGGCCCGGGCTTGATATCCACCATCCACATAAAAAGCTGGGCCTGGTGTTGATGCTTATGACACTAGGGCAGGGGAGGCAGAAACAGGAAGATCCTGAGCTTGCTGTAAAGCTAACGCATTTTCATCACGGAGCCCCAGGCCAGGGAGACAGTCTCTGAAAACAATAAGGTGGGCAGCTGGGCACTCTAGAGGTAGAGGCAGGAGATCTATGTGAATTCAATGCCAGCCTTGTCTACATAGTGATTTCCCAGGACAGCAAGAGCTGTTGTGTCCAGATTGCAAAAACCCCAGGGAGACCACCAGGAACCACAACTCCGATGCAGGCACATGAGAGTCTTTATTCAAGCTCGAGCTTGGGCCACAGACCTGCCAGATGGTGAACAGGATAGGAGAGCAACCCCAGGTCTAGGGGAAGGGGGTTTATAAAGGAGAAAACATGATAGGGTAGAGGAATGTTGGTCTTTAAGCTAATTGGTTTATAGCACCTGGTTAAACCACAAGGAGAGAGCCTATATTAAAAAAGGAGCATCCTGACCTGGAGAAGACTTATGTTTTGTTAGCCCACTCTGTTGTTATCAACTGGCTGCAGCTGCTGTGTCTATTTTGCTACTGCCAGGGACATTTCATGCCTTTTCTCAGACCTCAAGTGTGGGGACTATGCTTCTCTAAGTGCAAGTTAACCTAGAATGGAGTCTTAAGAACAAAATGAAGTTTATTCTGCTACCTCAGTCTCTTCAGAGCTACAGAGAGAGCTTTGGTTTTGTCTTGCAAAATCAAAGTCAATTAATAAATAATATAAGCAGATCTTAAGGAGTGATACCAGAGATTGACCCCTGGCCTCCACAACACATGGACACACACATGTACCTATATCTACACACACAAAAGCGTCTTTAAATTTTAATATTCTGGATGTTTGATTATTTGTTGTTATTAGTGAGTATGCAGCAGAAAATATTTTTGTGCATTGATCCTGGAGACTACATTCATGCATTTCTCTCAGGTGTGTGTGGAGGAGAGGGGAGAGGGAGAGGGAGAAAGAGGAGACTGAGAGTCTTGCTAATTGTACAGTGTAGCTAGGCCTTACCACATCCTATGACTCTATCAGATCCAACTTTTTAAAAATTACATTTAAATGAATGGGTTAATGAATCCGGGTGGGAGTGTGCACGTGGTAGGACCTGTGTGAGGAGGTCAGAGAACAGCCTGAGGGAGTCGGTCAGTTCTCAATCTTTGTAAGGTTCCCAGGGATCTAACCTAGGTTGGCATGCTTTTCCTACTAGACCATCTTGCTATCCCCAACTTTTTTTTTTTTTTAAAGTGCTACAGCGCTGCAGTATAACAAACACATGATTTAATGAGATCCATAGGGCGTAAATTATTCTGCCTCTCCAATTAGGTACATCTACAGTATGAAGTGTGTTTCCTTCGCCCTTCACACTACAGTGCTTTCTGGGCTACTGTTGTTATGCTAAATAGTCAAAAAGAGGATAATATTACTAGAGCTGTCGGATAAGAAAAACGATGATAAAAGTATTTATCACCAAAGATTAAAAAGCAAATCATAAGAACAATGATAATTTAATTTTTTTTTTTTTATTTTTATTTTTTTTGATTTTCGAGACAGGGTTTCTCTGTGTAGCCCTGGCTGTCCTGGAACTCATTCTGTAGACCAGGCTGGCCTCGAACTCAGAAATCCGCCTGCCTCTGCCTCCCGAGTGCTGGGATTAAAGGCCTGCGCCACCACCGCCCAGCCAATTTAAAATATTTTAAAATAAAAAGTTTCAAAGGTTGCCAAGCATTTGATTACCCTTTAAAATCATATACAAAGAGTCAAAGAGTTACCTTTATATTAAGTCAACAATAAGTGAGAAATAACTTTGTAAATGGAAGTGTCTTTGTGGGGGAGGTGCACATGGACTTTGTGCGTGGAGGCCAGAAGTCAACATCCAGTGTCTTCCTCTCTCACTCTCCTGCTTGTTTGTTTGTTTGGCTAGCATTTCTATCACTGAATCTGGAGCTCACTTACTCAGCTAGTCTTTCCAGTTAATATGTCCCTCAGATCATCCTGTCTCCACCTTCAACACGCTGGCATCATAGGCACACACCACTATACCTGTTTACTGTTTAGTGTTGGGTAGTGAAACTCAGGCCTTGTGCAGCAAGTGTATTGCACACTAAGCCATATTTGTTTGTTTTTTTGTTTTTGTTTTTGGGTTTGTTGGTTTTGTTTTGTGTTTTGTTTTTGAGACAGGGTTTTTCTGTGTATCTCTGGCTGTCCTGGAACTCACTTGTAGACTAGACTGGCTTTGAACTTAGAGAGATCTACCTGCCTCTGACTGTACTCCCAGAGTGCTGAAATTAAAGGTGTGCTTCACCATGCCCTGCTAAGAATGTTTAGCCCAGGCTGGCCTCAACCTCATGGTCCTCCTGCCTCTCCCTCCTTCATCAAATCCTAGCAGCATATGCCACCAGCACATTTAAAGTGCTTTAAAAATTACATTAAGGTATAGGTGTATGGCTTGAAGTCAAATAATCATAAGAAATAAACTGTTGAAATATCCATGTGAGTTGGACAGTGCATAAAATAGTAAATTTGAAAGAACATTAGAAATTGTTGGCTCTATTCATTTTTATATGATATATATATCTAGAGTTTCTTTTGTAGGAATCTAAACGCCAAATGAGTTACTTTTTAGATGTTTTTCTAATGTCTCAAGAAGATTTAAATTTAAATGCAACTGTCCTCTTGTGGCCTACTAAAATTAACCCTATCTTTGATGAGAATGATGAAGTAAGTATATTTTTAAGTGTATAATTCGTGAGCTGACATTTTTAGTGTCATTTCCCCTCCTCTCCCTTCCATTCTCTCTCCTCCCTCCTCTCTCTCTCTCTCTCTGCCTCTCTCTCTCTCTCTCTCTCTCTCTCTGTGTGTGTATGTGTGTGTGTGTGTGTGTGCTATGGTATGCATATAGAGGAAGGAGGACAATTTTCATGAGTTGATTCTGCTTCCACCTGTAGGGTCTGGGTTCTGAGCTCAGGCTATCAGGCTTAGCGGCAGTCACCTTTAGTGGCTGAGCCCTCTCTCTCTCCACATTCTGGCATTTTAAGTACAGTGTGGATGTTTCATTTTCATGCCAATTTGCCACTGACTTTAAGAACTTCATGTGTGTCACTGTGCCTGTCTTTTACCTGTTATAGTCTTGCCAGCTTGGAACATGCTTCTAGGTTTAACTTACCAGCTTTTGTAAATATAGGATGAAACAAAGAGGTCAAAACCATTATGAAAATTAACAGTAAGCACTGAACTAAGTAGTTCCTATTTATTAAATTATTAAATATTCATAATCCCAGATGCTCCTATTTGCCTTATTTTATAGATGATTAAAATAAAACTCAGAGAGAAGTTGATTCACTTGTTCAAATTCACAGAGAATTGAAGTTGCAGACTTAGGATTTTATATCAGGCAGAATATAATTTAAAATCCCCAAAAGTAATCAGTTGCTTTATCCTGAGTTAGGAGACAAAATAGAATAATAACAAAAAGCATGGGATAGACACAAGTTTTTTCTTTTTTGATCTCGTAACTTTGATATCCCTCGCGACGTCCATATATCTTTTTTTTTCCTTTGAAGAGAAAATAATAATGTAGAAAGGGCACTTAATAGCTCTTGACATATGGTATGTGTATACTCAAAAATGTTAGCTTTTAATAGTATACACAATATATTAAACATTCAAACTATGTAATTAATTTTGTGTTTTGAAAGCTCTTGGAGAATTTGTCTCTGTGATTTATTCTTTGTATTTTTATATCAGTCATTAAAGATAATGATTCTGTTTCCATTTTCTCTAAATTACTGTAAAACATTTGTGGTTTCCTTTGAAAATTCTTCCCTTTCTACTACGCTCACTAACATCATCAAATCATCTTTTCAAAAAGCTCATTGAGAATTCTAAACATGCGAAAGAAAATGAACTAATAGCCAAGAGAGAGAAACTGATTTTGGAAATAGAAAAAGAATCACGTCACATGGAAGAGTTCACAGAGTTTGCAGAACTGGACCGAATGCAACAGGTCAGATACATGCAGGGTTGTGACTGTGGCCAGCTAGAGGTTAACACAGGGCAGATGAACACTGGCTTCAAAATAAGCAAACACGAATTTACGATGCCAAACAAAGGTTTACTTGATTCTTAAGCCTGATAATGTGTGACTTAGTTTACTATCATATAGTGTGCGCAATGATATTTTACTCCTCATTGTAGTGATGTTGTGAAGTTAATATGTAAAGTAACTGTATACATAAAAGAACATACCTGATGTAGAATTATGCAATCTTGTTATAATATCATCTGGATATTTCTAGAATGGACATTTGTTTGCTTTTAGTACGTGGCAGATGTAAGACAACTACAGAAACGTATTCAGGAATCGGAAGAAGCTGTTCAGTTTATTAATAAAGAAGAGGAACTTTTCAAATGGGAATTGACAAAGTATCCTGAACTGGAAAAATTGAAAGTCACCATTGAGCCCTACCAGAAGTTTTTTAATTTTGTTCTGAGGTGGCAGCGGACAGAAAAACGGTAATTTTTGGTAACATAAATAAAAAAAATTAAGCAAATGATATAAACAGTGTTTTTAGTTTGCATTTTATGTAGCTGATTTACTAACACACAACATTAGGTGTGTGGGATCGAGTTTGCATTTACTTGGATAGAGTTATTGCCCATTTGTAATTGGACGCATGTTTCAGCACAGGCACTGTTGTTGACATGATACTGTTAAATCTCTTCTTTTTCCATCAGCTCTACCTGTGCGCCTCTTAGAGAAAAAAAAATGAGGCATCTATACAAAAGTTTCTTAATACTTCTGCATGGTTAAAAGAATGTGACTTTTCCTTTGCATTCAGGTGGATGGATGGAGGGTTTCTGGACCTTAATGGAGAAAGCATGGAAGCTGACATAGATGAGTTTTCCCGAGAAGTTTTTAAGACACTGAAGTTCTTCCTCAATAAGCAAAAGAAAGAATTACAAGAACAAAGAAAGGCAGCAAGAAAACGATCTTTGATGGAAGAGAAACCTGAAGAAGAACCAAAAGAGAGCCCTACAATTACTATGTGTACTACAGTAATGGAGCAGATAAAGGCTTTTAAGGTATAAATGTGTTCAAATGGCACCTAGATGTTCTACATCTCTTCGTAATATTAAGTTGTATATTATATAAATATAAAATCCATCCTCTGATCTTAGACTTTGTATTAGTCACCAGTCTTTTCCTCTGAGTTCCTGCTGCAAGGTGAGCTAGTCCTCCTGCATCATTTGCGAGGCTGTGGTCATTGGTTCAGGGGTAAGCATGTAGCCCAAACTGGGTAATCTCTCTCCCCCTCTCTTTCTCCTCACTGTTATAGAGTCACTGTGACCCCAAGCCAGCATGCTAGAGAGCTTTTAGCACACAAATCACAAACCCACAAGCATATGTGCCCAGTTCCAGTTACACTTTCCACTTAGGAACATTCTCTAGGCACACTTACCCTGCGCTCACTGGTTGGTTTGCTCGACTGTGACAAGGCGACTTGCCCATCATTCACATCTCAACTTGCCAACCAGGTTTTTACTCATCCAGGGAGGTCTTGGGAACTTAAACTTTTCTTGACCCCTATTCAAAATGCGAGATTTATTCAAATTGGCTTCAATTTGGTTCCTTCTTATATTTACAAGTTTTTAAGGGTAAGTTGTGAACTTCCTGTAGCTCTGAGATGGCTGTTTCAAGAGAATAACATTGGTACTTAAAGAAAAAGGAAAATATAGGAACTGATGTGGTGGCACATGCCTTCCATCCTAGCACCTAGAGGCTGAGGTAGATTACAAGCTCCAGGCTAGTCTGGGCCATCTAGTAAGATCTTGTCTCTCAAAACCCAAAACAAATGAAAGGTAGAAATAGAGGTCTACATCATCAGTAGAGTTTTAAAATATTTTCTGCCTCAGCTTTGGGTCAAATCCCCACCTTCTTAATTCTAGGAAAAACTATTAATGTGTATGCACATGTACATGTGTTTACTGTATGTTCGTGTATGGAGGAGCATGTTTATGTACAGGCATCCATCCACACACGTGTGTGGAGCCCAGAGGACAACTGTGGCTGTCAGTCCTCAAGTGCACCTCCCTGTGCATGCACGTGCATGCCTTCCGTGTGTGTAGAAGTCAGAGAACGACGCACAGGAGTGAGTTTTCTCTTCCTCCATGTAGGTCTCGGAATTGAACTCATGTCATCCATTTTATCATGCAGTCCAACCTGGCTAGGAACTCATGTAGCTCAGGCTGCTTTCAACTTCATGGTTGAAACCATGGTTGAAACCACCAACTCCTATTCTACCTTTCCAGAGCTAGAATTGCAGGCATGAATTACCACACTAGCTGTTACCTCCTTCTTTTATAAAGTGAGTAATGCACCAGTGGTTCTGGTGGAGATGCCAAATGGGTAGCTAGTGTGCCCAGGCTACAGGTCTGTGATGTGACTTATCAGTTCTGCCTTATCCATGTCACACCCTTCCAATGATTGAAGGAGTTACCTCATTAAAAAGTACTAAACTACTTAAGGATTACTTTCAATGCTTGATACAGTTTATGGTCCAAAAATGAATACCCGAAGCCTCCCCTCTCATATCTCTCATCTTTGTTACTCAGGTGGCCAGTGTTAGCACTTTCTTGAGTATTTTCAGACTTCTGTTACAAATATAACTGCAAATATATTGTCTTACATTCCATAACATGTAGCATGTGTTATGACCCCCTTATTTTGCTTAATTTACATTGAATATCATAAGTTGTCAAAATTGTTACTATAAGACTGCTCATAGCATTTATTTTTTATGTAACCTCTGCTTCTCCTCCTCTGGGTTTTCTGTGCTTTACCTATGCCCACAGTCCCTCTGGTACCGTGGAGTCAGCTTAGTAGTATTCCCATGGGTCACATGAGAGGACAAAAGGAGCTTGGTGCTTGCTGGGTAACACATGTCACACTTGCCATGGTCATCTTTGGTGGTTTGGGCCACTCTAGTGAGTATGAAGTGGAGTCTCATGGTTTTGACTTGCATCCTACCTGAAGGCTGAATATCTTTTCACATACTTTTGGCCATTTTCTTTTTTATAATTTTGTAATTATATTTATGTACAGAAAACTTAGCATACATTTAACCCAGTTAAGTGGCGAGTTCTTTAGCCTTTGCCTCTTCCAGCTTGGCAATGCGAGCCACAGACTTAGGACCCAGGATGTTGCCTCCCCAGTGTCAGCGGATCTTGTCATATCTGTCATTATAATTGGTCCTAATAGCTTCCACCAGCTTAGCCAGAGCACTCCTGTCTTCTGAGTTAACCTGTGAAGGCAACAGCGGTGCATGTCTTCCTGTGGACCAGACACCCCAGCTTGGCCTTTCCCTTGATGATGCAGTAGGGCACCCCCATCTTTCAACACAGGGCAGGCAGGAAAACCACCAGCTCAGTGGGGTCTACATCATGGGCAATCACCACCAACTGAGCCTTCTTGTTCTCCACCAAAGTGGTGACTGTCTTGACCCCTGCTCAGAGGACAGGTGGTCTCTTAGTTGGGATGTCCCCTTTGCCAGCAGCTTTCTTCTCAGCACAGGCCAGTAGCCTTTGCTTCTTCTCTTGCTTTGTCTCTGGCCTGTACTTGTGGGCAAGCTTAAGCGCTGAGTAGCTGTTTGCTGTCCAGGGCCTGGGTGAACTGGTTAAGGGCAGGAGGTACTTTGAACCATTATAGAGGATAGCTCTTTGCCACTGCAGCCTGATGTAGTGGGGCTATTTGATGAAGTGTGTTAGATCTCTTTTGGGCTGGGTGTCCTGCCCAATGCCGAACTTCTTGGGCCTTTTTTCAAACAAAGGATTGAGCACCTTTTTGGCCTCCTGTTTCTTGACAGGGCCAGAGTCACCTTCTTCCCCTTGGCCTTCTTTCCTTTGGGCATCTTATTGGGCTGGAGGAGAGAGAAAGAAGAGGGAATTGTGGGTAATAAGTAAGTGGCTTATTGGCCATTTTCATGCCTTCCTTGGAGAAATGCCTTTTCAGATCTTTTGTCCTTTTTATGGAGACAAGCTCATTCTGTACCCTCCCCCAATCTCCAACCCCCACACCCCCCTGCTTAGCCTGTTCACCATGTAGTATGGACTGGTCTCAAAATGGCAACTGCCTCCGTTTCCTGAGTGCTGTGATTACAGGTATAAGCCACTATTCCTGACTCCTGGCCTGTGTTGTTCTTCCTTTTCCCGCCCTTTCATGTCTTCTCCTTTAAAAAAAAAAAAAAAAAAATCAATCCAATGAGTGATGCCTTCCGGAATGTTATCTGATCTTGTTCACTTGATATTGAGCAGGCCTGGAACAGGTAACATGTAGCTACAGCAATTCATGACAATTATGTCATCTCTTGAAGACAGCATTTCACAGCTTCTTTCCATCCTCTGGCTCTTATACTCTTAATGCTTGCCTTTCTGTGATGTTCCCTGAGCCCAAGGCAGGTGGGAGATATAGAGGTTCCATTTAGCTCTAAGCACTCAGTAGGGACTTACTCTTAGCACTCTGGCAGTCTCTGCATTAACTGCTCCCCACCAAAGATAGAAGCTTCTTTGCCTAGATGAGAGTAGCACTAATCTACAAGTCTATACATAGCTATTTAGAAGGAAGTTTGACCTGTGTATTTAATGAAACACCAGTAGCATGTTCTCCTCTAGGGCCTATGACCTCCTGAGCCGTGGGCTTGTCACTAGAGTTACATTTCCAGCCATTGGTTCCTTACCATGAAGCATGTCTTAGATCCAATCAGTAAGTACTTGATTATCCCAATAACCTTCATGTCGCCAGTGCACCTGTAAGCACGTCTTGCCTGGTAGGTCAGTATTGTAGTATACAGGGTCCAGCACTAGATAACACCACTGATGTCTTTCCTTCCCCAGCAGCTTGCATATTACTTTCCATCACTATGAAAGCTAGCAGGTATGGAGGAAATTTTCTGGTCAGTTCCACCTTGGTATATGTCCTACAGACAAAACTCATTGTGTCTTCAGCAGTAGGGTCTTATCATGAAGCTGAACATTGGCCTTCCAGGATCTGTGAAGAATTGTGTTGAAATTTTGATGGATGTTGCATTGAACTTGTAGATTGCTTTTGGCAGGATTGCCATTTTTACTACACTAATCCCATCAAACCGTGAGCATGGGGGATCTTTCCATTTCTAGATACCTTCTTCAATTTCTTTTTTGTGTTTGTGTGAAATGTTCTGTAAATATCTATTAGGTTCCCCCCTCCCTTTTTAAAATAAGTCAGATCTAGCAATTTCTCTGTTTAGTTTTTGTCTGGATGTTCTCTTTGTTGGTGAGACTTGAGTATTGACATCTCCTACTATCAGTGTATGAAGGTCAATATGTGATTTAAACCATAGTCGTGTTTCTTTTACAAACTTGGGTGCCCTTGTGTTTGAGGCATGGATATTAAGAATTGAAATGTCCTCTTGGTGGGTTTTTCCTCTGATGAGTATGTAGGATTCTTCCCCATCTCTTTGATGAGTTTTGATTTTGAAGTCTATTTTGTTAGCTATTAAAGCACCTGTACCAGCTTGCTTCTTGGGTCCATTAGCTTGGGATATCTTTTTCCAACCCTTTATCCAAGGTGATGTCTATCCTTGATGTTGAAGTATGTTTTTTGGATGTAGTTAATCTCTTTGGGTGGTAGTTTTCCTTTTAGCACCTTCTGTCTGACTGCATTTGTAGGGAGATATTGTTTACATTTGACTTTACTGTAGAATACCTTATTTTCTCCATCTATGGTGATTAAAAGTTGCAGGGTGTAGTGATCTAGCATCTTAGCATTGTAGCACAGACCACTGATTGGTGTTGAGAGATATCAGTGAGCAGCGTTTGTTGATTCCTGTTGTTTTTATGGTGTTTGTGTGTGTGTGCCTGTGCATCTGTGTGTTTCCCTTATTTTGGAATTTTGTGTGTGTGTGTGTGTGTGTGTTTTAGTGTGTTTTACCTCTTTAGGTTGGAGTTTTTCCTTTTAGTGCTTTCTGTAGGTCTCGATTTGTAAATAGATATTGCTTAAAGTTTGTTTTATCATGGAATGTGTCATTTTCTTCATTTATTGTGACTGAAAGTTTTGCTGTGTATAGTAGTCTGGGCTGGCATTTGTAATCTCTTAGAGCCTGAAGGGCATCTGTCCAGGCCCTTCTGGCTTTTAGAGTTTTCATTGAGAAGGCCTAATTCTAATGGGTCTACTACATCTGTATTTTCTCCTTGTAGCTCTTAATGTGGCTCTTCTTTGTTCTGTTTATTTGCTGTTTTGCTTATTATGTGCAGAGGATGTCTTTTCTGATCTAGTACTTATGGTGCTCTGTATGCTTCTTGTACCACAAGAGACATCTCCTTCTTTGATCTAGAAAACCTTTCTTCTATGATTTTTGTTGAAAATATTTTCTGTGCCTTTCACTGGTTTTCTTCTCCTTCTTCTATTTCTGTTTTTCTTAGAGTTGGTCTTTTCTTTTCTTTTTTTTTTCTTTTTCTTTTTTCTTTTTTTTTTTTCCAGACAGGGTTTTTCTGTGTAGCCCTGGCTGTCCTGGAGCTCACTCTGTAGACCAGGCTGGCCTCGAACTCAGAGATCCACTTGCCTCTGCCTCGCAAGTGCTGGGATTAAAGACGTGCGCCACCACTGCCGGGCTTAGAGTTGGTCTTTTCATAGTATGCCAGATTTCTTGGGTGTTTTGTGCCAGGATTTTTAAAAAATGATTTTATGATTTCTTAGACAAAGGTATTCATTTCTTCTATCATGTCTTTAATGCTTGGAATTCATCTTTTTCATCTCTGTGTTCTGTTGGTGAGGTTTGCCTTTAAGGTTCCTGTTTGATATCCTAAATTTTTCATGTCCAGATTTCCCTCAGTTTTGGTTGAGGATGTCCATTTCCACCTTCAGGTCTTGAATTGTTTTTTTTTTTGTTTTTTGTTTTGTTTTGTTTTGTTTTTTTTATTGTTTGTGTTTCATAGATCTCTTTAAGGGATTTATTCAGAGTATTCTATCATAAAGGCTAATTTAAGGTTTCTGTCTTCTGCTTCATTTGTATTGCAGTAATTGAAGCATACTGTGGTAAGACTGCTGGGCTTTAGTGAAGACATATTGTCCTTGCTGTTATTGTGTTTTTATGCTAACACCTAGGCATCTGCATTTGGGAGGATTGTAATTCAAGGTGCTGATATCTGGTCTTGTCTTTGGTGGGTGGGTGTTTTGTTCCTTGGTTTCTATTGTCCTCTCTTGTTCTTAAGAAAGTGTGGTAGCTGTGTGTTGCTCGGTGGGAAATTCTTCTAGGATCCTGACAGGTGTGGCCACTGGGGATTCTGTATAAAATGTGTTCCTAGGTATTGGGAGCTAACACTTAGGAATGGTGAGCAGGGTAGGAGAGCAGTGTCTGAGGATGTCCACAGCAGACAGGGAAGTAGGGTGTTCCACCAGGGTCTGCTAAATTTCCTGGGAAAGGTGACATAGAATGAGGAGAAGCCACAACAGATAGCTTGCTACAGAGCTGGGATTAAGACTGGAGGTCTGGACATGTAGGAGAGGATGGAGAGTGAAGATCCTGCACTCTCCAGGATGCAGGTGAAGACCTGCTTTGCTGGCTTCCTTGCTTCTCTGGCTGGCTTGGCAAGCTAGGTTCCCAGAGAATGTCTGCTGGAGTTGGGGGCTGGAGTAGCAAGATGAGTGAGGAGGAAGGTCAGTGGAGATCTGCATAATCTGTTGGAGATGCAGCTGAGAGGAGGGGAGACCACAGGAAGTGGTCTGCTACAGAGATGGGGGCAAGACTGGGGAACTGGAAAAGAGGAGGGAGAGGTGGAGATCCACAGTTAGACTACCGCCTTCCCTGGTCAGAGCAGGGCTCCCAGGGAATGCTTACTGGAGTTGGGGGCTGGGATAAAGCAATGAATATGTGTGTGTGGGGAATTTATAGGGGAAGAGCTCTGTGATCCACTGGACATGGAGGTGGGGACAGGGGAGGCTGTACCAGCTGGTCAGCTACAGAGCTGGAATTAAGACTAGAGAATTGGATTTGGAAAAGAAGAGGGATAGATCTACAGTTAGCCTACTTGCCTCCCTGGTCAGAGTGGCCTGCAGGTTCCCAGGGAATGCCTCACAGAGTTGAGGGCCAGGATTAAGTGATGAGTAGGAGGGAGGAAGGTTGGAGGAGGAGGGCTAAGTGATCTCTGTTGGAGCACAGTGTGTGTAGGGGGTGGGATTTAGGCAGGGCAGGGCAGGAAAGAAGAAGGCTAGGCAGCAGTAGTTGGTCTGCAGCAGATCTGGAATAAGAGTGGGGGATTGTGTTAGAGAAGAGGAGGGATAGGAGGAGAGCTGCAGTTAGTATATTTGCCTTCCTGGCTAGAATGGGCTCCCAAAGTTATTATGTAATTTTTTGTAGTATGTTTTGAAATTGGAAAGTATGAGTCTTTCAACTTTGTTCTTTTTAAAGTTTGCTGTAGTTGTTCTAATTATCTCACATTTCCCCAATCAGCTTGTGGATCTCTGCTAGAAAGCCAGCTGAGGTTGGCTGAGGATGGGGATTGTGGTGGTTTGAATGAGAATAGCCCCCATAGGTTCACATATTCAAATAGTTGGTCCCAGTTAGTGGAACCCTTTGGGAAAGATTAGGAGGCGTGGCCTTGTTGGAGGAGGTCTGTCGTGGGGGGTGGGATTTCAGGTTTCAGAACACTCCTGGGGTTTCCAGTGCTCTCTCGTTGCCTCCTGGTTGTGGATCAAGATGTGAGCTCTTACTGTTCCTTCACTCTGCCATCACAGACTCTTTAATTCTCTAAAACTGCACCTGAATTAAGTGCTTTCTTTTATAAGTTGCCTTGGTTGTGGTGTTTTTTCACTGCACCAGGAAAGTAACTAAGACAGGGATTAAATTTATAGACCAATTGGTATAGTACTATCATTTTAAGATGATTTAGTCTTTTATAAATAGTTTTATTAATATTTTTTGAGAACTTAATTGTTCTGATTAGTTTTTGTCCACTTGACACAAATCTAGATGTGTTTAGGAAGAAGGAATCTCAGCAGAGGAGCATTGCCTCCATCAGACTGGCATGTGGGCATGATTGTGGGGGCATTTTCTTGAGAGATAATTGATATGGGAGGGCCCAGGCCACTGTAGGGGCCACCAACCCTGTGCAGGTAAGCCTGGGCTGCAAAAGAAAGTAGCTGAGTAAGCCAATGAGAACAAGCCAGCAAGAAGCATTTGTTCCATGAGCTCTGCTTCAGTTCCTGCCTCTAGGCTCATGTCTTGGCTTCCCTCAATGATGGTGGATAGCCTGTAAGCCAAATAAACTCTTTCCTCCCCAAGTTATCTTTTGGTCATTGGTTTATCATAACAGCAGCGATTGTATTAAAACATTCATACCTTGTATTTTGATTACATTCCCCCAGATCCTTCCAGATCCATTCTCTCCCCTTCTATACCCATCCAAACTTGTGCCCTCATAGTGTGGAATTTGTGCTGACTGTATACTCTTGGGTGTGTGCCCATCCACTACAGCAAGATTGAGCTACCAGGGGCTACACCTTTAAAGAAAACTTCCTCTCCTTCTCTCAGCAATTATCTATAAACAATAGCTCCTAATCTAGAAATGGGACTTCATGGTCACCATCCTCATCCATTGGTGGGATTTTGTCTGGCTTGGGCCTACACAGGTCTTGCCCATGCTGTCACAGCTACTATGTGAGTTCATACGTGCAACTCCCTTCCTGTTATGTCCAGAAAACTGTTTCCTTAGAGTCATCCACTGCTTCTAGTTCTTGCGATCTTTCCACCCACTCTTCTGTGATGACCTTGGAGACCTGGAAAGATAGGGTGTGATAGTGATATCCCATTTAGGGGTGATTACTCCAGTCTTTACTCTCTGCACCTTGCCCATTTGTAGTCTCTGTGTTAATTATCATTTACTACGAAAAGAAGTTTCTCTGATGAGGTTTGAGAGATCCATTAATCTATGGATGTATCAGTAAGTTCTTAGGACTCAGTTTAATACTGTGCCCATTTTTCAGAGTAACAGTAGTATGTTCTCTCCCAAGGGCCTATGGCCTCTCTGGCCACAGCTTCTTGTCTTGATCATGGTACTAAGCATTGTTTCCACCATGTAGAGTAGGCATTATGTTCAATCAGAAAGTGGTTAATTATTCCCATAACATTTAAATGTTACTATTGCACAAGAAGGCTTATCTTACCAGGACAGTTGTTGTAGCTCACGGGATTCACAGCTGGATAAGACTGAATTAATGTATGTCCTCTGACTGCATACATTAGCACCTTCCAGTATTAGGAAAACTAGCCATTAGGTATGGTTTAGTCAGGTCAGTATCTGCTTGATTTCTCCATGTTCTGTGACTCAAGTGTGTGATATCTCCAACAATAAGGTTCTGGAGAATAAGTAAGAGCAATGGCAATGACCTGTTGTAATAGTTTGAATATGCTTGGCCCAGAGAGTGGCACTCTTAGGAAGTGTGGCCTTGTTGGAGAAGGTGTGACCTTGTTGGAGGAAGTGTGTCATTGTGGGTGTGGGCTTTAAGACCCTCTTCCTAGCTCTCCTGTCTGCCTTTGGATGAAGATGTAGAACTCTCAGCTCCTCTTGCCCCTTGCCTGCTTGGATGCTGCCATGCTCCTTCTTGATGATAATGGACTGAACCTCTGAACCTGTAAGCCAACCCCAATTAAATATTATCCTTATAAGAGTTGCCTTGGTCATGGTGTCTGTTCACAGCAGTAAAACCCAAACTAAGACACCTGTAACATTTGGAGGTCTATGGTACTTTACTCTAACAGAGGTAACCTATTCCTGGCTTTTCATGTGTTGACTTGTGGTGTTTAGTAGGGGCATTGTCATTCTGATATAGAGTAACTACATCTAAACTCTTTAAATGTGTGTGTGTGTGTGTGTGTGTGTGTGTGTTTTAGAAAGCCGCTGCAGTAGTAGCTTTTTGGGTGACTTTCTCAAAGGTCTGCAGTGCTGATTATCCTTTCCTGATATCCCTCCTCTACTCTGTCCTTAACATGATTTATTCTTCCAGTGGGTTAGTACCTTTCCAGTTATTTAGATCTCTATTCCTTTTAAAATTATATTTGTAATTTTTATTATGTAGGCCCCCACATTTCTTAAATTTGTTATTAAGTGCGCTATTTTTTGTGATACTAGGGTTCATGGAACTTTTTTCTTGTTAATTCTTACTTTGGTGATTTCTTGATTACTTTACATGCCTGACATTGCAAATGAACTTTGGAACACTTTTGTTTCTTCTTCCTTCCCTCTGAATCTAGTTTGATTGTGCTCAAGTAATTTGAAGAGCTTCAATCTTCCTGTTATCAAGATTTGATTTATAGAATCCATCTGTATGGAAGTCAAATGATGTTACTGTTTGTGTTTTCATCCTTAGGAGTATATTCCTACAGTCTCCATCCTGTGCAATCCAGGGATGAGAGCTCGTCACTGGAAACAGATGTCAGAAATTGTGGGCTATGACTTGACTCCAGATTCTGGAACTACACTGAGAAAAGTTTTAAAATTAAACCTTGCACCATATCTAGAAAGTTTTGAAACTATAAGTGCTGGTGCAAGTAAGGTAAATGTGTGGAGAAAATGAAACACTCGATGGGTTTGCTCTCCGACAGCAACAGTCTTGTCTTGGTGTGGTGTATGTAGTGCAGGAGAGCAGTGGGAAGAGATAAGGAGCGGATGGTGATTGAAGCCACCCTTTCATGACATAAACATGGGCTTGCCTCTCTGAAATGCAGACTAGACACTGCTCCCTTGACACCTTCCTAATTCTGCCACATTCTGATACAGTCGGTGTATACTGTTAGTGGTTGATACTAGTATTGGTGTATAGTTATTCCATTAAGAGTCCTGGGTGGATGGATATGTATGTGGCATTCTCTCTCTCTCTCTCTCTCTCTCTCTCTCTCTCTCTCTCTCTGTGTGTGTGTGTGTGTGTGAGACCTTAGAGAGAGGGTTCTTAAAATATACAGAAAACATCAAGCTACAGGCTATCTGCAGAAGACCACTTCAGAGATAACCAGGGAGAGTTTTACTCTGTTGTCCATTTTAGCAGTTTCCATAGCAACTAAACTTCACAAAGCTTCATTTTTCTTAGGATTTTTTTTTCCTATTTTTAATTGAAAATAGAAAATTTTCATACAATATATTTTTATCATGGTTTCTCCTCCCATACCCTCCCTCCCTCCCCTCCAACCCCAATTCACACCATTTCTTTCTCTCATTAGAAATCAAACAGGCATCTAAAAAGTAATAATAAAATAAAATAAAGTAAAATCAAAGAAACCAGAATAGGACAAAACAAGCAGAAGAGCCAAAGAAAAGGCACAAGAAATACACATCAATGTGGCAACTCGCTTGTTGGCACACACAAGAATTCCATAGAAATGCAAAACAAGAAGCCGTAATGTGTAAAATGCAAAATACCTCTAAGGTTGGCTGGACTGCTGCTGCTGGGCATGGGGCCTGCCCCAAAGAGTGGTTTGTATACCCACTGAGAGTCCATTGGAGAGAGCTAACTTCCCCTTTGTGAGCTACCCTTGTGGTAGCTTCTGGGTTCCCCTCCCAGCACTGGAACTGCAACTGGTGAAGTCCTGTGCGTGGCGTCTGCACGCTGACACCATCTCTGTGAGTTCATATGTGCATCAGTCTTGCTGTGTTTGGAAAGCCTTGATTCCTTGATGTCCTCCAATCCCTCTGGCTCTCACAGTCTTCCCACTTCCTCTTCCACAGTGTTCCCTGAGTCTGGAGCAGACAGATTTGATGGATCCAATCTCATTTGGGACTGCGTGTTCCACAGTCTCTCACTCTCTGCACACAGCCCATGGCCACTCAAAAGAACTTTTAAATCATTAAAAAAGACCCCTCCTCGATAGATAGATAGATAGATACATACATACATATATATATACACACACATAGATACATAGATAAATATTTAGATAGCTAGATGCATAGATACATAGATAGATAACAGACATCAGGAGACAGACACAGACAGTTACGGGGATTGTGGTGTATGCGCAGTGCTTACTGAGTTACCCAGAGGAATTGAATAACATAAATAAGTTCCTTTTTTCATCATCCTATTTCCCCACCCCCACCCCACTCCCATTTTGATCATCCTATTTTGTTTGCATTCCTCCCTTCCAGGAATTTTCCTTAGAGAGGGCCATGAATGCTATGATAGCAACTTGGGATGATATTTCTTTTCATATAAGTCTGTATCGCGATACTGGAGTCTATATCCTTTCTTCAGTGGATGAAATTCAGGCAATTCTTGATGATCAGATTATAAAAACTCAGACAATGAGAGGCTCACCTTTTATCAAACCATTTGAAAATGAGATCAAGGTATGTTAAATATGATAGCTCCTGGTCATTTATAAAATTGTGTATCTTAATGCCTGTATGTTCTCACGTTAATATTTTTTGATGGCTTTTAAAGTGTCTATTCACGTGATATAACTGAACCTTGGTATTTTATGTGGTGAGATACAGAAATACACACTTGGAGATTAACATACAATAGGAGGCTGAAGAGACAGTGTGGTGGTAAGAGCACTTGCTTGGTTCCCAGCATCCAGAAGAGGGTTAATAACTGTCTGTAACTGCAATTTCAGAGGATCTGATGCCCTCTCCTGGTCTCAGTGGGTACTGTATACACTTGGTAAATAATACAAAGGCAAAACGCCCATATGTATGAACATTTAAAAATAAACAAGAAAAATCAACATGGTTGAGCGATTAACTAATAATAATGAGAAGAAAATAACATTTTATAAGATTTTTATTCAATGATTATAAATGTAACTTTTATTCTCCTGATGTAACCATTGCCTCCGAGGCTCTGCCTCAGTCTGCTAACCTAGGCCTAGTCCTGGAAGCTTCTAGCCTCTATACATTCTTACTAGGCCTAGAATGTTTTCAGCCTCTGAGACTTGCTGAATGAGCTCACACTTTCTTGTTCTTCCTGATCTCTGGCTGTCTGGTTCAACTTAGCTGTTCTGGCTCAAACTCCTCTCAAGTTGACTGATTCAATCTGGCCCTGCTCTCAGACTCTGACTGAATTGCTCTGCTTGGCCTCAAACTAACTCTAGCAATCTGTTCTAATCTTCTGGCTCCTTCTCATTCTGCAGCTCCTACTGTGTTTACCTGTGTCTAGCTTTTTCTATCTTCAATGAGTCTCTGTAAACCTCTCCTGGTAAAACTGCCTTCTCTCCTTTTACTCTCTCTGTGCTGCTCTCTCTTAAGTAGCTTCCCTACCCTCTCTGTTCCAGCACATCCTATTCTGTCAAATCTTCCTCTGATATGTTACTTTGTCTGCCACTCAATTAGACATCACTTTCAAACATGGGTGCTTCCTTCTACAAACTAACTTTACCTTCATTGTTTGGAATTACAGCTATTATGCTAAGGCTGAGACACCACAACTAGAAACAGGCTTTCCTAGTACACAACACAATCTCAGTGTTCACAGTGTGATCAAATACTCTGAACAAATGATAGTGACATGGGTCTGATGATGGGGTGGGGGTGGGGGAAACAGCTTCCCATTCTCTTTTCCCTTCCCTTCCTCCTCCTCTTTTTTTTTCTCAAGACATGGACTCACTCTGTATTGTGGGCTATCCTTGAGCTCACTCTATAATCCAAGCTCGTTTCAAACTGGCTACGATTGCCGTGCCTCAGATGCTGAGTGTTGGGACTACAGCATGAGCCACCACGCCTGGTTTTCTCGCCCCCCTCCCTCCCTCTTCTCTTCTTTCCTCATTCCTTGCTTGCCTTCCTTTCTGTAACTAGGACTTCACACACGTTAAGTGCACACTGTAGACTGGCAGTTTTATAGCAACTGAAAATTTAAAAACTTCATTCTTACGATTTCTAATTTTAGAAAGCTCAGATTGTGTATTACACTGTAGCCTCATAGTAGAGTTCTCTGGGTCACTGCTTTCTATTTGTGAACATCAAGCATGAGAGTAATTAATGAATTACTGTCCACTTCAGAAAAAATAAGTGATATCTCTTTATTCTTGATATGGGTATCTATGGGAAAAATACAAATTATGATAATAGCTTTATAGTATAGTGAAGTCCAGTGTTTTTGCCCCATAGTGAGTACAAAGCCAAAAAGTTCAACCATGAGATAAAAGATGAAGAAAGAGTTATAAACTGTATAAAGTAAGGAAAGTGCTGAGGATAATTCCTAAAACATTGAACAAAAAAAGGAAAGTAAGGGAATTTGGTGCAGTGTATGTTCACGTGCATGAATGTGCACATGTATGTGTGAGTGTACATGTGAGTATACAAGTGTGCATGTATATGTGTGTGCATGCATGCATGGACATTTATATTGAAGAGATAAATGTCTCTAATATGGTCATCTACTGTAGTGGTAGCCAGGTAGGCAGCTTTTTGTACATGCACAATTAGCGATTACTTCTTAGCTGCTTCTAGCAAAGTTTATAATCCCAGTACTCGGGAACTTGAGGCAGGAGAATCAACATGTATTCCAATCTAACCTATGCTACCTAGAGAGTTAGAGGCTAACCTGGAATACATGACAAGACCTTATCTCAAAAAGATAAATAAATAAATAAATAAATAAATAAATAAATATCTGCTTTGAAATACACTGAATGTTCAAAGGTGGCAGAGAGACATTCCCCTACATGTTATTAAAAAAAAATTCTACACAACCTGGAAAGGAGCTGGGTAACCTTGGCTGATTTAACCCAGTTCCTCAGTTTTATTTGAAACAAAGAACCAACTTGATAGGATGTTTGTAGTCAAAAGCTCTGTCCTCCAACTCAAGAAGTAGTATGTTATCCCTTTAAGTTCCTATTAAGTAACTAACAATAATATCAGAATCCCAATTTGGGGCTATATAAATTGAAGAAAAGAGAAATCACAGACTTGTTGATTGGTGTTTTGATTGATGTTTACTATGTTAGTGGCTTCATATTTACTAACTGATTTAATCCCTACAGCAGACCTTCATGGTAGGTGTTGTTATTATCTGTCTAAATAGATAAGAAAGCTAAGGATGGGTAATTTGCCAAAATTCACTTAGCTATTAAATGATAGAATTGAGATTTAAACCAAGGCAGTTGTTTTTTTTTAAACCGGATATAATTTTTAATTGTATTTTTAACTGACAAGTAACAACATTACATACTTATTTGGTACATTGTGATGTTTTGGTATAATTTTATAATGTGAAATATTTAATTTTAGCATTAACAGTGCTTCATAGATGATTCTGGCTGCCATATTTAGAGAAAACAGTTATAGTTTTCAAGGAGGACATAACACTGGATATGCTCCTGCAAACCTGGCTAGTCCAGCCTTTCTTGTTTAAAAAAAAAATAATATAAATATGTGTTAGAAACATATATATATATTATATGTTAGAACACAAATATATAACATGCATATGTTAGAAAGTTCTTGTTTAATAAGAGTAATTTAGAAGCTCTTTTATGGTTTTAAGAAAATAGAGATGTAGCTTCTAGCCCAGGACCTTAAGCGATACACTTACTAACTCTAGGTAATCTCTGAGGATACGGAGGCTTATTTTACTTTATTTTAAATTCTCTTCAAACTGCTTTACACTATTGATGTTTGGGGCTGAATAATAATTCTCTCTCTCTCTCATATACACAGAGAGAGAGAGAGAGAGAGAAAGAGAGAGAGAGAGAGAGAGACACACACACACACATTCCTTTTTTTATATGCTTATTTGTTACTGTGTGTGTGTCTGTGTATGTGTGTGCATACAGGGATGTCACAGTGCATGTGCCGAGGTCAGATGGCAACTTGTAGAGAGTCTCCTTTCACTGTGTGGGCCCCCATTTTAGGCACCAACTTCTAGACATCAGTCTTAGTGGAAGACTAATTTTACCCACTAAGCCATCTCACTGGTCCTGGGCTGAATATTCTTTGTTGTGGGACTGTCCTACATATTGTAGCATATTTAGCAGTATTTCTGGCCTCCATACACTGGATATTAGCAGCATCTCCCCCCCCCCCATTAGCTGTAATAACTAACATCGTGATAACTCAGACACTGAAATACTGCCTGGTATGTAGAGCAGCAGCATCCATAGTTGATAATCCCTGGGGTAGAGCAGGATATACATTTAGGATTTGGAGTGATTCCTGGAGAGATGAGGATATAAAATTTAGGGAAACCTTATACCGCCTATGTCTTTTCTAAGCCTAGGTGAGTCTCCTGTGAGTGATCTTAAGGTGTAAATTGTTTCGTATTGATATTAAAACAATAGTGAATTCTAAATACCCTTTCCCTATAATTTATAGTTTTTCTTTTTAAAACCTGGAGTTTAGTACAGTATGCTTTTTATTAAGGCCTGGGAAGACCGTCTGATTCGAATCCAGGAGACAATTGATGAATGGTTGAAAGTGCAAGCTCAGTGGCTGTACTTAGAGCCCATCTTCTGTTCTGAGGATATCATGCAGCAGATGCCAGAGGAAGGACGGCAGTTTCAGACCGTAGACAGACACTGGAAGGATATCATGAAGTTTTGTGCTAAAGATCCAAAGGTGAAGAGCTTGTTTTCTTTTTTTATAACAGGTGAACCTTATTTGGGGTTTTTAAAGAAAGCAATTGACTTTTTTCCTGATTATTAAAACACAACTCACTCATCGTATACCAATTGGAAAGTTCATAAAATGTAAGCTCATAAAAATATAAGTTCAAAAGTATCAAAATAATTTTATTTTTCACTTCGTAACTACTTGCAAGACACGCACACACGCACGTGCGCACGCGCATACACGCACACACGCACATGCGCACACACGCACACGCGCATACACGCGCACATGCATACACGCACATGCGCACACACACTCATACACGCGCATACACGCACACATGCACATGGGCACACACTCACACATGCACACACACACACACAGTCTAACTGCTTTAGGTGGGCAGTTAACTGAATCGACTCCCATTATAGTCAACCACCTCAGAAGGTAAGCATAGATAAAACAACGAGATAAAGCAGAGGATGGAGAACGTGTGATCAGTACAAGAGGTTCTATGTTTGCTTGGAAGTGTCAATCAGGGGAAACAATTGAGACCTCAACTGGTCTCAGTTCCTGTGTGTCTTTCCTATTAAGAGCAACTTGTACAGGATTCTGATGTTGAAAGCCAGTATTTTTCACACATTTAGCACAAACCATAGCTATGCATCTACTTTTAAAATGTATTCAACTTAAGGAATAACTTTTTCCAATGCTGAGAGAAAAACTAAATAAGTACTAGAATTATTGAGCATTAATTAAAGAAATATATGAGTTTCAAGGAAATTTATCTTCCTTTTTTACTTTTGGAGCTTGTATATGATTTCTTAGAGATTAGAGGTCAGCGATCTTCTTCTGTGAGTAGTCAGTTAATATATTTCTTTAGACTTTGTAAGGCATGTAGTCTACTTTTGAATCCTTTCTTCTCCCGTCATATAGTGAAAAGCAGCCAGAACTAATTTATAACGAATGGGTATGTTTCCACCGTAATAAAACTTTGCTTATAGACACTGACAGCATTGTGACTTAGGTTATGAAATAGCATTATTACCTTCATTTATAATTAAATTTATTTTTTTTTTTTT
>JADRCH010000092.1:7624715-7792799 GCA_019843965.1 Rhynchomys soricoides | reverse complement strand
AGAGAGAGAGAGAGAGAGAGAGAGAGAGAGAGAGATTCCTCCAACAAGGCCACAATTAATCCTTTTAATCTTTTCAAATAGTGCCTGGTGACAAAGTCATTCAAATATATGTAAGTAAGCATTGAAATATATGAGCCTTTGAGGGCATTCTTATTAAAACCACCATAGTAATCTACTAAAAAATTAAGTTGGTCTGGGGAAGGTTGCTTAGCCTTTAAGAACACTGGCTGCTTTTCAGAGGATTGAGGGCCCAGGATCAATGTTCAATTCCCACCTGATGCCTAACAGTCATCTGTAACTCATTCCTTGCCACTGTGCACATGTGGTGGACAGATGTACATGTGAGCAATAACCTCATACACATAAAAAAGAGTAAGTTATGTTTCTTCAATATTATAATTTCATATAGAAGTTTATAGATGCTAGAGGAAAATAAATCTCATTTCCTTTTTTAAAAAGGTTAAATACTTTAGTGTTTATCTGTAAAATATTACCCTGGGACATGGGAGGTATACAGGAGAATTAGACAGTGGAAGTCTTATAATATTTCTTTTAATTGATAGTAAACGAACATAAAACTCTAAAAAGCGGATGCTATGATTTTAACGTATTTGAACATTTTCGTAGCTGTTACCAAAATAAAGATGCATCAGATTCTCTGCACCCAGAGGTTCACTCATGCAGCCAAGTCAGTGTGTGTTCTAGAGGTCACCACTTCATGAGTAATAACTGGTTTTAGTGCGTCTTGGACTTCATGTTAGTGGACTCAATTTTTTGTGCTTCTCAGTTTTGATGTATGTACATACCGTGTTTGTGCTGTTGTTTTCTACTTTATTCTTCGTTCTCGTTTATGTCTGTATAGTCTCTGCTGTGTGAGTGTGTCTCAGTTTGTTTCCATACTTGTTCTGTAGCATTAGGGACTGAGTCCTTGGGCAGATGTTAAACAGGAACTCTATCATCGGGCCATTTCCCCCACCCAAGTTTTTTTAAATAAATAGATGAAATGACTATCCTGTTAAATAGTGAATTCATTTAATTAGCACTCAAATGTATGTTTAAGCACCTTATCATTGTTGGTCATATTTTTCACTCAGTAGTATTGACTGCACTGAGAGAGAAAGGTAAACAGACAGATATTGATGATTCAGAAAGGAGGAGTTAATTAGCAGAATGAAATGTAAGAATTTAAACTCACACAGAAGGATGCTCTCATATCAGATGACAGGGAGTGTCAAGTAAAATACAGTCCTTCTGCTGACTTGTGTTCATAAAGTGGTAAGCCTCAGTTCTTTTCAGAAGAAATGAAGCCGTTTTAATTAGCCATGGTCGAAGCTGGGAAACAGATCTGCTTAGCCGTGCTTCTCAACCTGTGGGCTCAACCTTTGACCCCTTTGGGATCACTTATCAGAGATTCTACATATCAGAAATTTACATTACATAGCATCATAACAGTAGCAAAATTACAGATATAAAGTAGCAACAAAATAATTTTACGATTGGGGGCCACCACACCCTGAGGAACTGTAGTAAAGGACCACAGCATTAGGAAGGTTGAGAGCCACTGGCTTATGGGAACACAGAGGTTTACATGGGGTAGTACTGAGGACCGGGTTAATTGAAAGGCTAGAATCACCATTCTTCCAAAGGCTGCCTTTGTGAAATATTCTCTACAAACAAGAAGCCTGGGCACAGGTAGAGGTAATGGTGCAATCCTGAAAATACACCCAGACTCTAAAGATAATGGTGTACGAATCGTAGAAGGCACTGTATACAAAGCAAAACTTACCTAAGAAAGGACATAAACCCAGCTATGATAAGACATTCCTTACCAAGATGAGGAGAGAGCACATTAGGGAGAAGTTGGTTTGTGTAGGGGAGTGAGAACCATAATCAGGGTACATTAGGGGAGGAAAAACTCTGTTTTCCAGTCAAGGAAAAAGATGCAGTCGGTGTTAATGGGCAGGAGAACTGGATGAAGCTGTGGGCAGAGCTAAGATGCCTGAATTGAGTCTTTCAGAATTACATGTTTGTTTGTTTTTTCAAGAGATAAATTTCCAGATATATGGAATGAATGTCTGGAGCAAAGCAAGTCAAAAATAAGTGAAGACAGGTTAGTCGGGAACATAAGATGCTATTGCTTTGAAATGCTTACCCTCACAAACACTGGCCCAGTCTGGAATTAGAACAAGATTGAGCCAGAAATGGAGTGCTTTAGTGAGAAGATCATCCTCTGGGCCTATCAGGTGACAGCAAAAGCAAGGATTGCCACATGGATGACTTGTGCTTGATGGTGGCAGCACAGTAGAGTGAGGGTGATGCTGGTGTCATGTCCTAACTTGATAGCAAGCAGAACTGTGTTCACTGGTGTCACCTGATACACATTTAAACATATTTTAGATTACTTCTCTCAAGTAGAAATCTCTGCAATTCTGGAAATATCTGCACTGTTAAGGTAGAAGCCAGCCAGTCACATGTGGCTTGTCAACACTTCGTTTGCAGAATTGCTTAGCGTAGTTAGAGAACTGAACTTGGGTTGGAAGTAGAGTGTTTGCCAGCATGCATAAGGCCTTCGCTTCATCTTGTGCAGCAAGAAAACAAAGATATTGAAGAACTGAACTATATTTAATTTTACATTGGTAAGTTAAATATGAATAGCCCTGCACAGCTAGCAGCTAGCATATTGTACAATTCAACTTTTTGCCACTCTATTTTATACCTAATGAGCTGAATCCAGAAATGTTAGACGTTTCATCGTTGGCATGTGACTAGACAGAGTAAACCCAAGTCTAGAATGAAGATTGTAAGAGCAGAGAGGAAACAAGAGAGAAAAGTGGAGGCGGTTGAGACTTTGTAGTGAAATTAATTTGATATATGAATAGTTGATAATAGTCACTGATATTATTAAATGTAATGATCTCTAAGCCAAGGAGCTTGAGATAAGGTAGTTTTAATTATAATGGAAAAGACAAGAATTTGAGAGAAAGGATGTAACTCATAAGCTTTGAACATGCTGATAGAAGAGGAGTGGTTTTAGATTAAAGAAGCTAAGGCTGCACCATAAACACGGGGTAGACTAGGATTTTCCTGCTTCCATCCACATCCAAGCCTTTATGTCCCAGCACATCTTTATCTATAAACAGAAAAATTCTACCTAAATTTTAAAATATTTGAAAAATGTTTGCCTTTAGCTTTGCCTTATGAGTGGAGAAATCATTCAAATGTCCCCTCAAATGAGTCTCATCTTTGAAACAATGGACCTTTCACAGGCTTCGGTAAGTTCTTAATATATAATATTCAGTTTATAGTTTGTTCATTCATTTACTGAATCAAAATGTTTTATTTTGTGTCCTAAGATGGGCTTAACACTGGGGATAGACAGATGACTAAGACTCAGTGTATGTTTAAAAAGGATGAGCAGATGCTAATGAATAATCCCAGTACACAGTTACATGTAAGTGCCCTGAGAGCATGGAGGGAACTGAGCATCCATGAGAGCAATGGGAGGAGAAAGACCTTAGATGTTTGTGTTTGACCTAGTTTTGCAGAAGACTCAAGACTTCTTCAAGGAGACTAGTTAGGTTTGAGCGTTTGGTATCATGACTGGAAGATGTCTAACCCTGATATAAGATGGCCAAGGACCTGACTGAAAACAGTTTCCTGTATTGGGAACACGTGGCATTTTTAAAGAGTATAAAAATGGGTGCGTCCTACATCCTGAAAGGACTTATAGGTACGAGCTGGGATGGTCAGGGACCAGTCACGGAAAAGCAGTCTTTTTTTTTCGGAAATGGAAAAAGGAAATCTGTGCCTTTTCTCCAGCCAGCCACCGTGAGTCGTTGCGGCATGATTTATTTGGAACCTTCACAGTTAGGATGGGAACCACTTGTGACTTCGTGGTTGAACTCATTGAAAGAGCCTCTAAATGAACTAGAACATCAAAATCTGCTGAAAGAACTTTTCAACTGGCTAGTACCACCTTCTTTAGTATTTCGGAGAAAGAAATGCAAGGTAATAGCACAGTAATTATCTGACTGACTTCAGTTTCTGAAGATTCCGTACAACTCAATTAAATTTACAGTCACAATGCTGGAATGAATCAAGTCAGTTTTTCTTTATCTTTGTTTTATTATACTATATTATTTATTTATTTACTATTTGTTTGTTTGTTTGTTTTGGCCTTGAACTCACTATGTAACTGAAAAGGACCTTGAACTTCTGATCCTCCTGCCTCCACCTCCCAAATTTGGGATCACAAGCTTCTTCCTTGTAAACCCATACTGCTTTTATATTGCTTAAATTACAAATAACTTAAAAGCTTAAATTTACCTAGAATGTTTGCATTAAACCATAGTTTCTAGACCTTTAAAAATCCCAAGTACTTCCTATATATTTTTAATTATTTTATTTATTTACATTCCAAATATTCCGCCCCCACCCCCAAGTTTTTCCCTCATCCTACCTCCCCTTTGCCTCTGAGAGGGTGGTCCCCTCCCACACCCTTCACACACACACACACACACACACATACACACCCAACATCCCCCTTCCCTGGGGCATCAGGTCTCCTCAGGATTAGGCACATCCTCTCCCACTGAGGCCATACAATACAATCCTCTGCTACATATGCGCCAGGGCCATAGACCAGACCATGCATGCTCTTTGGTTGGTGGCTGTCTCTGGGAGCTCCCAGGGTCCAGGCTAGCTGACACTGTTGGTCTTCGTACGGGTTGCCATCCTCTTCAGCTCCTTCAATCCTTCCCTTAACTCTTCCATACGGGTCCCTGGCCTCAGTCCAATGGTTGGCTTTTGTAGTAAGATTTGATGTTTTTTTTAAATTTCCTCAGTTTCTGGTATTATGTCTCCCTTTTCATTTTTGATTTTGTTTATTTGGATTCTGTCTCTGTACCCTTAGTTTGACTAAGGATTTATCTATCTTGTCGATTTTCTCAAAGAACCAGCTGTTGGTTTTGTTGATTATTTGTATCATTCTCTTAGTTTCTAATTGGTTGATTTCAGCCCCAAGTTTGGTTATTTCCTGCTGTCTACTCCTCTTGGCTGTGTTTGCTTCTTTCTGTCCTGGAGCTTTCAGGTGTGCTGTTGAGTTGCTAGAATAGGATCTCTCCAATTTCTTTATGAAGGCACTCAGTGCTATGAACTTTCCTCTTAGCTCCTCTTTCATTGTGTCCCATAAGTTTGGGTATGTTGTGCCTTCATTTTTGTTAAATTCTAGAAAATCTTTAATTTCTTTCTTTGTTTCTTGCCTTACCAAGTTATCATTGAGAAGAGAGTTGTTCAGTTTTTGTGAGTATGTAAGCTTCTATTGTTTTTGTTTCTATTGAAGACCAGCCTTAGTCCATGATGATCTGATAGAATGCATGGAGTTATTTCAGTCTTCTTGTATCTGTTAAGGCTTCTTTTGTGTCTGATTTTATGGTTGATTTTGAAGAAGGTACCATGAGGTACTGAAAAGAAGGTATATTCTTTTGTTTTAGGGTGAAATGTTCTGTAGACATCTGTTAAATTCATTTGGTTCATAACTTCTGTTAATTTCACAATGTCTCTGTTTAGTTTCTGTTTCCATGATCTGTTCATTGGTGAGAGTGGGGTGTTGAAGTCTCCCACTGTTATTGTGTGAGGTTAAATGTGTGTTTTGAGCTTTGGTAACATTTCTTTTACAAATGTGGTTGCTCTTGCATTTGGGGCATAGATGTTCAGAACTGAGAGATCATCTTGGTGGGTTTTTCCTTTGATGAGTGTGAAGTGTCCTTCCCCATCTCTTTTGATAACTTTTGGTTGAAAGTCTATTTTATTGGATATTGCAATAGTCTACTCCAGCTTGTTTCTTGGGACCATTTGCTTGGAAAACTTTTTTCTAGTGCTTCACTCTGAGGTAGTGTCTGCCTTTGTAGCTGAGGCTTGTTTCTTGTATACAGCAAAATGCTGGATCCTGTTTATGTATCTAGTCTGTTAGCCTGTGTCTTTCTATTGGGAAATTGTGTCCACTGATGTTGAGAGATATTAAAGACCAATGACTGTTATTTTTGTTGTTGGAGGTGATAGTGTGTGTGTGTGTGTGTGTGTGTGTGTGTGTGTGTGATTCTTTTCTTTTGGGTTTGTTGTGAGATGATTCATTTCTTGTGTTTTCTTGAGTATAGTTCCCTCCTTGTGTTGGAGTTTTCCTTCTAGTATCCTCTGTAGGGCTGGATTAGTAGAAAGATATTGTTTAAATTTGATTTTGTCATAGAATATTTTGGTTTCTCTATCTATAATGATTGAAAGTTTTGCTGGGTATAGTAGCCTTGGCTAGTACCTGTGTTCTCTTAGGATCTGTATGACATCTGTCCAAGATCTTCTAGCTTTTAGCATCTCTGTTGAGAAGTCTGGTGTAATTCTGATAGGTCTGCCTTTATATGTTACTTGGCCTTTCCCCTTACAGCTTTTAGTATTCTTTCTTTGTTCTGTACATTTAGTGTTTTGATTATTGTATGGCAAAAGGATTTTTTTCTGGTCTGATCTATCTGGTGTTCTGAATGCTTCTTGTACATTTATTGTCATCTCTTTCTTTAGGTTAGGGAAGTCTTCTGTGATTTTGCTGAAGATGTTTTCTGGCCCTTTGAACTGGAAATCTTCACCTGTTTTTATTCCTATTATTCTTAGGTTTGATCTTTTCATTGTGTCCCAAATTTCCTGGATGTTTTGGGTTAACTTTCGCACTTTGTATTTTTTTTGACCGTTGTGTCAGTATCTTCTATGGTATCTTCTATGCCTGAGATTCTCTCTATTTCTTGTATTCTGTTGGTGATGTTTGCATCTGTAGCTCCTGATCTCTTGCCTAGGTTTTTCATCTCTAGAGTTGCCTCCATTTGTGATTTCATTATTGTTTCTATTTCCATATTTAGATCTTGGACTGTCTCATTCAATTCCTTCACCTGTTTGATTGTAATTCCCTTTATTTCTTTAAGGAATTTGTTTGTTTCCTCTTTAAGGGCTTCTATCTGTTTGTGTTTTCCTATATTTCTTAAGGGAGTTATTTATATCTTCCTTAAAGGCCTCTATCATCTCCACAAGATGGTATTTTAGGTCATAATCTTGTTATTCAGGTGTGTTAGGGTATCCAAGGCTTGCTGTGGTAGGAGAACTAGGTTCTGATGGTGCCAAATTACATTGACTTCTGTTGCTTATGTTCTTGCACTTGCCTTTTGCCATCTGGTTATCCCTGGTGTAAAATGTCCTGGGTGTCTTAGACTAGAGCAGGACTCTTTGGAGGCAGATAGAGCTGTGTGACTTGGGTTAGAGCAGGTCTCCTGGGAGGTAGGTAGTGCTGTCTCTGGTTAGGGAAGACCTTCTGTGTTCCTAGTTAGAACAGGCCTACTGTGTCCCTTGTTATAAAATCCTCCTGTCTCCCTGATTAGGGCAGACATCCTGGGAGACAGGCTGGCTTTGGGGTCCAGGGGCAGGCACTTTGATCTACCACAGGTTCAGGTAGAGGTGCAGACCAGAAGGATGCTGGGGCTCAAGCAGAGAGGGATCGAACCCACGTCTGCTGGGTTCTGTGGGGTTCCAGCTGGTGTGGTATTGGGGCAAGGGTCTTACTTGTGTTCCTGGTTATGGCAGACCTCCTGGGAGACAGGTAGGCTATGGGGTAGGGGGAGAGCATGTGGATCTGGCACAGGTTCCGTTGGAGGTATAGACCCAAAGGACGATCCTTCCTATATTTTATAAAAACTTTAGGTGCTAGAGAGATGCTCAGTGGTCAAGAATATACACTGCTCCTGTAGAGGACCCACATTCGGTTCTCAGCAGCCATATTGAGTGGCCCACAAATGTCTATAACTCCAACCCCAGGGGATCTGATGTCCGCCTATACTCAGATACATGTGTGTGTGCAGGCACACACACAAACTTTAATATAAATAGATTTTATAATATCTTAATTACATGTCTTTATAAACATACATGAGTGTTTAGGATTTTATGAATTCTCTTTATGCTGTGCTATTTTATTAAGGCTTTCATAACAAATTACTACAAATGTGATGTCTTAGATAACAGAACTTTACTTTCTTATGGTTTTTGAGATTAGAGACTGGCATCAAGATGTTGACAGAGCTGTGCTTCCTTGGAAATACTAAGAAAGATTCTTCCTTTATCTTCCATATTCTGGTGGCTCCAGTTCTGTGGCTCATGGCTGCATAACTCCAATCTCTCCTTCCAGCTTCTCATGGCCTTCTCTCTGTGGCATTTCTCTGTGGCTCTTGGGGTCTTGAGTTTCATCTTCAAAGATCTTTTTTTAAAAAAGATTTTATTTATTATATTTATATGAGTACACTGTAGCTATTTTTAGACACACCAGAAGAGGACATCAGATCCTATTACAGATGGTTGTGAGCCACCATGTGGTTGCTGGGGATTGAACTCAGGACCTCTGGAAGCGCAGTCGGTGCTCTTAACTGCTGAGCCATCTCTTCAGTCCCACAGATCTTTTACCATAAATTCTTGGTATTATAATATAGATGAGTCTTTTTGGAAGACTACCATTCAGCAATAGTGAACACACTTAGCTAGATTTAAATAAATATATTGGATACAGAAAGATACTCAGTAGCTTCCCATCTTAAAATATGGTTTTAGAAAGAGAAAAGCTCTGGTATTTTACAAAACTAGACAGTTCACATTACAAATGGCAATATTTTTATTTGTCTTTCCATTCTTCTTTCTCCAGCCATCTCCTCACCTCAGCCTTCCCTGTAGAGTAGCCTCAGTCACGACCTCATTTCCTGCCTGAGTCTTCACAGGAGCACTGCTCTGGTGCAGTCTACAACTTACAGTGAGAGTGAAGATTGTAAACACTCACCCGTCCTTTTATCCCCTACTTGAGAAGTCCCTCTTTGGAGGCTTCTTTCCATAATGAACTTATTGCAGCCTACGTTGTCCCCCTGCCTTTACATCCTGAGGATCTCCTGAGTTGTCGGTATCTGCTGGATCCGTTATGTGACTCCCCTTACACATCCCCCCCTCCTCTATTTACCTAACTTTTATTTCCCTTGGAAACTCAGTTCAGCTTCTTCTTCTCTGGGAAGGTTGTTTGTCATTTATCTTCCCCAGGTTCCCTGGAACTAATTCTGGGCCCATTTCTACCCCAGGTGCTATAGCAACATCTCCCTTCTGAGACTCTCCTTTATATCTCATCCCACTACATTATACTGTCCTGTTTTGTCTTAGAGTTGCTCCTTTCCAGGGATCATGTCTCTTATTTCTGCTTCTCCCAACTTGCTCTATGACTGTTTAAGTATATAATTTGTCTTTCATCAACATAGAATAAATAACTGAATGAATGACGCATATGAAGTTACCATTTGTCAGAGGACTGAGCAATAAGAATCCATCATGTATAATTTTTGTTATACACTGAACCAAACTCGAAGGCTTTGAGAAATGTTTTATTGTGCTTACAGTTTATATTCTATAAGTTTAAATGATATTAAAAACATATTAATACTATATATATTCTTATTCAACTTTATTAAATGCAATATTTACTTGCATTTCTTCTTTAAGTAATATGGAAACATTTTTTAAACATGTTATTATTTTCCCTTGGCAGGAACTGATTCCCACAGGCAACATCAATGCCGTTGTGGCACTCACACGCCTCATTGAGATACTGCTCTGTACCGTGGTGGAACATGAACCCAGTAGCAAGCACATTCGTGTCTGGACTATGGTTGGTTTTATATTTAAAGTGGTCTTAAACACAAAGTAAAGTATGGTTATAGAAAACAATGTTCGTGTTCAGAAAGACCTTTATAAGATCCAGAGCAGATTCTGATGATCTCACTAAAGAAGAGCTGAGGATACTAAGTTGGCCCAACCTGGTATCTGATTCTGAAAACAATGCTAAAGAAAATGAAGTATGTCAGAGTGAGCTCAAACTGTGCTATTCTTTATAAAACACCATATGTGCATAGCCCCTTGATGAAGTGGTGCAGTATTAAACTCACTTGCTTTAGGGTAATTGATTTTTGTCTTAGTGCTAAGAGGGAGTATAGGCAGCATAGAAATTACCTATGAAAGACTGGGAGAAGGTTTCCAACCAGATAGAACCAGGCAGACTCCATGGAGGATTCTTTAGGACATGGTAGTAGTAGTCTTTGTTAGTTAATGTCTGGAGTTCAAAGAAGACCAAAGACAATGGCAATGGTGTGCAGAAGTTGCCAAAGAGAGACAAAAAAAATTTTTTTCTTTTTGGTTTAATTCCACATCTTTAAAAAAGTTAATTAATTAATTTATATCCCAAACGCTCTCTCCCCTCCCCATCCCCCCCACAGAGTCCCTCCCTCCATCTCCCCTCCCCTTCTTCTCTGAGAGGGTGGGGCCCCCTGGGTATCCCTCCATCCTGGTGTATCCAGTCTTTGCCAGATTAGGCTCATCCTCTCCCACTGAGGCCAGACAAGGGCACCCTATGGGGGAACAGGCACCAGTTGGGCTTTAGAAAGAGCCCCTGCTCCAGTTGTTGGGGGACCCACATGGAGACTGAGCTGCACGTCTGCTACATATGTGCCTGGGGCCTCTTTCCAGCCCATGTATGTTCTTTGGTTGATGGCTCAGTCTCTGAGAGCTTCCAGGGGTCCAGGTTAGTTAACTCTTTTGGTCTTCCTGTGGGGTTCCTATCCCCTTCAAGGCTTTCAATCCTTCCCCCAATTCTTCCATAAGAGTACCCTACCTCCATCCAGTCTTTGGCTGTGGATATCTGCATCTGTTTCAGTCAGCTGCTGGGCAGAGCCTCTCAAAGGACAGTTATGCTAGTCTCCTGTCTGCAAGCATAACAGAATCTCATTAATAGTGTCAGGGATTGGTGCTTGCCCATGGGATGGGTCTCAAGTTGGGACAGTTATTGGTTGGCCATTCCCTCAGTCTCTGCTCCATCTTTGTCCCTGCATTTCTTTTAGACAAGACAGATTTTGAGTTGAAAGTTTTGTGGGAGGGTTGTGTCCTTTTCTTTCCACTGGGGGTCCTGTCTGGCTATAGGAGGTGACCTCTTCAGGTTCCATGTCCCCACTGTTAGGCTTGGCTAAGGTCACCCGCATTGACTCCTGGGAGCTTCTCCCATTCCAGGTCTCTGGGACTTCCTAGAGATTTGCCCCTTGCCTCTCACCCCTAGCGACTTCAGATTTCCATTCATTCTCCTGGCCCTCTAGCCCTCTCTCCTGTTTCTCCCTATGCCTGATTTCCCCCTCCCCCTCCCCTCTCATATCTAGTTCCCTTCCTCCCTCTGCCTCCTATGACTATTTTGTCCCTCCCCCTTTCCCCCCAGGGTGATTCAAGCATCCTCAATTGGGTCTTCCTTCTTGTTGAACTACTTTGGGCCTGTGCGGGGCATCTAGGGAATCCTGCACTTTATGGCTAACATCCACCTATCAGTGCATACATAGCATGTCCTTTTGGGTCTGGGTCACCTCATTCAGGATAATATTTTCTAGTTTCATCCATTTGCCTGCAAAATTCATGATATCCTTGTTTTTAATAGCTGAATAGTATTCCATGTGTAAATGAACCACATTTTCTGTATCCATTCTTTGGTTGAGAGCTATCTGGGCTGGTTCTGGGTTCTGGCTATTACGAATAAGGCTGCTGTAAATGCAGTGGAACATGTGTCCTTGTGGCATGGTGGAGCATCTTTTGGGCACATACCTAGGAGTGGAATAGCTGGGTCTTCCTGTAGAACTATTTCCAATTTTCTGAGAAACTGCCAGACTCCAGAGTGGTTGTACCAGTTCCACCAGCAATGGAGGAGTGTTCCTCTTTCTCCACATCCTCACCAGCATCTGCTGTCACCTGAGTTTTTGATCTTAGCCATTCTGACTGGTGTGAGGTGGAATGTCAAGGTTGTTTTGACTTGCATTTCCCTGATGACTAAGGTCATTGAACATTTCTTTAAGTGCTTCTTGGCCATTTGAGATTCCTCAGTTGAGAATTCTGTTTAGCTTTGTACTCCATTTTTTTAAAAATTGGGTTACTGAGTCTAACTTCTTGAGTTCTTTGTATATCTTGGCTATTAGCCCTCTGTCAGATGTAGGGTGGGTGAGATCTTTTCCCTTTTGTCCTATTTGTCTTTTGCCTTACAGAAGTTTTTCAGTTTCACAAGGTCCCATTTATCAATTGTTGGTCTTAGACCCTGAGCCATTGGTGCTCTGTTCATGAAGTTGTCTCCTGTAACAATGAGTTCATGGGTATTCCCCACTTTCTCTTCTATGAGATTTAGTGTACCCAGTTTTATGTTGAGGTCCTTGATCCACCTTGTCTTGAGTCTTGTGCAGGGTGATAAATATGGATCTATTTGTATTCTTCTACATGCAGACATCCAGTTAGACCAGCACCATTTGTTGAAAATGCTGTCTTTTTTCCAAAAGAAGAAAATGTTTAAAACTCTTTGTTCCTTTCTATGACTCATTCCAATCTACCACCTTGTTCTTCATGACCCTCCCTTCCTTTTCTCTTCTAGTCTATGGCAGGAGCATTTCCCTCTCATGTTTTCTTCCACCTTGTTGTTACCAAAAATATCTAACAGGTAAAGGCACATGCTGCTAAGCCTGACTCTCTGGGAGTCACTCTCTGGGAATGAAAGGAGAGAGACAGCTGCCACCAGTTGTCCTCTGATCCCCCTCCCCCCAAAGTATGCTTTTGTGTATGCCAGCGTGCACATGCGCATGCACACGCACGCGCGCACGCGCGCACACACACACACACACACACACACACACACTCATACACAAACAAATAATTAAAACGTAACATTAGAACCTGTCCTGGTTTCCAGCCAACTCTAACCTCCTGCTTTCTGCCTGCTTTCTCTCCTTCTGCCTTCACAAATGTGTTATGTCAGCTTGGTTTATCCATTTTCTCCTTATGGTTGCAGTTGTCATTTCAGGATTATCTTTTCACATTCTTCTACATCATCTTTGTTTGCTTATATATGACTATTCCAGGGATAGTCAGTCTGTCTATATATAAGTTTTTGTACCTCCAGAAAATTTTTGTTCTCTTGATAAACCCAAACTCCCAACTTTATCAAATGGTTCAGAATCACTTTATAAGACTTATGTAGATGGATTCCTGAATGAAAAATTGAGGACAATTTTTTTAGCCAGATAAGGCATACACATTGAATACAATTCAGAAGGCAAAAGGGATATTCCCACTCAAGCCAGTCCCCCAGCCACCCTCAAGGCAACTATTGTTAGTGCCTCACGTAGCCCTGGAATGATATTTTGTGTATATATTCTTTCCTCCGTGTGTATTTTATATGTGTCAATATACTATATTTACTAATTTGCATCTCAGTTGCTGTTTATCTTGATTTTTCCATGTCAGCATTATAGTTACATCATTTTTTTAAAGCTGTATATACGTCAGTGTGTATAGTATACTCTAAATAACCAAAAAGCTGTTGAAGAAATAGTAATGTAACAAATATTTTATACATACAACATTTTCACTGGTAGAAATTTATTTGAGGATAAATTAAATAAATGGCCCTAGGCCATTTGTGTAGGCATTTAAGGTTTTTTTTTTTTAATCATTTATTGCCAAAGAAATGATTCTTTATATGATTTATCTATTCTCAGTTCTACTTTTTGTCTCTGCATGACTTTTCCAAGTACTTTAAACAGGTCTTAATATATTAAATTTTAGCTGTTTCTCCTATATTTTCTTTAAAAAGTAATCAGTATAAGATAATTTTTTTCACCAACAGGCCACCTTTATATTCTCTTTGATTTGGTCAATTGGAGCAAGTTGTGATACAGATGGTCGTCTTGCTTTTGATAATTTCCTACGATCAGTTGTAACAGGAAAAAATGAAGAAGCTCCAATGCCAGTTTCTATCAGTAAATGGGAATGCCCATTTGATGAAAAGGGCCTGGTCTATGACTACACGTATGAGGTATGACATAAAATGTGTATTGAGATGAAATGTGAACCACAAAACCCTGGGTCACCCCACACAGTGCCAGCTGGCACAGCGCCAGCAGGCACAGCATCTGGGTTTTCATCAGAGAGCTAGGACTCCCATGGGGAGATGCTTAGTCCTGTCTTTGGTTTTTCAAGACAGGGTTTCTCTGTGAAGCTCTGGCTGTCCTGGAACTCACTCTGTAGACCAGGCTGGCCTCGAACTCAGAAATCCGCCTCCCGAGTGCTGGGATTAAAGGCGTGCGCCACCACTGCCCGGCTAGTCCTGTCTTCTTACTTCTCCATGTAGAACTTGTTCTGGTTGTGTCTTGTGGTGTCATGTACAATTTTAGAGTTCTTTTCCACTCTGAAAGAATTGATCAAAGCCTTCTTTAAAACAGAAAACATTTCACCTGTCATCTTATTCATGCAAATTTTATTTTACAACCATAAGATTTAAGTAGTGCCTTGGTTATAATCCTACCTAAATTACAGAAATCTAAAGGCAGAACTCAAACCCAGCCAGTACTGGGAAACTAACTCGATCACCCGCAAACACAGAATTTTTAGAATTTGACCAGAAGGTTTGCCTTAATTAGTCATAGTAGAAAGTCAGTGAGATGATCTCTAAATAGTGACTATCCTAGTGGCCCAGGCATGTGTTTTAAAAACTGAAAGTAAATATCAAAATCCAGTTTAAATGGGCAGTCGCCACTAAGAAAGAGAAAGTGGGAGTTGAGAACTACTCTTTTTCTTAATCTATATTTGTTTGCTTTTGTTTTGTTTTTCAAGACAGGGATTCTCTGTGTAACCCTGGTTGTCCTGGAGCTCACTCTGTAGACAAGGCTGGCCTCAGATTCAAGAGATCTGCCTGCTTCTGCCTTTAGTCCCAAGTGCTGGGACTAAAGGCATGCATGACACCTGGTGTCATTTTCTTAATCTAATGAAACTTTTAGCTTGAAAATATATGTTTCTAAAACTTTAGTATGACTCTAAAAGTTTTTTTAAAATGAGTTACTAGGCCAATGAGATGCCAATGAGTAAAAACACTTGGCACACAAACTTGAATATCTGAGTTCTGCCCTGTGTGTGCCACAGTGGAAGCACAGGATGGATTCCCCAAAACTGCCCTCTGACCTCCACAAGCATGCTGAGGCACCTGCTTGCCTGATAGAACACAGGGAAAAATTATAGCACCCAGCTATAATGCTGGATCAGGCGCTAGACTCCTGTTACCTTGCCAGGAATTAACTTTTGTAATTTGATAGGAGACTGGGGATCAACAGGGGGAAGAGAAGACTAATCAGGAGAAACAAATAATGGCTGAGGCTGTTACTGACTCTCGTCAGGAACATCCAGATAGTGGCACATTCAGCCAGTAGTTCAAAAGAACCTCAAGGCTTTGATAGTACAGTCTGCTGATTATCTTGGTTAAACAGCAGCCTAGATCAAAGAGACAAAAATAGCAAACAAATACAGAGATCTCAAATGATGTTTTATTTTTACTCATTTTGCTCATTTACTTCAAAAACCATTAAAGATACAACCCCAAATCTAGCAAGTTGTGACTCAAGTTACACCAGAATGACTCTGAAATACTCAGTATATGCAAAAGACCACATTAAAGGCATTTAGGGCCAGTTAGATATTAGAGGGTACTAATTCAGCAGGCCCGGTGGTGCACGCCTTTTGTCCCAGCACTCAGAAGACAGAGGTAGGTGGATCTCTGAGTTCAAGGCTAGCCTGGTCTACATAGTGAGTAGCCACCAGCGCTATCTCAAAAACTAAAGGACATAAACTCTAGGTTTGTTGAGTTTATGAAAAACTGATACTTATATTATTTGAATTATCATTAAAAATTAATTGTATTAATTAAGTAGTAGATTCATGCTTATCTATATATTAATCTGCTTTATGACTTAAGCTATCACTTATATTTTATATGAATTATTATGATATTATATTATAAAGAAGGAAAAGACTAAAGTTTTTAATTTGAGGGGTTCACTTAAAGTATTTTAAAATTTTTATATGTACTGGTGTTTTGCCTGCATTAATGTGTGCATACTATGTGCATGCCTGGTATCTACAGAAGTCAAAAGAAAGCATAAGATCCCATGGAACTGGAGTTACAGTTGTGAGCCAACATTTGGGTTCTGGAAAATGAATCTCAGTCCTCTGGAAGAACAGCCAGTGGTCTTATCCACTGAGACACTTCTCCCTGATTTAGAATTTTTAATAAAATGTACTTTTCAAAACCACAGTAAGTCCCTTTTCCAGTGCTAATGATCCAAAAGTATAGGCTCTGGGTGTGAGTGTGTGGTCCCTCCATGTTATCTCAAGCTGCGGATTTTTACTGAACTGCTGCCTTTTGCCAGTGTAGATTTATTTTTCTATAAACTACATGCTTTTGTCCTTTACCCATCTTTCAACTACATCCTTGTCAAATGGTAAAAATTCATTGTGTGTTATAGATGCTAAGTTCTATCTAAGGCTCAAGCTTTAAAAAGCAAATGGTGTAAGTGTTGAAAAGGTTCTTTCAGTCGGGCAGTGGTGGCGCACGCCTTTAATCCCAGCACTCAGGAGGCAGAGGCAGGCGGATTTCTAAGTTTGAGGACAGCCTGGTCTACAGAGTGAGTTCCAGGACAGCCAGGGCTACACAGAGAAACCCTGTCTCGAAAAACCAAAAAAAAAAAAAAAAAAAAAAAATTCTTTCAGCTGTAACAAGTGTATAATCACAGTATTTTAAAACATATTCCCTTATAGTTGAGAAACCGAGGTCGCTGGCTCCACTGGAATGAATTAATTAAAAGCTCTGATTTAGAAGACAAACGCACCAAGATTCAAGACATTATCGTCCCAACAATGGACACGATTAGATATACTTTCCTAATGGACTTGAGCATTACCTCCGCAAAGTAAGAAACTCTAAACATGAATTCTAAATGTAACAGTACCATTTTAATAGAATGGCAGCATTTTTTAAAGGAAACTTTGAGGTCATTGAGTTTCAGGCAACTGAGACAATGTCTGGGAGCTAATTAACATGTTTTAAATGACATCTACTGTTACTGGAAAACCTAGAATTCAGCTTTTTTATTACTCTAAGATTTTAACAGAACAATAGTTCATTGCCTCTTAAGTCACCAAAAATCATTTGCAGTGTGATTATTGAAAAGCTTTATACTCTGGGATGGGAAATGGCTCAGTCAGTAAAATCCTTATTTCATAAGCACATGGAACCAGATTCCATATAAAAAAACCAATTAGTTCAGGCTGGTGTAAAGCCAGAAGCATGGTGCACACTTGTAATCACAGCCATAGTGAGATGGGAGACAGAGACAGGCATATGGGCCAACTAGCCTAGCCTTCTCAACAAGCTTCCAGGGAAGAACCCTGTCTCAAACAAAAGGAGGAAATACCTAGGATCCCACCATGGTTATCTCTGAGCTCCATACATGTGTTATGCCTGTGCCTGCCTACATATCGATATGCACTTACACACAAGTGCATACACACACACACACACACCACAAGTTTATACTTTTTACATACAGGTTGGGTGCCTCCAGACCAGTAGGGCAGTGAACTTTTGGAGAATTCTCCTGTCTCTGCTTTCCACACCATAATAGCATTGGGCTTACAGACACAAGCTAGCAGGTCTGATGTTCATATGGGTTCCAGAGAGCCACACTCAGGCCACCAGGCTTGCGTGGCGAGTGCTTTACCTGCCGTGCCATCTCCTTGGCTCTTCCTTTACTGGTGTTTCATGCACAGTTATAAGTGTGTGGAGTAATTGAAAGAAATGACTTGACTACCACTTAAAGTTTTAAAAATATGTATTTGAGTTTCTTGCCATAAAAACGCTTTTATACTGTCTTCCATTTTGAATTATGTTATTTATTGTTTTCATAAAGGCCGCTGCTTTTTGTGGGTCCCACTGGTACAGGAAAGTCAGTGTATGTGAAGGATAAGCTGATGAATCACTTGGAAAAGGAGAAGTACTTTCCTTTCTATGTTAATTTCTCTGCACGGACCAGTGCCAATCAGGTTCAGGTCAGTAGAAAGTCAGAACATTGGGTTTGTAATTATTATACTGTATCTTATTTGATAAATAGTATTTAAAGTTCTATGTTAAACATGCAGCTTTATGAATCAAAAGACAACACTTTTATATTAGCACTTAATTAAGATTTGTCACTTTTTTTATTTTTTTGTTGCCTGAGAAGCAACAGTTTATTTAATTGGAGAAGAAAGTGTAAGAGACACTCTTGTGTGCACACAAAGGTAGTGGGTGGGCATAAAAGACTATTCCATTGTTACTTCTATACTTTTCTGTACAGCTTTTGGGGGCACTTGCTGCTCACAGGATTGGCCCAGCCCTGTTTCTGTTGTTTTTATTCAATAGATTTGCCTTAACTTCAAAGTCTTACAAAGTTACAATACTTTTACTTTTTAAGTAAAAGAATTTTGATATTCAGTTTTACAATGGAGAAGCAAATTTAAAAAAAAAAACATAAATATTGCCTTAATAGCACACACCTTAATCCTAGCACTTGGGAAGCATAGGCAGATAAATCTCTGAATTTGAGGCCAGCTTGGTCTACAGAGTGAGTTCCAGGACATCCAAGGATACACGGAGAAACCCTGTCTCAAAAAACCAAGCCAAACCAAGCCAAAAAGAAAAGAAAACAAACCAAAAGCAACAAACAAACAAACAAATGAGACCCCACAAAATCCAGAAATATAAAAAAGCATACCCATTTATGTTGGATATAAATCCAACAATGGTTGGAAAATTTAATGCTTTTAAGTCTTGGGTAAAGGGGCATCCAGTGTGAAAAGTATTATAGAATCATACATATGAACATCACATTGCATGTGATGCAAGCATGACATGTACATTACCTGTTATAACCCTAAGTACGAGGAGGTTTTCAACAGATGTGATTTGAAATGATGCTGAGCTTAAAATTTAGTATCAAGTAAGAGTAACTCATAACAAATACAGACATTATATTTCTTTTCAAAGATTCTTCAGGTTATTTTTCTGATGCTAACTATTTTTATGTTAAGTTATTGACTAATTAAACAAATGGTAGCTGCTACTGCTATCCCATGGATGCTGTCTTGATATTGACTCAAACAATGATGATAGCACCAAGATCATAATACTATCTTATGTAGATATGCCACTGTCTTTTTAACTTCTTAGAACATCATCATGGCGAGACTGGACAAAAGGCGCAAGGGAGTCTTCGGACCGCCTATGGGGAAGAAGTGTGTGGTGTTCGTGGATGATATGAACATGCCTTCGCTGGAGAAATATGGGGCCCAGCCTCCTATCGAGTTATTACGACAGTTTTTTGACTGTGGACATTGGTAAATACTCTAATTAAAGTCTTAATAAGCTATGCTAAAGTCATATCTCGTTCTGTATTTTAGTTTTTCAAAGCAAAATGATATATTATTCAAGTTATTTACGGAAGGTGATTATTGGTCAGATTGTATATATAGAAAATGTGGAAAGATTGTCTGTATCTTCTAGGACTGTTTATAGAGCAATTTCAGATTCATAATAAATCCTGGGGGAGTGCAGAGATTTCCTTCACATGCCTTTTGCCCTCACAAATGCATCACCCTGCTCACCACCCTTCTCAGCAGATGGCAGGTGTCTTCCAGTTACTAAGCATGAATCGACACACCATTGCAACTCCAAGTTCTTAGTATAGGGCTTGCTTTTTTTTTAATGATCTATAAGTTATGAGTACAATGTCACACATTCCTAATTTTGATGACATATAGATAATTTTCTACAGCTTTATGCTCTGTGCAGTTTCCCACTTCCCCTGACACTCGCCAAGCCCCTGGAAACCAATGACCCTTGTAGTATTTCTACAGTTTAACCTTTCCCATCATAAAGTTGTTGCACTAACAAATAGCTGAGACAATTAACTTACAAAGGAAAAAAATTTATCTTGGCTCACAAGTTTTACAGGTTTCAACTCACAGTTGGCTGGCCTTCTCATTTTGTGGCTTGTGGCAAGTCAATACATCATGGCGGGGAAATCAGGGCATTCGTAGAAAGTAAAGCTGCTTATCTAATAACTGGGAAGTAACCCAGAAGGTATTGGGTTTCTGCAATCCCCTCCACGCCTGTCTCCAGTGACCTGAATACTTCCCACTAGTCCTCATCTCTCCAGTGTTCTCCTTCTCCGCTGGCTATCAAGCCTTTCCTTTGTGGGTCTTTGGGGACTATTCCAGATTTAAACTGTAGCAGACACATAATTGGTATCAGTTAGTGTACGGCATTCTAGACTGGCTTCTCTCACTTAGTAATACACATTTCAATTTCTTCCATGTCTTCTTAGTGTTACTGTTCCTTTGTGTAAGATGTTCCATAATTTGTTAGTCCACTCACCTGTTGAAGGACATCTTGGTTGCTTTCAGATTTTGACAACTATTAATACTAAAACTGCTATCAACAGTTGCATGAAAATATTATGTGACTATGTTTCAAACTGCATTAGATAAATACCAACTACAAAAATAGCTAGTGTAATTAGTATCTTAATTTCTTCTGTCGCTGTGATAAAATACTCTGCCAAATGCAACTTAACAGAAAAGGAGCTAATTTTAGCTCTTCCAGGTTACAGTCTACCATAGTGGAGAGAAACCAGGTGTGATGGTTTGAATATTCTAGGCCCAGAGAGTGGCACTATTGGGAGGTGTGGCCTTGTTGGAGTAGGTGTGGCCTTGTTGGAATAGGAATGGCCCTGTTGGACTAGGAATGGCCCTGTTGGAGTAGGTGTGTCACTGTGGGTGTGGGCTTTAAGACCCTCATCCTAGCTGCCTGGAAGCCAGTATTCTGCTAGCAACTTTCAGATGAAGATGTAGAACTCTCAGCTCCTTTTGTACCATGCCTTCTTGGATGCTGCCTTATTCCTGCCTTGATGATAATGGACTGAGCCTCTGAACCTGTTAAGCCAGCCCCAATTAAATGTTGGCCTTATAAGAGTTGCCTTGGTCATGGTGTCTCTTCACTGTAGTAAAACCCTAACTAAGACACCAGGGCATCAAAAACTAATTATTTAGTCTGTCTTAAGTCAGAAGAGAATGTAAGCATGCTACAGCTCGGCTTGCTTTCTCTACTCTTATATGACCCAGAATTCCCAGCCTAGGAAATGGTACCGCCCACAGTGGACAGGTCTTCCCACCTCAATTAATATAATCAAGTTAATCTCCCATAGATATCCTTAGAGGCAGAACTCCTAGGGGATTCTAGAAGTTGATAGTTAAGTCTAACCCTCATGTCCCGCACTCCCACCACCCCTGCAATGGGGAGGACCGGGTGTGAGTGTCTGCGCTTCCCTGTTCTCTAGTCGGGCACATCCCTGGACCTGGGGCACAGGGTGGGCAGCTGGGCCGCCTTCATGGTGCAGGCCGTGGCGTGCAGGGGGTTGGGGGAGATCCGGTTTGTCACTGTCATGGGAGAGGGTCACGGACACCTCCCCCCCCCCCCCCAGGCACCTCCCGCACGTGCCTGGCGCTTGTTGTGTTCCTTGAGTGCGAGCAGGCACAGGTCCGGCCCAGACTGACAGCTCCCAAGATTGACCAGGTAGTTGGACCGACAACCATTAAGACTGTCAAAGAAAGCTGGGCAGTGGCAGCGCATGCCTTTAATCCCAGCACTTGGGAGGCAGAGGCAGGTGGATTTCTGAGTTCGAGGCCGTCCTGGTCTACAGAGTGAGTTCCAGGACAACCAGGGCTACACAGAGAAACCCTGTCTCGGAAAAACCAAACCAAACCAAACAAACAAACAAACAAACAAAAGACTGTCGAAGAAGCCCAGTTCTGGGTCCATCGTTATAAGCTGTGAGCAGATAATTTGGTCTCACTATAGAGCCCTGGCTAGCCAGGAACTCACTATGTCTAGACCAGGCTGTCCTAGTGCTTAGATTAAAAGTGTGCACCACCATGTCTAGCCCTCACAGCTGATTTTAAAAGCTGGTGGAAGATGCTTTAAAGTACAACCAGAGCAGTGAAGGCCTCATTCCTGAAGCCTTGTGGAACATCAGCCTGCACCTGACACTTTCAACCAACCTTGCAGGTGTTCTTCAATCTCTCAGAGGCAGAAGGGCATCAAAGAGGCCTGGAAGAGCAAATACAGAGCTATACAGAGCAGCTGGATGTGAAACAGGCTGACTGATAAGCCCGGCCTCTCAGCACCCAGCCTGCCTGCTAGGCTATTCCTCACGAACGCCCTTCCAGTGGTGGTGCTCCAATCCAGATAGTAGGCCTTTGACCAGTCCAGAAGTTTCTGTTTTCCAGACAGCTTCTCAGAGCCTAAAGAAGACACCTCCAGGGCTTCAGTGAGTGCAAAGGTACAGATGCTCGTCAGCTCGCTGCAGAGAGACGGAGGATTCCCTGGGCATGACCTGTGAGCGTGTCACACAAAGAGGTCATGCAGAGAGGTCCCGGGACACCAGGCTGGCCCCCAAGCCTGCTGTGTGCAAAGAGCAGCCAGAGTTCTCTACCTGTGGTCTTGTGGCAAACTGCAGCACCCTGGAGAAAGATGAAGCTGAGAGACACAGTCCCTTGGAGCTGGATTCTGACACTGATGATTCCGTGGACCGGAACATTGAGTAAGCTATCCAAGAGTACCTGAAAGCAAAGTGTGGGGCTTCTGACCCTATGTCCCAAGGGGCCCCCTCTATCCCAGAGCCTGCCCACAGCAGTACCCTGCCCATCCCATGTCCTTCACATCTCACTCCTGGCTCAGGTAGTGTTCCTGTGGAAGCTGGTGAAGACCAGGGCTCCACCTCCCCAGCCAGCACCAGCAGTGAGGACTCCTTTGACCAGAGGATCCGGGCTGAAATAGAACAGTTTCTTAATGAGAAAAGACAGAGTGAACACCCGAAGTATGATGGGTCTGTGGCTAAAATATCAGACCCAAATGAAAGCCCTACCGGACTTAGAGAGACCAGTGGGGAACTTCTGAGAGCCCAGCTGAAAGAGGAAAGCCCTGGCACTGCCCAGACAAGTGCCCTGCCTGAAGCCCACAGAAGACCCCCTAGCAAGACAAAGCAGGCAGTTCCAAAGGTTATGGACACCACCCTGGGGAGCCTCCACCCTGAACCGGTCTCTGAGCTCTTAATGGATTCGAGAGCCTCTGTACCTCCAGGACACACAGCTGCTGAGAGTGAAGCTGTGTACCAGGCCTCACGCCTAGCAGTCACACCCATTGAACTGATGTGTGCAGAAGCAATCCTGGACATCTCCAAGACCATCCTGTCAGCTCCCATGGAAGGCAGTGACAGGCCTCCATCCAGGAACCCACTCTTCTGCACCCAATCCATGCCTTCCCATTCTGAAGATGACAGCAGCAACATTGACAGTGATGACAGCATCGAGCAGGAGATCCAGACGTTTTTGGCTCTCAAGGCATACAAGTAGGAAGTCCTCAACCTGCCCAGGGTCCACTGTCCTCACCTGGCCCCAGTGGCCAACCTGGCATCCCAAAGTCCTCTCTTGCTAAAACACCAGATCTCCCTCTGGGCTGCAAACGAAAACAGAGAGGTGGAGAAGGCACTACAGTGCCCAAAAAAATAAGGGAGGGTAGAGAAAGTGTCCAGGATGGTGACCACATTCAGGTGAAGGTTCAGCCTGGCCATGATGGGTGGGACCCTCTCGGGCAGAGCAATATCACAGAGACCCCAGGAGGAGAGGCTGAAGCTAAGGACCAACCTGTCACTTCCAGAGCAGTTGGGCTCAGTGATACACACCTATCACAAGGCCATGGGGCCCTCAGGAAGGCCAATGAAAAAGAGAGCTCTGAGGATAAGAGAAGTTCTCTGGACAGTGACAAGGACCTGGACATGGCCATCAAGGACTTGTTAAAATCAAAGCACAAGTTTAAGAAGAGGTGCCGAGACCCACGGGCTTCATGTAAGAAGGTCAGATTTGGCAGCACAGAGACTCGGTGTGGGGAGAAGCTGAGCAACCTTCCAGGGGACTGGAAAGACCACAGACAGCAGGCACTACTGAGCTGTCTGTCCAAGTGCAGAGGGGACAACAAAGATGGCCCAGGAAGAACCCCAGGAAGCGCCTTCAGCAGCGTGGCAGAGAGGGTGAAGCTGGGTGGCACAGGGGCTAAGGATGCAACCCCTGCTGTTCTCCCCAGGAGGAAAAGTCTAGAAGGGGCTCCTCCCTCTAAGGACAAAGGAGCCAGTGGCCACCCTTCTTCATCCTCCAGCCCCACATCTGAGGACAGCTCATCGAACAGTGGTGACAGCATTGAGCTGGAGATCAGGAGGTTTTTGGCAGAAAAGGTCAAGGAGTCTATACAAAATGCATAATCTCAAGGGGGCCCTACCGGGCCGATGATGCCCTGTAGGAAAGAGCCAATCCTGGGTTTGTAGCCTGAAGTGTGCATGCAGAGCCTAAAAAGCCAGGGGAACCCCTCAGCTGGCCGAAAGAAGGAGAGGCCCAGAGAGAGCTCAGACACACGCAACCAGCCTCTTGAGCCAGACTGGGAGGGACACCCTCTGTGCTGAGCAGGCCATCACCACTGCCTTGGGCCGAAGCAAGCCGGCACTACCCAAGAACACCAGCAGAAACAGCTCTGCTAACACATCTCCACCGAGCAGGAAAAGTGCTAAGTTTCACAAAGACCATGGCCTATAGGGAGCCCAGACTTCAGTGGCAGAAAGTGAGTTCAGTCAGCTGCCCAGTTGTGGGTGCTGAGCCTGCCTTTCCTCTCCACACAGCATTTCCACTTCAGGAAGAATGTTTCCTGGGTGCAAGCAGGCTGGCCTCTTCAGCCCCTGTCTGGGCCTACCTCTGTAGGGTCCAGCATTCTCGGCCTTCGGGGAGACCAAGCCTGGCAACAGCCCTGTATTTGGAAGCCTATACTCCCTAATGAAGGACACTGGGAACTGGCCAAGCTGGAAGGCTCAGGAGACCCTGAGACAGCAAGACAGGAGGATTTCTGGCTCTGAGGACAAAGTTCTAGACCTGAGATATCAGCACAGGATAGACAGGAAACAGCAGAACCAGGAGACCTTGGGCAGTGATGCCAGCAAATTCAGTGATACTTCCTTGGAGGATGGGGGCAGTGCCACAGTGAGCAGTAAAGGCCTCAGGTTGTGACAGGCATGTCGTGGCTCTTGACATAGCTGTGGGAAGCAGTGTCTGTGTCTTGTCTGATGTGTGTGTGTGCATGTGTGTGTGTGCCTGTGTGTGTGCCTATGTGTGAGGCAGCATAGGGTGGAAGAAGGGGATCCTGACAAAGAGCAAAAATTGGGTCCCTTCCATGCAGCCCTCCCTCCCCATATAAATATGTACACTAACCTCAAATGACATTTTTATCTAATGAATGTGTCCTGGTACATAATGAGTTTTATAGGGTTTTTGTCAATTATTTTTAAAGTGCTGTAAAAAATACTTTTTGAAAATGTCATTTAATCTTGCAGGGTGTTACTAGCTGCAATTCTCTGTGGTCTCAGTGCATGTATGGTAGATGAGTAAACACTTGATTCTAATCATCCCTGTGAGGGTCAGAGACAGAGGCTGGAACCATTCACCATTTGCTAGTGCAAATATTCAGGCCTGGAGATAGCAGCAGCTATCTACCTTGGTGCTAATGTGGTTGAGGTGTCTGGATGAGACCATTGAGACAAGGGTATCCCTGGCCAGAGTCTGTCTCTGGATTCTATAGTCATGGCCTGTAATTAGAAAACATTTCAAAGCACAACAGCTAGAAAATAGTTAACCAACCATCCCCTATCTAGTGTTGGAATCTAGCTACTGGCTCTGTAGCTCAGCTGAGCCCAGATCATCCAGTAGCCAGCTGCTGGGGGATTCTAACATTTATATAAGCCCATTCATATGAGAGCTACAGATTTCCTTTTGACTGTCCTGTTCTTGATGTATGTTTGAGTGAGTAGTGGCTTGGTCCCCAAACACCTTAGCCACCTGTGATGGTGAGCCCCAGCCCTGGAAACAGTGAGGACAAACCTTCCCCACACCTGCTGTGTATGACTTAAAGCCCAGTTGTGTGTGACCAATGATAACACCAGCAGCCTGCATGGCTTTCTGCAACCCTGGCTGTACCCTGCAGGAAAAAGAGCCTGGCCAGTGCTGAGGCCAGGCTGCAGGCATTGGGGTCCTGGGAGTTAGGCAGAGTGATACCACCTTGGTGCTGAGGTGCTTGTGGCAACTGGGAACTGAAGATGTGCTGGACCCCAGATGTGAGGGTTACATCTGTGCTGTGATTATCTACCTGTCTCCCCTGAGTTCTGCAGCGCAGTGTACTGGATTGCTGTGTGTCTACTTTGTGGCTGAATTCTGTTGATATTCTAACATGCAAGTGAGTTTTCTACTTTATGCACCTGGGTCTGAATTGTAAATCATTTCTGTGCCCAAATGCAGACACATATTCCCACCATCCTCCGAGTCTGCCATGTTGGAGCTTCGATGTAGTGCAGGGCTCTGTGGGCCCATCGTGGTCCTAAACGAGCTGGATCGGTGTATAATAAATCCATTGTGCCCATTTCTTCATGTGTTTCTGGGAAAAACAGCTTTGTGCCATCCATGTTCCCACCTTAAATTTTTAGAGTGCTTTTAACCCTTGCAAACAAAAACCATCTTAGTTTGTATTTAAGACCCATCCAGTTTTCATTTTTGTTTTCCTAATGAATAAATCAAGTACTATGCAAAAAAAAAAAAAAAAAAAAAAAAGGGACTAACCCCGACAAATTGTTATGGTGATACTATGTTTATTTAGTCTTAAGATGAGTATGGTGAAACACTTCCGTAATCCTAGCATTCAGGAGGCTGAAGCAGGCCAGCCCTACAAAGCAAAAACCAGTATATATATATATATATATATATTCTCCTAGTCTATGTCTTATATTCCTTATTGACTTTCACAAACAGAAGTTTTATTTTAATGAAGCTTCTTACTTCTTTCACAATTTGAGCCTTTGTTATCATAACTTAAAAACTTACCATACCTAAAGTGATTTAGATTGTTCTCAAACGTTATCTGTAGCTCCTCTTTTGCTACTTTGTAGGTTCTTCTTCCTTCCACCCTTCTCCACCCCTCTTCAACTTTCAATCCCCTAACACTAGATAGGAGAGAAGAGGGCTAGAGGGGAAGGGGGCGTGTCATTGTGAGACTACCGCCTGCTGATTAGGAGTGTCGAGTTCCTTGGGGCATGTTTGATCTTCACGGTCAGGATATCTAATTTCTTCTTCGAGTTTCTTCCTTGCACATGACGACTTAACAAACCATGTTCAGCAGCAACCAACAACCAAACACCCTCCCTGTCTCTCTGGGCCCTAGCATTTATATACCCACTGAAAAGTCCCCAGAATTCCCAGCATCACACAACTGCAGAAACTATCTGCTGCTGGCAAAATCATGCCCCTGCTAGAGTGCAAGGCAAATCATAGTCAGCTGCTGTGGACAGTTTGAATCAGTCTCATATCCTACACCTGGGACTGAAACAAAAACATGTTCTTATAATATCTCTGTTTTTTTTAACAAACAAACAAACAAACAAACAAAATTCTCCCTACAATTATGTGTTAAGGCTTTGATGGTTTTGCACTTAATATTTAGGTCTGTGATCCATTTTGAATTAAATATTGTAAAAGGTGTACAGAGTCAGTGTTTAAATTTATTTTCTATGTGTGGCTATCCTAGCGCTAGTTGATGAAAAAATGCCATTTTTTTTGCAAGGCTAACTCCCCACTCTTCAGACCTTCAGATGAAAGCTTCAATATTAAAGACCTCGATGGCCTGTTGAAAATAGTCAACTAAATTTTGTCATTTTGATATCTACTTAGAACTTCTTTGGAGCTTTATTTCTCTGTAATGGAGCCCTCTATATATAAAAATGAGTAGGTAATATTTATATTATTATTAATGCTCTCTGAAGATAAAGCCTAGGGTGATACGACCAGGACTTTACCATAACCAGAGTGATGCATCATTCACTGTTCAAACTGAGACAGAGCTGAAAGTAAGAGGAGGGTGTCACTGACAATTGTTCCAGGAAAGCAAGTACAAGCCAGGCTCACCTTAGGCAGAGTGGGACCGTCACTCCGAACAATCACCAGCACATCGTAGGTACGCTCTTCCAGAATTCTGGTTTTGGAGGAAAGGAAAATTTAACAGAATCAAATCGTAAGGAAGCATGGAAATAAAGGGGAAGTCAGGGAAGGGAAACAGGACCAGCATCTGTGAGAGGACGGATAGAACTGTGGCTTAAATAAATACTCTCTTCTACAGAACTAAACTATATTGAATTCCTAAGGCGGCCGTGTTTCATTCTGTCTTCTCCTCTCTTTCTCTTTGTGTGTGCTTTCCAGGTATGACCTTAAGGACACCAAGAAAATCACACTGGTTGATATAGAGCTGATAGCTGCCATGGGTCCTCCAGGCGGTGGAAGGAATGCCGTCACTCCCCGTTTTATTCGACATTTCAACGTCTGCACTATCAATTCTTTCAGTGACGAAACCATGGTCCGGATTTTCTCAACAATCATGGCGTTCTATCTTAAGACTCATGATTTTTCTCCAGAGTACTTTGTACTCGGACACCAAATAGTCAGTGGGACTATGGAGGTGAGCAAGTAACACAGACTCACTGTTCATTCCCTTAGCTGTCTTTGGTTTCTACTCAAAGATACTGGTCAGATGCTTTCTGGGCAGGAAGATCGTAAGTTTGGAAGCAGAGAATCTAACTGGCGTTGCACCCTGGCTGCTGTTTCCAGGTGGATCTCCTGGAACAAGCAGTTTGACCTTTTGGAGGCCCAATTTTTTAATCACTGAAATGACATATAATTCATGTGTAAGGATTTTGCCTATAGCCAGTACCTTCTCATCATAACCATCCTTGATGGTTAGGTTACACTGTGGTACTTGTTATTACATTTTCTTTTTTCTATCTATCTTCCCTCTTGTTCTTCATAATTTTAAAGAACGAAAAAAAAGAGAGACCATAAACTTATATACACATTACTTTTGCTCAGACTAACCCATTGCTGTGGAAAATAAGAACATGCAAAGATGAGAGTAGAGACCCGTGCCTGTGCTGCTGGAGACCTCCCGGTGTGCTCGGGGTGTAATCTGCCCTCATTCAGAAGCTAGAACAGCCTCCTATCCAGTGACACAAGGGAAAATACACTCAAAGGAAATTTAGTGACAACCTCACCAAACTAAGCTCTCGGGAAGCTCGTGAAGAGGGGTCTGGTACAAGGACTATCTTTCGAGGGTAATGCCCACACGGACCTCCAACTGGGCCACGTCTTCTCATTGCTCTTAACCCCTGATGATGCTACTGTGCTGTGAGTCCATCCTTAGATCAGAGTCCCCAGTATCTAAGCCCTCTGCTGTCATTCAAGCCTTGAACATGACTGCATGACATGGCCATCGGTGGGGACGTTTCAGACTCAAACATGACTGGGTAGAAGATTTATTCTACTACAAGAAAGGGCCTTTATTTGTAAAATGTAATAGTTCAGATATTACTTGGAATGAGTTGTCAGGCCTTGGCCAGGTAGAAAGATACTTGTTTTTTCTCTCATTGAAGCACTGGAGAGACCACCATACGTAGATGTTGGGACCGGGGGTAAATTATAAAACTCATCCAAATGAAAAATAATGTTGTCATTCTTTTTGTCAGGATATATTTTGAAATTAATTAACTTTCTTTTAAAAGAGTATTAACTTTCTTACAATGAAGGCAGCACTCAGGAAAAAATATACTTTGTTTTTATATTACACCAATTAAGATAGGAGGAAGAAGAGGAACCAGAGTCTAACAGGAAGAGAGGAAAGGAGAAAACTGATTGGTTAATGTTATTGGTAATTTAAAAGATGCTATTTGGAATGGTGTGGAGTGTGTTGCCTGGTTTTCGTTTCTATTGCAATTTTAAGCTGCTTAGTAACTTTCAGGTCATCTGTAGTGGAACAGTTATAAATGGGAGGTAAGTAAGGGATGGAATCCAAGTGAAGGGGCTACTAAGTTCAACCAACTTAGTGGTGCCTGGTTGGTGCCATAGAGCAAAATGAACGTGTACTCCATGCTTTGCTCAGTACAGACACGTTTCCAAAGGAAAGAGTCTAATGGGATAAGGGAACTACAGTTTGTACGTTGTTCGAACTGTTCGGGAGAAGCATTTTATTTTTTGAACTGTCGCGTTTTTTCCTTCACAGATATATAAACAATCTATGGAAAATCTTCTGCCCACTCCTGCAAAATCTCATTATACTTTCAACTTGCGTGATTTCTCCCATGTCATCCGGGGTTGTTTACTCATTGAGAAAGACGCAATAAAGAGCAAGCACACTATGATCCGCCTGTTTGTGCATGAGGTTCTCCGTGTGTTTTATGATCGCCTTATCAACGATGATGATCGGAAATGGCTCTTCCAATTAATTAAAAATGTCATAAAAGACAACTTTAAGGAGTCATTTGATACTATCTTTAATCATCTGCGGAAAGAGAATGCTCCAGTAAGCATATTTAGTAATTAAAAACATGTCAGGTTAAAACAGAATTTCAGTAGATGTTGTACTTGGCTTTTATTGAACCTATTCTTTGACTTTTCTTGTGAGTGTGTGTTTATTTTGAGATTAGTCTGTAGAAGAAGGCATGTAATATGGAGTGTGAGACACCCTGTGGTAGCTGCTGATGAGATGGATGGCTCAGAGTACATAGCATGGTACCAACTCTCATAGACTCTTCTTTAACAAAGTCAGAAAGAAGAATTTCCAGTCTATAGGAAAAGCATTTGAAGACGCTCAGCAGTTAAAAGCACTGGCTGCTCTTGCAGGGGACCTGAGTTAGAGTCCTACCACTTACATGGAAGCTCACAACTACCTATAATTCCAGCTGATGCCATTTTCTGGCCTCTTCAGGCATAGCACACACATGATACACTTCTGTACATACCAGCAAAGAGCTCATAAAACAAAACTAAATCTTTTGATTTCCAGACTGTAGAAAAATCAATAAGCTTTTCTTTTTATTGCATAAACCTATCATTTTATTTTCTATCTTAATGTTTAAAATAATTAGACAATAGTCAACTATGATGTAAAATAATTTTTTGTATTTTTTCCTTAAATTTATTTTTTAATTTAACTTCTATTCAATAGGTAACTGAAGAAGACTTAAGAAATCTCATGTTTGGGGATTACATGAATCCTGATCTAGAAGGAGATGATCGAGTTTATATTGAAATTCCAGATATTCACCACTTTAATGATGTTGTTGACCAGTGCTTAGATGAGTATAATCAAACTCACAAAAGAAGAATGAGTCTTGTTGTGTTTAGGTACCTCTGTTTTACATTTATGCATGTGCTTGAAACTTTTATTTGTAAATTTTCATGAAATATTTAAAACAAAAAATATGATAAACACTTGTCATACCTATTATTATATAAGATATCAATAATTTATTAAGTTCTTGTTTCAGCCAGCCCCCCCCCCCTTAGTCTGTAGTTCTAAAAAGATGCTCCCATGTTTTTAGACAGAGTATGGAGGTCAGAGGGCATCCCTGAGGTGTCTGTCCTCACCTAAGCCAGGCGAGGTGGCCCCATGAGCCTCTAGAGAGTCTCGGATCTGTGGCTCCCCTCCCCCACCGAGGCATTCTGGGATTACAGATGTTTGCACTGTTGCCTCCAAGTGTGAATGCGAACTCAGGAGAGTCGGGAGAACTCCCCGCACCCCACCTCCTGAGCGGTTTACTTTCTCAGGAAATTCTGTGTATCTGTACAGGAAGCATGCCGTTATAAAATATATATAATAAAATGATAAGTAAATTTACATGTACATTGCTATGGATAATAACCCTTATTTTTGGCAGGTATGTTCTGGAACATTTATCAAGAATATGCCGCATTCTAAAGCAGTCTGGTGGGAATGCTTTGCTTATTGGGCTTGGAGGAAGTGGTCGGCAGTCTTTAACTAGACTGGCTACATCTATGGCGAAAATGCAAATTTTCCAACCTGAAATTTCTAAGAGTTATGGTATGAATGAGTGGAGAGAGGATATCAAGGTAAAATCATAAAGATACCTACAGTGAGAAATGAAAATAGTGCATTCCCTGACTAGTAAAGGGGCGCCACCCTGCGTAGCCATGTGTATTTGAGTAGTTAGGCTCACACTGCCCACTGGGGCCTGCTCTGAGGGATGAACCCCTCCTGAGTGTTTTAATCACACAATCTGATTCCATAGGTGCAACACTGTGAGAAAGCACTGCTGAAGACACTGAAGCTAAAGGAAATGATAGATAACAGGACAGGCTTCCTAATGCAAGTTACCACAGTTGCCACTGACTCTGTCTTTATCCTAGTCTGAGAAGATTTATTTCACCTGAATACATGCTTTCAATAAGGTCTTGTACAGACAGCCACAGCTGCTTTGAGTTCATGAGTGCAACAAGCCCTATCTTATCCACAAGAAACCACTATCCCACACCAGTCATTCCCAACTTCTGGTTCTTGTAGTCTTTCTGATCCCTCCTCTGTGAGAAAATTCTCTAATGAGGGATGAGAGCCGAACTAATCTGTGGGTAAAGGGTTAAGTGTTTATAAGGAAGTTTGATGCTATCTTAGTTAGGGTTTTTATTGCCGTGATGGAACACCATGACCAAAAGCAAGTTGTGGAGGAAAGAGTTTATTTGGCTTACACTTCCACAGCAATGGTCCATCATCAAAGGTCAAGACAGGAACCTAGAGACAGGAGCTGATGAGGAGGCCATGGAGGGGTGCTGCTTATTGGCTTGCTTCCCATGGTTTGCTCAGTCTGCCTTTTTTGTTGTTGTTGTTGTTTTGGTTTTTTCGAAACAGGGTTTCTCTGTGTAGCCCTGGCTGTCCTGGAACTCACTGTGTAGACCAGGCTGGCACCCCATAATATTCATGCCGTTGTTGCACGGGGCGCTGCAGTTCATAGGGTTCACACTCAGTAAGACAGTTGATCTTTTCTCACAGCAGACCACATAGCGCCTTTCATTTACTATGAAAGCTATCTATCGGGGAAAGTTTCCAGTTGTTGATAAGGCTGACCACCAAGTCTGCAAGTGATCAAGAGCAGTGGCAGTAGCCTGTACTGGTTTTTTTTTTTCCTTTGTGTGTGTGTGTGTGGGGGGGGGGGTTTCCTGTGAAGTCCATGCCTAACAACTCCAAGGAAGGTAATCTGGGTCTCACCCCAGACCCTGGGCTTTTAGTTTGATAACCTAAAGCTTCTGGGAGGAATATTGTCATATCACTTAACTTTAGTCCTTGCTATATCTAAAAATCTCCTCCAAAGTTCTTGAAATTTTAAGAGTCAGTTTTAACAGGCCCATGCAAATCAGCTCTATCATACCACTAAGTCCATATTTTTATTTCAGGAATTTTGCTTGCAGCTGGTCCAAAACCAACCACAAACAGCTCAAGCTAACAAGAAATAGAGGAAGTTTTTGGTTTACAGGATTTAAATGTTCAGAGGTATATAGTCATTTAACAGGACTCAATTTAAGGGCCCAAATTAGAAATTTCTCTATATTCCCTGGCAGTGTTCTCTGTTTGTCTTCCTTCTCCAGTTGGTTCACTCCACGAGGCAACACAGTAGTACTTAGTACTATTGGCCTTAGTTAGCACCCTTCTCCGAACAACAAGGACTGGATTTTAAGTCCACCCCAGTCCTCAAACTAACAGTTTGACTGAGTCCTTCTTAATCACGTGCTTCCTCCTGAACTAACTGCTGTGTCTAGAAACTTGAGGGCACTAAGTGGTTTGGATTGCCCACCGAAAGTATGGGGGGAATGGAGCTCTTGATTGACAGCTCCAGCAGAATCAAAGAACCCTTACATCAAAGCAGGAAAAGAAGAGGAAAAGCAAACCCAGCCCAAGTCCACTGCATTCTGCTTATAAGTACATTTTCTCTTTAAGACCTTGTTGAGAAATGTTGGTGTGAAAGGCCAGAAGACAGTCTTCCTGATCACAGACACCCAGATTAAGGAGGAAGCTTTCCTAGAAGATATCGACAGTGTGCTCAACACCGGTGAAATCCCTAACATTTTTGCAGCAGATGAGAAGCAAGAAGTGATGGAGGTAAAGGCTTCGGGGGGAGTCCTGCTCTCTGCACAGGGATTCCTTCTATTATGAAAGCTTTGTTCTGCTCTTTGGGATAAATATAACTTACACAATTAAGCAACTAAATATAGCTCATACAGCTTAAAGTATATTAGTTTAAAACATCATTTTGGTAAATTTTAAATTCTAGCACAGCTGTGAGTCAGAGATTATTCTATAATTATTACCTTCATAAAATAGCAATTGTTTTATGTAGCCAGACTTTGGCTACTTTGTAGATTCTTCTACCTCCTACCCCCTAACACTAGATAGGGGAGAAAAAAGGGTACCATGGAAATGGCGTGATGTTAATTGCTAGACTACTTCCTATGATTCGGAGTGTCGAGTTCCTTGGGGTAAGTTTGATCTTCACTGTCAGGATATCTAATTTCTTCTTCATGTTTCTTCTTTGCACATGACGACTTAACAAACCATGTCCAACAGCAACCAACCACCTTCCCACCCACCCACCCACCTTCCCACCCTCCCACCCTCCCTCTCCCTCTGGGCATTTATATACCCACTGAAAAGTCTCCAGAATTCCCAGCATCACACAATTGCAGAAACTATCTGCTGCTGGCAAAATCACGCCCCTGCTAGAGCACCAAGCCAATCATAGTCAATTGCTGTGGACAATGTGAAGCAATCCCATACCCTACACCTGGGATTAAAATAAAAACACATATTTTCTATATTTTTCAAAGAAACCAAAACTCCAAAATTGTCACTACAGCTTTATATGTTTGATGATATTTAGCATGCTTATGATTGATTAGAATTTAATATCATCTCTTAAACTGATATAAGAACCAGAGCTGAGTGCAGTGGCATACACCACTAATCTCAGCACCCAGGAAATGAAAGCAGAAGGACCAAGAGTTCGACTACAGCTTGGACAATATTTTGAGATGCTATCTCAAAAATAAGACAAAGAAATAAACAACAGACAAAGGAAGAAAGAAACTAATCCTACTCAATTAGTTGTATGGCTTTCTGTTGTCCAGTATAATTTTCAGAAGTCTTAATAAAACTTTTTTCTTACAGTTCTAATATTATATATATATGTTATATAGAAATATCTACAATTATATATATATCTTTTATAGTTTTAATATAAATTTTAGATACATATATAATTATGTATATTATAGATATGTTATATCTATTCTTTATATATATATATATATTAGTTCTAATATATGTGTTGTGTGTGTGTGTGTGTGTGTGTGTGTGTGTGTGAATTATATAAATGAAAGTCAGGTTTTGTGATCTAATTGGCAAAATACAATGGTGTAGCACCTACTACTGTCAACTGTCAGCTACTTCGATCCCTACTTCTATGACTTCCTCCTTTCTCATTGACTACAACTACTTTTATCTCATTGCTCATATCTGGCTGTTTCCTCCCACAGTGAAGTGACGCACCCTCATAGTCTAGGCCCTCTCCTTGCCTTGTATGGAGTAGGAGCAATGACAGCAGTTCTCCCTACATAGGGCTATAGTGAGGTGAGGGAATCACTGTGTAGTGTTGAACACCTAGAAACCCTTTGGTAGATGCTATGTTACTAGTTTGTGGCCTGGGCTGAAGACAAACAAACAAAAAAGTGGTTTTGCTATTACCTAATACTGGGGCTATCATGAAGACAGCTCATGAATGACCGTGTTCCCAACTAATAGGAAGAGCCCATTCTTCATATTTTCATGCAAAGAACAGTCACCCATGGGAAGTGAGATTTCTTTAGCTTTCCCAGACTTTCCTGCTTGCTTTAGCTACTAACTTTTTATTATTATTTTATTAAACTTTTCACTGCTTCACTATTTTATTTTAACTTTTCATATTTTATGCACACCTTTAAAATGTCCTGTTTTTATTTATGTTTGTGAGAGTGTGTGCCAGTGTCTGCCTCAGGTCCCCTGGAACTGAAGTTACAGGCACTTATGAGCCACCAGACATGAATGCTAGGAATTGTGGTTCTCCAGAAGGGCAGTGAGTGCTCTTAACCATTGAAGCACCTGAGTAGTTCCAAGTGTGTACCAGAGCAAGCTCACATATATCTTTTTTTTTTTTTTTCTTTAAAACTGGGCCTTACTGATGTAACTCGGGCTGGTCTCTTCCCTCGGCCTACTATGTACTAGGACACCACACTAGTGTGCTTCTACCTCAGCACTACTAAGTGCTAGGTGTACACCACCACATCCAGCCTGTATATTTGAAAGTATATATGTTTTATTTATCCTTTAAAACTTTCACACATGTATTCACAATTCCGCAATTGTGAATTTGAAGGGGATTCCACTCACCAATCCCCTTCTCCCTCCTCAGACCCATCACATACAAGCCTCTCCTTCTTCATGTCTGTCTGTCTGCTTCCTTCCTTCCTTTCTTTGCCTATTTTTATAATCCGCTGAGTCCAGTTACTGCTGCCAGCATGCACATGGGATTGACGCCATACACTGAGGTGTGGGTGACCTTGGGTGGCCACACCCCGGACTAAAATCAACTCTCCTTTCTCCAGTAGTAATGAATTGCTAGTAGCACCTCAGCTATGGGTGACAACTGGTGAGCCCTCCTTCATCCATGCTGGGGTGCTGACTGGCTTGATCTTGTGTAGGTAATTACAGTTTCTGAGTTCATGAGTGCAATGCATGGCCAGAAAACATCATCTCACAGCATTCCTCCTCGGCTCCACGCTACACTCATCTCAGCTTTTCTCCTATGATGCTCGCTGGCCTTGGGGTGGGGATGGGGTGATATAAATGTCCCATGTAGGTCTGCGAACTCAACAGCATTTTATCCAGGTATGCATTTCTGTATTAACCATGGCCCTGTGCCAAAACGAACTTTCTCTGACCGAGGTTGAAAGCAACCATGACTTATGAAATGAGCATAAATATTGGAAGGTAGTTTGACAACAGGCCCATTTAACAGAACAGTAGTAGCAGGCTTCCCCTTAGGGCATATGGTCTCTTGAACCATGGACTTTTCACCGGGTTTAAGCAGCAGTCGTGAATCCCTCGTGAGCAGCAGGCCTCGGATCCTATCAGAAAGTGATTGGTTACCCCCATAACAGCCATGCTGCTCTTAGACTGGTGGGCATACCTTGCCTCCAGACTACATATCTTCAACCTCAACACAATAAACTCAGATTCTGTGTATTCTTCTATAACTTGGTTGGTTTTTGTTTTCATTTATTTTATTTTGCTGGTCTTACCATAGCACATAATAATACATCTCAATAGTTTTGTTTCTGTTATTTTAGTATGCATACAAATGAATAGGTTTTTCTTATGACATTGTACTTTGCTCACCTCCTTCCTTTGACCTTCTCTTAACCCCAGAAACCCTCCTTTCTACTTTAAGTTCTACACATGAGAGAGGATTTTTAGCATCCTTTCCCTCCTATTATCTTGTCGTTCTCCTCGGCCTTTCTTTCCGCATTCTCCTTTCTCCACTTTCCTCCTGTACATCATACATACAATATATATTTATTGTATATGTTATATATATATATATAACCTTGGTTTTGCTCATGAGAGAAAGCATGCATTCAGTATTTGTCTCCCTAAGTCTGCTTTTACTTTGTTGTTTGAAAGGTTGTGTAAAGTCCAGTATCAAGGTTATGTGGATGTTTTATGAGTTTAGTTAGTTTCTTACTGGTGGACATTGCTTCTACTTTTCTTCTTGAAACCAATGTTGCATTTAGGCCTACATGTAGTCTTGACGAATTTTTCTGATTAACTTTACCTAATAAATTCTTGACAGATATTTGATTTTAAATTTTAAAATTATAGTGCAGGCAAAAATTTTTGTAAGCATAAAGCGTATCAAAATCATCCCTTTGTTATAAAAATAAAATTTTACTGACAGTTAGTACAAAACTGATATTCTAATAGCCGATAGCTGATAATCTCCTTATAGTAAATCTATGTTTATTTACAAGGTTTCTATTTTCTTTTCTGTAGGGTGTCCGTCCAGTAGCTCAGGCTGGCAATAAATATGGTGAACTCAGTCCCTTAGCCCTGTTTGCCTTCTTTGTGAACCGTTGCAAAGATAATCTTCACATCGTGGTGGCCTTCAGCCCTATAGGAGATGCCTTCCGAAATCGTCTGAGACAGTTCCCATCCCTCATCAATTGTTGTACTATTGATTGGTTTCAGGTTTGTTTTGTTTTATTTTGTTTTGTGTTGTTTTGTAATGAGGGAGCAGAGTTGGTAATTCTAAAAATTTTATCAAAATTTTATTTAAGCTTGACTAATATTCATTGCTAGTTAGTCATTAGCGATGACTAATATTCATTGATCTGTTAGAATAATGATGGGCATGGTACTTAGGAGGAGCTATAACACTTACTTACTAGTTGCTGATAAGATCATGTGTTTCCCAGAAAGAGTTACAATAGGCAGGAAAAGGACGAGATATAACATTGATATACAAAGTGTATGCTGAGGAAGAAAGAGAATTTTTAAAGTATGAGGATAAAGCAGTAATATAAAAAGGTGGATGTGGAACCATAGGATAGTGTGCACATACAATTAATTAACAAAATATGTAATTACCCATACATATTGTATATAATGTGATTAATACAAATTTCTGTTATTACTTTATGCCAACTATAAAAAACTAATTAACTCTTCCCTTTGAGGAGTGTGTGTGTGTGTGTGTGTGTGTCCTCCTGTGGAAGAGGCCTCCAATCTAATCAAAAGTGGCTGAAACCTTCCCCATTGAGCCAATAGCACATTTTTCTCTAAGCTATATATTTTTTAATTAATTTATTTTTAATTTAATTTAATGTATGGGTATTTTGCCTGCATGTCTGTCAGTGTACCACTTATGCCCAACAAGGCCAAGAGAGGGCATCAGACACCTGGAACTGGAGTTAAAGACAGTTGTGATCTGTCACATGAATGCTGGGAACCAAACTTGGGTCCTCTAGAAGACCAGCTAGAGCTCTTAAACAAGGAACCCATGCCTATGGCCCCCAAAATTTAATACAGAAAGGTGTGTGTGTGTGTGTGTGTGTGTGTGTGTGTGTGCATGTGTGTGTGTGTATAGAGGGAGGATTATGAATGGGTTTGGTCCCCATGATTATGGAGCTTTACAAGACCTTCAGTCCACAAGTGGGGGCTGTGAAGAGTCAGCGGCACAGTTCCAATGTGAAGGCCACGAGGCTCAAGACCTTGAAGAGCTCATGTTTTGAGATTTTCTGAATTCTGAAGCCAATAGTAAAACCAATGTGCCAGCCTGAGGGCAGTCAGAGATGATAAATTGCCCCTTTATTTGGAAGAAGGGCAACATTTTTCTTTGGTTCAGGACTTCTGATTAAAAGAGGTCTGTTGACATGAGGGAGGTGGGTTGTGCCTTTGGGAAGCCTAGGCAGAGGAGGATGGCTAGAGCTACACAGAGAAACCCTGTCCCAAACCCCCCCCCAAACCTCCAAAAGAAAAAAAATTATAAGCATCTTGTTAAAATTGAATGGAAGGAAATCTGGAAAATATTCTGACAAAAAGTAAAGAAGCATAAACTGTTTAATTAAACATTTAAAATGTTGGTTGTCAACATTTTAGGCTCTCCTTGCTTCCATGGGTTTCATTTCTGTCATGGGTTGAATGGAAGCCAGTAACAGACCAATGAGCAAAGGATGCATGAGGTATTAGTAAGTTCTGAAGATAACACTTACCACAAGAGGTCGTATAATAACAGGAAGAAGGTTGTTCTAGAAAGAGCATTCTGGGAAGAACTTTAGGATTATTTGGGGCATAAACATAAAGGAAAGTGAACCACATCGAGTTCTAAGAAAAGAGAGTTCTGGTCAGAGGAAACAAGAGAAAGGTCCAAGAGCAAGATCACAATGGCGTAGTTCAGGACAAAGCAGAAGAAAGCACTTCATTGAGGCAGAAAAAGTGGGCAAAAAGGACTTTTGGGTAGAAACAAAAACAAAAACTTTGGCTTTGGATGTTATGCTAGGCATTATGAAGGACTTCCAGTGACAGAAATCCAAATTAAAAAGGGCTTTCCCCTCTTTCTCATGTGGGAGAAGGGGCTAGTAGATCTTGAGCATACAGTTAACATCGTCTACAGCGAACATGCTAAATCAAGATGCCCAGTGGACAGCCACATAGAGGGGTGGAGAAGGGAATAATTATGTTCTTAATATGCAACACATCATTAGTCCTCATCGTGTGTCCTTGTTTTTATTTTACTGTATAAAAAAATCCAAAAAGCATCGGGCCTTCAGTCTACTTAATTCTGTTTCCTCATTAAAGTTTCAGCTTCACAACCCTAAACTCTTCCCCGATACGATGTCACAACTTACATGCATGCACTGAGACTGCTCATCTTTAATATGTTTTTCTTCCTCTTCCCAGCCGTGGCCAGAAGATGCCCTTGAACGGGTAGCTGTGCATTTCCTGGAAACCGTGGAGCTCACTGAAGTTGAGCGACAAGAGATAGTCCCGATCTGTAAACACTTTCACACTTCTATTATGCACCTTTCAGAAAGGTTAATAATGATGACATTTTAAATTGGGCAAATGCCTTGTATTTTAAATGCCTTGTATTTTCCACAAAGGTCCAACATTTTGATGTTATTTCATTGTCTTCTAATTTTTCCGGTTATTTAATTAATTAAAATCCTGAGCTAGCACCCAACAGAAAGGAAGAAAGTATTATGAAGATCCAAGGATGCCTCACAAAGATCTGGGAAACGATCAGAAGAAGTTAGGCTCTGCTAAAAACACACAGTTTTTCTGATATGCATGGCTGTGTGTGTTCTAACTATCAATCTTTCACCCTTATATCATAGAGGCATGAACTTAAGTGCTGCTATGTTGTCCATATAGAGTCAGTTATCAGGCATCCTTGGCTTGGACAGTGGTGCAAGCAGTGTGCTGTAGTCTGCATCCTTGTATAGCCCTGTCTGTCCTGCCATGTATATGCACCATATGCTGGTGTTGTGTGTCTGGTCTTATACACTCAGCCAGCATGTAGCATACAATGTAACTCATACTTGTCCCATTCCCACTCTCCATTCCTGACGCTTGCCTACCTTATACATTAGCTCGAGTGTCTTACAAGGCTAGAGCCTCCTGGCATATGACACATAGAAAAATAAAGACTGTATCTTTGTTTGCTGTAATTCACCTTTCATAGGCATCCTTGATTTGTGCTTTTTCAACGTGTCATAATTGTCTGATTTTTTTTCAGATAAGACCTTTGAATATGGTTGTGTATAGATTTCTAGAGTTTCCTGAAGTTAAATACTTAACATGTCCCACATAAACCCTAACCTTTACTCCTAATTGCCTATCTGTAATGCTCTGCTGAATTAACACCATTGTGAGATCCACTATTAATACTGCGGTCTATTGCCTGACTCTTTTAGGTTCTTAGAAGAGTTAGGACGACATAACTATGTTACCGCCACTTCTTACCTTGAACTTATTGGCTCATTTCGGCAGCTTTTGACTAAGAAACGGCATGCTGTCATGGAAGCAAAACAGCGCTACGTGAATGGACTTGACCAGCTAGCTTTTGCTGAGTCTCAGGTAAAGCTGATAAGCTGTTCAAAATAATAGAATATTCTGAGCCAGGTGGTGATGGCACACACCTTTAATCCTAGCACTCAGGAGGCAGAGGCAGGCTGATCTCTGTGAATTTAAGGCCAGCCCGGTCTACAGAGTGAGTTTCAGGACAGCCAGAGCTACATGGAGAGACCCTGTCTCCAAAAGCCATAAACCAAAAACCAAAACCAAAACCAAAAAAAAACAAAAACAAAAAACAAAAAAAAACAAAAAAAAAAGGAAAAATACTGCTAGATGTAAGAAATCTAAGAGCAGCTGTTTACTGGCAGTAAGTTATGTACAAGGTTCTGAGTTATTTATGTCACATACATTGTTTCAGTTACTTTTTTAGCAACTACAAGATGTAGTCACTTTAATGTTCTCATTTTACAGATGTGTACACGTTCCAACCAAATGATACTATTGTAATGTATTTCCACAGGGAATGTTCAAGAGTCCAACTTTATGTCAATATTTTATGCAACAAGCATTAGAAATAATTTGTAAACAAGTCCCTCAGACTTTCATTTATCATTATATGAATGACATTTTGTTGGCTGATTCTGACAAAGATGTTTTAGAGAATATTTTTAAGGTAACATTAAGAATTCTGCCAAGCTGGGGGTTACAGATTGCTCCAGAAAAAATACAAAGAAGAGATTCACTTAGTTATTTGGGTTATAAAATCAGCCAACAATTTTTTTTTACAGAAACTCTTTAAGTTGGCCCAAACCAAAAAGATTCAAATAACTTGTCATTTAAGAGTATAAGAAATACATTTTGGCAGATGTTAAATATAAAATGGGCTTTTTCTAATAAGTGCAATGCTATTAATAGTTGCTAGCAGTTTGTTTTTTGTTGTTGTTGTTGTTGTTGTTGTTGCACACCATAGAATAATAGGATTAACTGAGCTGATACCTTCTTTTCTGGGTGCATTTCCTCCACGGTCACTACCTTTTCCCAGTGCTTTGTGAAATACCTAAAGATTCAAAATCTTTTGTGAGAAGAACTGGATATGCTCTCGTGATACTGTCAACCATGCAAAGAACTGAGAAAACTAAGATTTTTTTTCATGTCCAGAATTTTATGATACATTTAAGTTTCTGATTCCTATATCAGCTGTTACAGAAGGTAAAAACTTAATGACAAACTGTCTGTTTAGGTTGGTGAAATGAAACTGGAGCTTGTTGAGTTACAGCCCAAGCTGGAGGCGGCTAAAGTTGAAAATTCACGTATGATGCAGGTAGGGCATCAATATTTTTATTGATTCACAGGGCAATCAAATACTGTAAAACTAGTCTTGAAAGTAACCCTTAACATTTGTCACTGGAACCTGAGGAGTTTGCACTTTTCTATTGACTGGGAGTCACACTGGTTCTGCATGTTTGTCATTTTTAAAGAGAGGTATGAAACCCATTTCCAAATAAGATCCCATGTATTTATATTTCCTCTTATGTTATTCTAGAACTAGCATTTGTTTTAAAATACTTTGTTAGTTCTTTGGAATTTCATACATTGTATTTGTATGTTAGTCGTCTTTAGTCTCCTCCCAGATCCCGTTGATTCCCAGTAGTGTTACATACATACTCCTAAATACTAGAGGACGTTAGACCTGCCAGGGGATGTGCCATTAAAGAAAGCTAACTCCCTCTCTTCCAACAGCTACCACTTTCCATGGCTCTTCAGCGAGGGATGGTCATTGTGTGAAGAGCTAGGGATGGTCATTGTGTGCGTTTCCCCGGGACTGGTGCCTTAGTTGTTGAGTTTACATATGCAACTTCCTGTTGTGTCCAGAAAACATGTGTCCTTGTAGTCACCTGCTGCCTCTTAAAGTCCCTCTACTCCCTCCTCTGCAATGATCCCAAACCCTGTGAGAAGAGGGATGTGATCCAGAAGCTTTTTGGATGAAATCTGGGAGCTACATTAATCTTTAGTCATAATGAGAAATTGTTAGGACTCAGCAGAATAATAGTAATGGCTCTCACCTAAAACCCCAATAACAGTGCCAAGTATGGGCTGCAGCTTGTGATTCAGGCCTTAAATCTTATCAGAAAGTATTTTACTACTCCCATTCCATTTGTTTCACAGTTGTACCATGAGGATTTCTGGCCAGGCAGGTCATTACTGAAGCTGGCAGGGCTCACAGCTGGGTGAGATCGATAATTACTTTTCTCCTCTGGTAAAATGCATAGCACCAGCACTGTGACAGCTAGCCAGCAGGGACGAAGCTTCCAAGTTAAACACCAGCTTGATTTCTTCATGCTGTATGCCTCCTCCAGTGTGTGACATCTTCAGCAACAGGGTCTTACCATTTAGTTCTGGAGGGTCACCCAGAGCAATGACAATGGCCTGTTATATTTAGGTGTCTATGGAAACTTACTGGCCAACAAGTCCTACAGAGGTAACACATTTCTGACACTGGGCTTTTTGTAGTGTCTAGTAGGGCATTGTTAAGGGTAATTCCACGTAAGCTGTCTATGTATGTAGATGTCTAGGAGGCTCCCACAGCAGAAGTTTTTCTTTCTTAGAAAGTTTTCAGTGTTAGTTGTTCTTCCCTGAATCTAACCCCGTTTAACCCTTCCTGCCGCATCACTCCCCGTCACTGCTTCCCGTCTTCCCTCCTTTAAAACCCATTCCCTCTCCACCTCCTTATTAATTTCCTGACACCTGTGGGTATTCTAAACGAGACAAACACATCTAAAGAGTCTAAACCAACATCCCCAACTGACCGAGAAGATATGACATTTGTTTTTCAGGGTCTGGATTGCCACTCAGAATAACTGTTTCCAGCTCTATCCATTTGCCTTCAAATTTCATAACAGTTTCCTAACAGACCTTTCTAATGTCCACCATCACGTTTTGAATTCCCTGATGTTCAAACAGTCTTGTCTCTAAGCTTGAAGAAACGACGACTTACTTGAGACTTTGTCTTCGTTTTTCCACATTTCTTTTCTTAGGTAATTGAGATAGAATCTGCACAAGTAGAAGCAAAAAGAAAGTTTGTGAAGTTAGATGAAGAAATAGCCAGCGGGAAGACTGAGGAAGCCCAAGCTCTGAAGAACGAGTGTGAGAGTGACCTGGCCGAGGCAATCCCAGCCCTGGAAGCAGCGCTGGCTGCACTAGACACACTTAAGGAAAGTATTGGACTTGCCACCTGGGGTGTCATCAAGAAAAGGAAGTGATATACAGGTCTTTGGTGAATGTGGGCTATGTTGTTTATTTGTCAAGATAAAGCTTGCCTCTAATCAGGTCTTCTTTGATACAATGTTTTACATACTTGCTTCTCCTATGCTGTGTATAATTTTCAATCAGATAGTTTAGTGGGAATGGAATGAATGGTCTTTGTGAATCCTAAGGTGTTCTGCACATGGGCCAGAGGGGAGGAATGGGAGCAGAGGAAAAGGGAAAGGGGATAGAAAGTGTTACACACACACCACAGTGTGCCATGGGTGTTACATGCATACACCACAGTGTGCCATGGGTGTTACATGCATACACCACAGTGTGCCATGGGTGTTACACACATACACCACAGTGTACTGCAGATGTTACATACACATCACAGTGTACTGCAGATTTTACACACACACCAGGGCGAACTGCAGAAAGTACCACTCGCAGGTGCCTAAGACATGACTTTTGAATTGTCTATGCACATATGTCCAGAAAGCTGCAGAAGTAGCTACTTCTTGTAAATGAATAGAACTGGAAACAGTCATTCTGAGTAGCAATCCAGACCCAGAAAAACAAATGTCATATCTTCTCGCTCATTTGTGGATGTTAGTTTCGATCTTTAGATGTGTTTATCTCATTTAGAATACTCCCGGATGTCAGGAAATTAATAAGGAGATAACACATGTTATCTCCATAAGGACTTAGAAGCCGTCAAACATTTGAGAACTATTAGGCTTGCTCGGTGATCAGTTCATATTCGAATTCTCTTTTATAACCATGCAAAACAAAAAATACTCATTTTTTATTGTTTCCCAAAATAACCTTTTTTCAATGTTTTGAGATAGCATCTTGTTATGTAGCCTAGGCTAGCCACAAGCTCATAATCACCCTTTCCACCACCTCCTAAAAGCTTAGACTAGTGAATACCACCACACCTGACCCCAACATTATAGTTTACATTCTCCTTGTTTAAAATAAGCTATGCTGTAAGGGTGTCTTGTTGTCTTTTACTGCAGCCAGCTGATATTACAATTGTAAAATCAATGAAGAATCCTCCAGCTGGTGTTAAACTAGTCATGGCTGCTATTTGTGTCATGAAAGATATAAAACCAGAAAAGATTTCAGATCCTTCAGGAACTGGAGGCAAGGTAACAACTGATTTAAACCATATTCCCGAATGCACAGAACCTGTTTGTACCTACTGTTATCAAATTAAATACTAACAACCTGTAAGCCAGGGAAGCAGTCCTGTTTTCCAGATTGAATGGACTCAGAATTAACTGCAGAAAGCAGGCTCTATATATGTCCTAGTAAATATAATGCCAGATATCTGCAGTTCCAGCTGCTTCTGTTTCCTCTTCCATCCATACAGACTCCCTGCTGTGATGTCGTAGGTGCTGAGGCCTGTACTCTGTAGCTAAGATTTGTAATTGTGTGACATACAACATACAGCTGTGGGTTTTAAGAATTGAAGTTAAAGAAAACAAACAAACAAACAAACAAAAATACAGTTTGTGCTGCCAGGTCTGGTGATCCCAGCTCTCCAGCGGGGCGGCAAAGGGATCAAGGTCATCATTCAAGGCCAGCCTGGGCAGCATGAGAACCTGTCTCAAAAAAGGGGAGGGCACTGTGGCTGTGGCTGACCTAATCCTAACACATGAGAGGCTGAGGCAGGCAGGAAGGCTGCTGTGAATTCCAGGCCTGTTTGTTCCAAGGCAGCCTGAACACAGGGTGAGAACAATAACATAAAAGCAAGGGCCACGAATCAGAACATCCACATTCAGAAACCTTGGCCCCAATAACCATGTGACCTCTAGACGAAGTGTCTGAATCTCTGAGGGGTTCTATTCAAAAGACAATCAGAGCATCCTGTTCACCAAGTTAGAGGATCTGAGCTACTGCATATAAAGCTCTTCTATCAAAAGCCTCATAAACAGCAAATACACAATAAATGTAACCTGTATTGCAAATATAATTCAAGGCATGTATCCCTAAGAAGGAAGGCATTCTACACTGAATTTACAGACACTCCCTTTCCAGGGTTTTATAATACCTGGACTTGAATTCCTAAATTAATTTTTAAAATTATATTTTCCATTAAGATAATATATAAATAGACATTGTCTAGTTATTCAAATTTACATATACACTAAATAAACAATAAAACCAAACAAAAAGAACCAATCTTTTAAAAAATTGAAGTAATAAAATGTTTTAAATTTTATTTATTCTTCTCATATATTATTACATCCTGATTGCAGTTTTCCCTCCCCCTTCTTCTCCCAGTACCCCCCACCAGCTCCCTCATCACCCAAATCCACTACTCCTCTGTTTCCCTTCAGAAAAGTGCAGGCAAAAGAGTCAGAGACACACCGGCTCTCACTGTTAGGAATCCCACAAAACCACCAAACTACACGACCATAACATACATGATCAGGGCCTAGGTCAGACCATATAGGCTCTCTGATTATTGCTTCATTCTCTGTGAGGCCCTATGAGCCCTGCTTAGGTGATTCTGTGAGCCATTTTCTTGTGGTGTCTTTGACCTCTCTGGCTCCTACACTCCTTCCTCCCCCCTTTCCACAGGATTCCCCAAGCTCCCACTAAATGTTTGGCATCTGCTCTTCTACTGGATGAAGCCTCTTTTACTATTATACTAGGCTTTTGTCTACAAGTATAGTAGAATATTGTTAGGAATCGATCACTCTTATTTATTTATTTATATATTTATTTATTGGTTCAGTCATATTTGGTTCCATTCTAGGTCTCTGGATGCTATCTAGCCTCTGGGTCCTGACCCTCCAAGTAGTGTCAGGCGTCTCTTGTCTCTCTTGTCTTGCCTCCCCTCCCCTCCCCTCCTCTTCTCTAGACAGGGTCTCACACATCTCCCTGACTGACCTGGAACACTGTAAGTTAAGGAGGCTGACTTTAAACTCACAGAGATCTGTTTGCCCCCTCTAGCTAGCATGCTGGAATTACAGGCATGTGTCATCTGGCAAGGAAATGAGTCTTTGTTTCCAAAAAGAGGTTAAGATTTTTAAGATATAAACATCTTTTTCTGACTAACGTGCACTTTTAATTCTACAGCTAATACATTTCTATAAAATTCATTTGTAGATATTTGATTACTGGGGACCTAGCAAAAAACTCCTGGGCGATATGAATTTTCTCCGAGATCTGCGGGAGTATGACAAGGACAACATCCCAGTGAGTGGTGTGGGGCTTTCTTCTCGAAGTGTGATTTTCTCCGATAGGGAAGATCATTTATTAACAGCTATAGAGTGAATGTTCGCAATGAGAGTTAATAAATTACTATCTTGGTGTACTGGTGACTTGAAAACGTTCTCTAAGCATCTTTGTGTAATAAACAGTTCCTTCATTAGGAAATATTGCTCATATTTACATGAAATGAGAAGGTATCAGTTTTTCATTTGAACTGTTACTTATTAATGTTTAACTGTTTGTATTCTATTTTCAAATGTTCTATCCACAGAGCCTTTTTTAACATTTATGGCTTTTATCATGAATGTTTCATTTTTCTATAATTATATATTTTTTTACTTTATTGATTAAATTATTTATTTACTTTGCATCCTGGCTACAGTTTCCCCTTCCTCCTCTCCTCCCAGTCCTTCCCCCCAGCATCCCCCCATCCACTCCTCCTTTGTGTCCCTACAGAAAAGGGCCGGCCTCCCATGGATATCAACTAGCCCTGGCTATAAAGTTGCAGGAAGACTAGGCACATCCTTTTCTATTCAGGCTAGAGGAGGCAACCCAGTAGGGGAAAGGGTCCCAAAGGCAAGCCACAGTGTTAGAGATGGCCACTGTTCCTGCTGTTATGTGTTTCATATGAAGACCAAGCTACACAACTGTAACATGTGTGCAGAGGGCCCAGGTCAGTCCCATGCAGGCTCTCTAGGTGGTTAGTTGATTCTGTAGGCTTTCCTGCGGTGTATTTGACACCTCTGCCTCCTATGATGCTTCCTCCCCCTATTCTTTTGGACTCCCCAAGCTCTGCCTAATGTGTGGCTGTGCATCTCTGTATCTGTTTTCCATCAGCTGCTGTGGGAAGCCTCTCTGATGATGGTTAAGCTAGGTTCCTGTCTGTAAGTATAGCAGAATATCATTAGCATTAGTGCCAGGGATGGGCTCCCTCTCACAACCTGAATCTCAAGCTGGGCCATTCCCTCAATATCTGCTCTGTCTTTACCCCAGCATACCCTGTAGGCAGGACAAACTGTAGGTTGAAGGTTTTGTGTCTGGGTTTGAAAGTCTTACCTGGTTAAAGGAGATGGCCAGTTCAGACTCCATATCCCTCATTGCTAGGAGTCTTAGCTAGGGCCACACTGGGAGTTCCCATTTCCCTAGGTTTCTAGCTCATCCCAGAGATGACCCCAACCCCGATTCTAGTTGTCTCTCTTAGTACTCTCTCTCTCCACTCTCCCCACACCTGATCCCTCCTATTTCCATCCCAAGGCCCCACCCCCATCCACCCACAAGGTCTATTCTACTTCCCCTTCTCAGTGAGACTCAAGCATACCCCCTTGGGCCCTCCTTGTTACTTAGCTTCTTTGGATCTGTGGATTGTAGCGTGGTTATCCTGTACCTTACGGCTAATATCCACTTACAAGTGAGTACATACCGTGTTTGTCTTTCTGGGTCTGAGTTATCTCTCTCAGGATGATTTTTTTCTGTAGTTCTACCTATTTGCCCGCAAGTTTCATGATGTCATTGTTTTTAACAGCGGAGTAATGTCCATTGTGTAAATGTACTACATTTTCTTTATCCATTCTTTGGTTGAGGGACATCTAGATTGTTTCCAGTTTCTGGCTAATATGAATAAAGCTGCTATGAGCATAGTTGAGCAAGTGTCCTCGTGGGATGGTGGAGCATCCTTTGGGTATATGCTCAGGAGTGAAGCTGGGTCTTGAGAACAAATCCCAGTTTTCTGAGAAACTGCCTAATTGATTTCCAAAGTGGCTGTGCAAGTCAGCGCTCCCACCAACAATGGAGGAGTGCCCCCCTTACTCCACATCCTCGCCAGCAGGAGCTGTCACTTCAGTTTTTGATCTTAGCCATTCTGGTGGTTGTGAGATGGAATCTCAGAGTTGTTTTGGTTTTTTTCCCTGATGGCTAAGGATGTTGAATGTTTCTAAATATTTCTCAGCCATTGAAGACTCCCCTGTCAAAAATTCAGTGTTTAGATTTGTACCCCATATTTTAAATTGGATTATTTGGCTTGTTATTGTCTTTGTACTTCTAAAGTTATCCCAAAATATTTATTTTGAGGTTTAAAAACAATGTAACTTTTAAAAAAAATTTCATTTATTTAACTTTGTGTGTGTGTGTGTGTGTGTGTGTGTGTGTCTAATATGTGTACATACATGTGCCATGGCATTCAGGTGGAGACCAAAGGACATTTTAGGGTAACTAGTTCTCTTCTTCCATCATGTGAGTGCTAGGGATTGAACTCAGATTATTAGGTTTGGTATCTTTACCCAATAAGTCATCTCAACTTTTTTCAAATTATATATGACTTTCTTCCACTTTATGATTATATGATGCATGCTGTAGTTTTAAAATCTAAATCTTTGTTATATAGGTGGCAGTTATGCAGAAGATTCGGAGTGAATATTTGACAAACCCCGAATTTGATCCCCCTAAGGTCGCTAAAGCCTCTTCTGCTGCTGAGGGTCTGTGCAAGTGGATCATGGCAATGGAAGTGTATGACAGAGTTGCAAAGGTATTTTCAGAATTTGCATATCAATTTCTTACTAAAATATTCTCGAATAAAAATGTACCCCTTAAATTTCTAAATTTATTTTGTATTAGCTCTTTCAGAATTTCATACAAGACTTGACTATATTCACTTCTCCCCAGTTCTTCCCAGATCCACCCCCTTCCCTGCCCACCTATCCAACTTTGTGTCCTCTTATGTCTTTTTAAACCCACCAAGTCCAGTTTGGGCTGCCCCTACATACTTAGGGGGATTTCCTTTCCATCTGCCCTGTCCTGTCCTGTCTGGGATTTGGTGTAGCTTGAGCTTGCAGTGGGCTTATGCATGCTACCACAGGGCTATGAGTTCATAGGTGCAGCTGCCCTGTTGTGTCTAGGGGGCCCTGTCTGCTTGTATTCGCTCACCGTGTCTGGCTCTAGAATCTTTCTGCTCCCTCTTCTGCCTAGATCCCAGAGATTTGGGAGCAGGTACAGTCAGTATATATGTTTTAATTAAGGCTAAGAATTCTGCAGGATCTTATTCTCTATACCATGGCCATTTGTGAGTCTCTGTTAATCACCATCTACTATAAATGGAAGCCTCCCAGATGAAGGCTGAGAGATGCAGTACTCCATGGATATGTTAATAAGTCATTAGGAGTCAATTTAATACTTTGTTCATTTAGCAGAATATAGTAGTAGGTTCTTCCTAATACCTATGATCTGACTAGCCACAGGTGTGTGTGTATGTTTGAGTGTGTAAAGCATGCGTGTGTAAGCTTCTTCTACAGTAGTTAGGTTTCTGTATGACTTTTTAAAAGTCTTTAGAGTTAATGATCACCCCTTGTATTCCTTCCTCTAACCTGCCCTTCCATCTCCCACCTCAGTTTAACCCATCCTGTTTCATTGATCCCCTTTAAACTTTCTGTATCCCCTCCTTTGAAAGCCCTACCCTATCCCACCAAATTCTAGACCACTGTGGGTATTCCAAATGAAACATACATATCTGAAAATTCAAAGCTAACCACCACAAATGAGGGAAAACATTGACCTTTATCTTTCTGTGTCTGGGTTACCTTCCTCAGAATGATGGTTTCCAGCTCCATGCATTTACCTGTGAATTAAATAACTTTCTTAATAGCCAAATAATATTCCATTGTGTAGATACACCACATGTTCCTTATCTACCCATCAGCTGATGGACATCTAGGTTGTTTCTATTTCGTTGCTATCATGAGTAGAGCAGCAATGAATATGAACAAGCAAGCATCTCTATAGTAGGCTATAAAGTCTTTGGGTATATGTCTAAGAGCGGGGTGGCTGGACCATACGGTAGATCTATTTTTACTTCTTTGAGGAACCTTCACACTGATTTCCTTATTGGATATACCAGATTTCACTCCCACCAGCAATAAATAAGTGTTCTTTCCCCATATCTACCCAGAAATTTGTCATAATTTGTTTTGGGGGTTCTTTTTTAATCTTATCTATTCTGACTTGAGTAAGACTTTTTTTAAAATCTCAAAGTAATTTTAATTTACATTTCCCTGGTGGCTAGGGATGTTGAACAAATGTTGTTCAGTAACTTGTTTTTCATCTTTGGAGAACTATCTGTTTTGTTCCATGACATGCGTCATAACTGGGTTGTTTAGTTTCTTGTTGTTTAGGGTTTTTTAGTTCTTTGTATATTCTAGATATTAACCATCTATCAGACCTATCGCTGGTCAAGATTTTTCTCATTCTGTGGGCTGCTTCTTTGCTCAAGTGATGGTGTCCTTTGTGGTACAGATGCTTTTTAGTTTTATGAGGTCCCATTTTTTAATTCTTGGTCTTAATGTCTGCGCGATCAGGGTTTGTCCAGAAATCCCTTCCTGCACCAGTGAGATCAAGTGTGTGCTCTACTTCATTTTCTATCAAATTCAGGGAATCAGATCCTGTGTTACAGTCCTTTATCCATTCAGAGTTGTGCGGGATGAGAGATACGGATCCGGTGACGTTCTTCTACATGTGCTATCCGACTTGACCAGTACCATCTGTTGAAAATTCTGTCTTTTCTTCAACATGAATTGTTGACCTCTCTGTCAAAAACCAAATGACGAGTGCCCAGGCTGTGGTAATGTGCCATTGCAGGACAAGCTTCCAGAAAGGAGTATAACCAAAGCTGCAACCAAGGATAGCTTCCAGAATAATCTCAAGAAAAGCATTTCAGGCAACCATACTGGGAGATCAGGCATGAAAGGAGAGGGTAGAGAAATTCAGCCAGTTAGTCTGAAAGTTGGAGACAATGCTCTCCCAGAATAAGGTGGCATCAAAGTAACTGTAGATGACAATCTAGAGGTGGTGACATTCTTGGGAAGTATGCAGACTGAAACCACTGTTGAAATGGCATTCCATGAAAGATCTGTTCTGCTGACATTCTCAAGTATTTCATCATATGAACAATCCCCACGCCTCCCTTTTATAATAAACTGGTGACACCTAAAATAATAGCATCCATTGTCTCTGAAAGTTAGTTTTGATGTACCATTATAAACATTTGTGAATGAAATAATATGGGCCAGAGAGATGGCTCAGCAGTTAAGAGCACTGACTGCTCTTCCAGAGGTCCTGAGTTCAATTCCCAGCAGCCACATGGTGGCTCATAACCATCTGTAATGGGATCAGATGCCCTCTTCTTCTGTGTCTGAAGACAGCGACGGTGTACTCACATATATAAAATGAATAAATAAATCTTTAATATATATATATGAAAATGCAAAAAACAAAGTTTCTCTTTAATGGGTATGTCACATGTATTCTACCCCACTGACCAGTGCAGTCTCACGGTGCTTTTACTACCATAGCTCTGTAAGTATAACTTGGGATCTGGAGTGGCGACTCCTCTACAGGGTTTTTTATTGCTCAGGATCATTTGGGCTACTGTGGATAGCTCGTATTTCCTTATGAAATGTAAGATGATCCTTTCCATTTAGATGAAGAATTACATTAGACTGTTGATGGGGATTGCAGGAAATCTGTAGATAGCTTTGCTTAGGATAGCCATTTCACAATATTCATCCTACCATTCCACGAGCATCTGTACTCCCTGACCAGTCAGGACTAGAGAGCAAGAACCTCTCTCAAAAGAACAAGTGAAATAAAACGGAAGACAGGAACAGAACCACAGGGCTTTACCCCTCCTTTTCAGTTGAATGGCAACTTCTTGTTATTTTAAAACAATTTGCTACATGTTGTGACATTTTCACTCTACATTAAACTGCATTATTCCAGAATAATTTATTTTGTATACCACAGTTTACAAACCCAAATGATTTGTCTGTTTTATGAAGTATATAGGTGGTTTTGCGTTATGTAAGATTTAAGTGCTTATTATGTGTAATTTAATGTTAAACTCCATGTCTGACCCATAACATCTAACGTTTACATAGAACACACAACATCTGCATACTGTCCCCTAACAGGTTGTGGCTCCAAAGAAAGCTCGCTTGGCAGAGGCCCAGAAGTCCTTAGCAGAGACAATGGAGCTTTTGAACCAGAAGAGAGGGGAGCTGGCCCAAGTAGAGCATCATTTGGAAAACTTACAGAAGACTTTCCAAGAGAAGACGGAGGAAAAGGCAGCTCTAGAGTATCAGGTGGAGCTGTGTGCTAAGAAGCTGGAGAGAGCCTCAAAGCTAATCGGAGGGCTGGGCGGAGAAAAGTCAAGGTAGAGCTGCTTCCCACGGGATAGAGGACCCCAGGCTTGAGCGTGTGACTGTCCTTGCCTGTTTGTCACAGTTATGTCTGATTTTACAGTGACTGATTGAGAATATGAGGCGTTCTGTAAGGCACCTGGCTGGGACTCTCCAAAGGAGCAAGATCAGTGTTGAGGATGGAGTTTATAACTTGTTTTCAAAACAGAAACAAACAAAAGTAGAGAGAGGAGGAGAAAAGGAAGTGCAGCATTTATAGTCTTTTAATCTAAGTGCTGTTGGGGTTCTTCCCCAATTTTCTATATATTTTTAAACTAGATTGTACAGTCAGCTGTTTCATTATTGATCATGTTTATTCCATGAATAGCACGATGTAGTAATTTGGTCCAGGTGAGATGATTTTGGAATTACTTCTATTGTCAGTTTTTGTTGAATGGAAAAACTATCAACCTTATCTGCAGAACCTCAACTTTGTAACTTAATGTATATCAAAGAGCCATGCTTCAAAACAGCATTTCTGGAAGGAACTAAAAATGTTTCTTGTTATCTAGAAATAAATACTGAAATAAACGCTAGGACAAAAGTCATCCTAGAGAAGGTCCTGAAGCAAAACCACTGGGTTGTGGTTGTTGGAAACACAGATTGCTGCCGGACATAGCCGCTGCTCTAAGACTGAAATGTAGAAAGTCATATGACACAGTGTAGCAGAGCTAGAAGGGATCCCAACTCCTCAGTTCACACATAGGCCTAGCACGTCATAGCCTTTCGTTATAGGACTTAGACAAGAAGGCCCATGCACTTTCTTTTCTATTGTTTTAATTTTGTGTACATGACTGTTGGCCTGCATGTATGTCTGTGCACTGCCTGGTGACTGTGGAGGCCAAGATCCACAGTTGGATCGCTGAACTTTAGCTACAGATAATTGTAAGCCACCATGTGGATGCTGCAAGCTGACCCCCAGTCCTTTAGAAAAGCAGTCAGTGCTCTTAACGATTAAGCGGTCCCTCCAGCTGGCTCTTCCCATACAGTTGTGTGCTGCTTTGTTGCACAGATGGTCACAAGCTGCAAATGACCTTCAAATAACCTATGAAAACCTAACTGGTGACGTCTTGGTGTCAGCAGGAGTCATAGCTTACCTTGGTGCTTTCACTTCCGGATTCCGACAAGAATGCACGGAAGATTGGAGCAAGTTGTGCAAGGTGTGAGCTCACAGTTAGTAAATTTTGGTTTAGAACATTCAAAGTATGTGTTGGAAAATATGATGACAATGAGGACATCAAAAGAAAAAACTCTAAAATATGGGAAGTCTTTTTTGTGTCTCTGTCTCTCCCTCCCTCCCTCCCTCCCTCCCTTTCTTCTTTGACTGGTAAAATCCTCCCAAAGTCTAACCTTCAATGCAGTTTTTTCCCTGCTCTTTAGTTATGACAATTTAATATGTATTTTAACGTAAAGATTATTCCAATAAATAAAATGAAAGAACACATCAGACTTTTATTTCTTACAGGAGAAAAAGTTCCCATGTTCAGAGGAGTTCTCGTTGAGTAAAACCTTGGGGGATCCAGTCAAAATCCGAGCTTGGAACATTGCTGGGCTGCCAAGAGACACATTCTCCATAGACAATGGTGTGATTGTCAACAACTCCAGACGGTGGTAAGGAGCATGAAGCATTTCTGCCTGTTTCATTTGGAAGTCTTCGAGCATATATAAAAGCTGAAAGACGTTCCAGTGTAACCGTCACCTCTACATTCTGCAGTTAGCATTGTGTCCTACTTGCTGCTTGATCGAAAGTCCAGCTATTCCTCTGCCACTCCATCTTTCTAAATGTGTTTATGGATGAGCTGCAGACATGCATTTCCCCCTCAGCCGCTTCAACATGCACATTGTTGATAAAGATCAATTTCAGTTTATGTACTTTAGTTTGAGGTAACAATTTCATGTAATAAAACAGAAAAACTGAAATTTACCATTCGGTGAGTTCAGAAAAAGTGTACAGATGTGCACTCAAACTTGACTCCACCAAAATGCAGAGCAAGGCCACCTTCTGGAGAGTTCCTTTACATTCCATTCCAGCCCTTATCCCACCCCAGGAAACCATCGTTCCAAATACTTCTCAACATAGATTAATTATACCTGTTCTAGAACAACATAGACTAGTTATGCCTGTTCTAGAACATCACATCTATTCTTGACACATATATATGAGACATCTTCCTCTCAGCATAACTGTTTTCAGATTCATCCACCTTACTCCACATGTGAGTACTTTGCTTTAGGGAGGGTTCTATTCTATTATATAAACACCTTAGTGTTTATGACTCCACCTCTTATTCAGGTATCTTACTGAATTGATTTCTAAATCATCCTTGCCTCAGTTTATATCATGGCAGTAAGTAACCCTGAATCAGGATGATGTAAGGGTGTAGACACTCAGTTTCTGATGAAGAGGAGAACTCACCAGTGTGATCTTGGTGTGTGTTAGTTAGCAATGGTCCCATGGAAAGACTTAAAACCAGCCACAGTGGCTCAATAACATCTGAGGAGATTTTCTCAAAAAAGACTAATTTTCCAAACACTAAAAATTATTCCTCATATTCCAGTTGATGTAATGTCTGTACACTATTCTTTTCTCCAGCCTCCACCTTCCAGCAAGGCCCAGCCTGAGTAAACACTGTTCTATTCTCTCCTGGTTAGTTATATATTCTTCAAAAATAGATTTGTTTTATGTGCATGAGTGTTTTGCCTGCATGAATTTCTGTGTGCTACATTTGTGCCTGGTTTCTCATAGAGGGTAAAAAAGGGTGTTAAATGCCCTCAACTAGAGTTTCAGACACTTGTAAGCTGCCACATGGGTGCTAGGTCCTCTGCAAGAGCCGTGAATGCTCTTAAGAACGAAGCCATCGCTCTAGCCACTAATTATATAGTCTTAAACATAAAGACTTTACTATTCCATAAAATATCCCTAAATAGATTCTAACTGAACCAGACTTAACTTGGGTGCTCACTCTACATGGTTTTCCTCACAAACTGGTAAAGACCACGTATAAGCTGATGCACTTTTATTTTAAACCTTTAGCGAAGTATCTTTCACGTTATATTAGCTGATGCAGTGCGTTAAGATTGCTGTGATGACAGGGCTGTAATGAAAACAGCCCGGCTCACCGACTCACAAATTCCTAGTTCTTCTCACACTAGGTAGTTTTAGAACTCTGGGGTTTTTAACCAATGTGAGTTGAGTTTCTTCATTTGTTAGAATGAAATTCTCTTTTATTTTTTAAATTAAATTATTCCTTGACAAGTTCATGTGTGTATATAATATGTTCTGGTCACATTCATCTCTTTACCCTCCTGGGTCCTCCTCCCACCACCGCTAGCCCTGCCTCCCGCACTAGCCCTGCCTCCTACTTCCTTCCACCAAGTTCTCACTGTATTTTCATGACTTTTTTTTTGGGGCTGTGATCACTGGGTTTAGCCAGGAACACGTTTAAAGTTTTAATTTTTTGAGAACTGCATGCATGAATACTGTATTTATACAATTTCTATCCCTCACTGTGCTCACCTCCCTGGCAAATTCATAACCTCTTCTTTAGTTATTACTGTCACATGCATTTACATATATAATCATAGGACTTTTGAAAGATAAATCTTCATGTAAAATACTTTGCGTTTATAAGAACATTCACTTAAAATTCATAGATTTTTTTTAAGAAAGTGCAGCATTTATGTGTCCCTCCTGAAATTTCCCTCTTAATTTCCAGGCCTTTAATGATTGACCCCCAGGGTCAAGCCAATAAATGGATAAAAAACTCCGAGAAAGATAATCAGCTCAGTGTAATTAAGTTATCTGACACAGACTATATAAGAACCTTGGAAAACTGCATTCAGTTTGGAACCCCACTTCTCCTGGAAAATGTTGGCGAAGAACTGGATCCCTCTTTGGAGCCTTTGTTACTTAGACAAACTTTTAAACAAGGTAGAACTGAAAAATGGTTGGATTATGTTGAAGCATAAAAGAAAAATAACACATAAGTTTAATAATGATGATAATAACTAAGAACTATCATGTCATTGTTATGTATGGAAAGAAATCTGAAACAAGCTTTCAGAACCGAACCTTGATCCCATATCCTACGATAAGGTCTGTGCCCTATCTTCTTTGACTTATCTACAAGTCCCTAAATTGTAGCTCTGTTAAGAGCATGAGACCGTTGAAGCCAGTCTGAAATCTTCTTGTCGTATGATCACTGACCCCAGAAAGTTAATTAATTATGAATAATAACAAGAATGTGGGCCAGAGTTGAATCTAGGTAAACATTACCCACATGTGTCTTACTGCTGATGAGCATTTATCTCTGTCAAGCTCTGATACTTTGGTGAGCTTTAATCATATAAAAAGTTTGGAATCACAGTTAAAATTTGATAAAAAAAATTCAAAAAGTATTTTTGTTGTTGATTTAGTTTGGTTTTTCAAGACAGGGTTTCTCTGTGTAGTCTTATCTTTCTTGGAGATTACTCTGTAGGTCAGGCTGGCTTGGAACTCAGAGATCTTCCTGCTTCTGCCTCCCAAGCGCTGGGATTAAAGGCGTGCGCCACTACCGCCAGACTCAAAAGGTATCTTCATTTATAAAGGTCCGTGACAACTTTAATTATAAGTAATAAGTTAGTGTCTTATGTTGCGGCAGAATGAGTCCTATTGTATAATTGCATATTTGTCTCTGCCATGGTGACTTTTGTCACAGCCATTTTCTATCTCAAATTACTTAGGACTCTTTGCTTATAACCTAGGTAGGGCCTTAGAAGTGCATAGAAAGAGAGGCTAAGTAACTTTGGCTCATTTATTATCTATTTTTTCCTGGAATATAGGTGGTATTGATTGCATCCGACTTGGTGAAGTCATTATTGAATATTCTTTTGATTTTAAATTTTATATCACCACAAAACTGAGAAATCCACACTACATGCCAGAACTGGCTACAAAAGTGTCTTTGCTTAATTTCATGATAACTCCGGAAGGGCTTGAGGATCAATTACTAGGCATTGTTGTTGCAAAGGAGAGGTATGTATTTTTTTTAGATGCTTCAGGCAGTTTAGAGAGTATCTGTAGGCCATCAATACTTTTGTCTTGGGACTATTTTGAAATGACTAAAAAATTTATATTTTGTTACTATAAATCAAACAATTATATAGTCATTAAAAATAGCCATTCAATAATAACTTTTAAGCCAAGTCTTAATATATCGGTCTTTTATTATGGGTAATGAGATTCAGAATACATGCCATAACTTCTACCAGACTGAGCTAGGAACTTTGCCCATAGTAATATAAGCCATGGATAAAATCAGAGGTATATTCAAAGACTTCTATTCAGAATGGTAAATATAGAAAATGCTCGAGATTGGATGTGAAGATAGGATATAAAACTACATACGTGGTATAAATAATATTGTATTGAAAAATGATGAATGAATCAATCTGTGTTCAAAATGAAACAAAGAAAGGAGAGGATTAAGATGATATATACCTGGATGTTAGCAGCTATTTTACCTAATATGTAAGAGCATAGGTAATTTTTATGATCTTATTGTTTTGTATTTTTCTAATTACTAATATACACTAGTTTTCAAATGAGAAAAAAATTAACAAAACCCAGAAAAGCTACAAGAAAGAACTGCTTCTGGAAGAAAATAGTTGATTTGAATTGAATCTTAATATGACTTTATTCTGTGGTCTGTTAAGTGAAATCAAATTAAAAGGATATAAAAGTAACTTTGTTACTTCCAAAATTTAAAAATAAACAAAACCTATGTTATAACACTCTCTATAGCAGATAGTATTATTTTGAAGCTTTATCCCATTTTTGCTCATTAACGCTTAATATCAATTTCGCCTTTCACTTAAAAAGCCGGCCAGACCAGTTCTCCTTCCTATGGGGTTATTTTAGAAGAGTTATTGATGACAAACTCAGTGAGTTAAGAAGTCTTTACTTTCCTATATATAGCCAGCAATACCATAAGAATAATAACACATTCCTAGGGTCGCTGTCACATTATAAGTATACAAATGACTTTTCTTTGCTTAAGCTTCTCAAATCAATATTTGTATGAGCCTTTAATTTTCTATTGCTGTGATCAAATACATTGACAAAAAGGAAGTTGGGGGAGAAAGGGTTTTAGCCCACCGTTCCCATTTATAGTCCTTAGCAGGGAAGTCACAGCAGCAGGAGCCTGAGAGAACAGGTCACATGACATCTACTATGCGAAGAAGAGACTAGTAGAGAAATGAATGCCAGCCCTCAGCTCCCTCTCTCCTTGCCATAGCTCAGGCTCCAGCCCATAAAATGATGGCCAACCTGGTCTAGATAATCCCTCACTGAGATTCCCTTTCCAGGCAAGTTTAGATTATATCACATTAACCATTAAAACTAGCCATCACGGTATGCAGTTATTCTCCCCTTACTGTAGTAAAATTGGTTTGTGGTTTGTTTGGGTTTTTTTGTTTTTACATCTTTATAATAATTGAAATATTCACAAAATGTTATACATAGTATTTAGGTAGAAGTTCGATTAAATGCTACAAATTTACAGTAAATGTTTCTGTCTTTTCTAGACCAGAATTAGAGGAGGAGAGAAACGCTCTCATTCTTCAGTCTGCAGCTAACAAGAAGCAGCTCAAAGACATAGAAACAAGGATTTTAGAAACATTGTCATCTTCAGAAGGGAACATTTTGGAAGATGAAAGTGCGATAAAAGTCTTAGACTCTGCCAAAATGATGTCTAATGAGATCACAAAGAAGCAGCAGGTGAAAATAAAGACTCCTAGAAATGTCCGGATCCTAGCATCTGAGTTTGTCCCTAGTCCCTGAGCAAATGCTGTAGTGGACGTTCAAGAACAGAAAAACTGATAAAATACTCAAGCCTAGAAACCAATGTTAACCTCAGAAGAGAGTATCTTCCTGTTGATTTTCTCTACATTATCTATACACAGAAGAAGCAAAGTTAATGTACTGGCTAAGTATGCAGCACAGTCAGGATTGTTTCCATTTTAGCTGACTCTTCATCTAGAAACTGAACTTTGAGCGTTGTCTTACCCCAGTTAGTGGTTGGAGTTTGAGGTGTGTAGAGCTAAGTCCCGGGTGCCTGAGCCATGAGTGGTTCTTGGAACCACTAGGGGATGTTCTGACATCAGCTTGTCATCTGTGTGTCTATTGGAGAAGGGGGGAGGGGAGAGGAAGGGAGAGAGAAGAAAGAAGGGGGAGAGAGGGGGAGAGAGGAGACATAGTGCCAGATGGTCTACAGCGATGATACATTCCAAATCCATCAAACAGGCAAGCACTGATTTTATAGCACATCTCTTCCCCGCTCTCCTCTGAAGGTTTATTTATTTATAAGATGAGGCATGAAGTGACAGTGCTGCATGTGTGGAAGTCAGGGGCCAACTTCTGGGAATTGACTCCCTCCTTCTACCCCATTGAAGCCAAATCTTTCTTGTTTTCTGCTGCTGCACCCTGTCACAAATGTTAAGGTGACTCTCCTGTCTCTGTTCCCATTTTGCCATAGAAGTTCAGGGATTACAGATGGGATCTGCCTCTTCCGGCCTTTTGCAAGTGTTCTGGAGAGGGAATTCAGGTTGTAGGAAGTGCTTTTACCACTGAACCATCTGACCACCTCAATTTAAGACCTGGCCCTTTAAAACATTTGTTCTTCTTTTTTTCTTTCCTTTAAAACTTTTTTTAAATATTTTAATTTTTTAAGTTTTGTTTTTATTTTTGTATGTGTATGAGTGAGTGATATATATATATATATATATCCGGTACATTCATGCTTCAAGCCTTGTGAGGCAAGAAGAGAGTAGGAGGTCCTCTAGAACTGGAGTTAGATGGTTTGGAACTGCTATCCGGGTGCTGGAAACTGAACTAGGTTCTCTGCAAGAGCAGTTAGTGCTCTTAACCACTGAGCCATCCCTCCAGCCCCTATCACTTCAACCTTATATCTAACAGAAACCAAAGCAGAGGTTGCTCAGTCGCTCAGTATCTTTTCACTGTGCCCCCTTCCAATCCAGCTCCACTCTGGGGCTTAGTTTTGTGATAATGTGTTGATAAAGATTCTCTCTGTCAGGTATTTGATCTCTTATTTTTACATTTTTGAAGAAGCAAAGAAGACAGTGCCTTAGAGAAATATTCTATAGCAGCCCATATTTGAGAGCGTGGCTGAGATACTCTCTGATGTCTGTCTTCCCAGTTCCTGTTCATCAGAGCAGAGGGAACTCTGGTGAACTTCCCATTGTTCCCACACCAAACTGATTATCGGAGAGGAGAAACCTCTTCCTTTACTTTCTGTTACTGTGGTGAAACACTGCCTCAAACCAACACGGGAGGAGAGGGTTTATTTGGCTCATAGGTTACAGTCCATCGTCAAGGTCAACCAAGGCAGGAACTCAAGGCAAGAACAACTGAAACCACGAGTGTGGCTCCTTATTCCTCATACCTTCTCAGCGGTTTCTTATCCCACACAGGAGCACCTGGCCAAGTGTGGCCCTGCTGAAAAGGAAGAGGCGGGTGGGGGAAGGAAGGAAACGTGGGTCAGGGTTTAAATGGGAGTAGTGGTTTACATAAGAGACTTTTAATTCTCAGTTGCTGCTAACTTCATTCCCTTCTTATAATCAAGACTGAAGTTCGGAACTTCCAGGTCATTAGTGATTGTATTTTATCCATTTTAGGGAAAGTTCACAAAGAACAGACCTCTATTCAGACTATCTAATATATATAATAGATTTTTTATTTTATTATTTAATGAAGATTACAAGAGAGGATGTAAGGTCTGTCTCTTTTCCTTTCCTCTTTCCTACCTCTCAGATTCCTCATCCTTCTCTGTAATTCCTTTTTTTTTTCCCTAGCTAAAAGCTAGGAACCCCTCTCCTATAGAATGTACTTGAATTAAGTTATTTGTCACTGCATTAAGAGCTTTTAAATATATGTAAAAATTCATATAAGAAAAGCTCACGATGGAGACGATCCCTGTTCATTCATCTTGGTTCCTCTCCTCTGCCAGGTTGCAGAAAAAACAGAGCTCAAAATAGCAGAGTCGAGAGAAGGATACAGGCCCATCGCCAAACACTCGTCGGTGTTATTCTTTAGCATTGCAGACCTAGCTAACATTGATCCCATGTACCAATACTCTCTCATCTGGTTTGTGAACCTTTACATCAACTCTATTCATGACAGGTAAGCAGATTTCTAGCTTCCTCCATTCTCCCTAAGTTGGATTCTTCACCATCCCTTCCATTAAATAAATAAATATATATATATATATATATATATATATATATATATATACATACATATACAGACTGTTTCTAGTTACTGCTGTAAAGTTTCCATTGTAGGTCATTGAGTGAACGAAGGAAAAAACGGCAAAAGAAAGACAACTAAAGCCAGGCAGTGGTGGTGCACGCCTTTAATCCCAGCACTCGGGAGGCAAAGGCAGGTGGATTTCTGAGTTCCAGGCCAGCCTGGTCTACAGAGTGAATTCCAGGACAGCCAGGGCTACACAGAGAAACCCTGTCTCGAAAAACCAAAAGAAGAAAAAGAAAAGAAAACAAAAGAAAAGAAAAGAAAGACGACTAAAGTCTTCCCTTTAAAAAGTTGTTTCACGAACCTAAGATTTATGCATAGAGGGATGGTCTCATTATGTAGCTCAGATTGACCTAGTACTTGCTATTAGTCCAGGCTAGCCTCAGACTTGGGGCAATCTTTCTTTCTCTGTTGCCTGAATGCTGAGATTACAAGTGTGCCACAATACCTGGCTCTTCTTTCTGTCTTTTAAATATTGCAATGATGCGCAAGACTTCTTTTTGCTGACAGTTCTAATATCGCTTTCTCCAGTTGAGGTGTCTGAAAGGCTCTACCACATTTATTTTTATTTGCTAGAGATTTTCACTTTACAGATTAATAAATGTATTAGTTACTTTCTTTGCTGCTAGGACAAAACACCTGGAAAAATCAACTTAAAGGAAGGGTTTATGTTGTCTCACTTTGAAGGCTCATCGAGGGGGAGAAAGCATGGTGGAAGGGTGTGAGGTGGGTAGTCACATGGTGGCTATAAAGGAGGAAACCAGAGATGGACACTGCTGCTCAGTTCCCTTCCTCCTCTAGCCCACGGGCTGATGCCACCATTTCAATTAACCTAAATCTTTAAAACCCTCACAGACATTCCTAGAGGTAATCTAAATTATGGTTCTAAATCAATCAAGTTGACTGTCACAATGAGTTATATACACAGTTTGCCATTGCCCAATCTCCATCCTACCATACCAGCCACAGGGCTCTAGAAGAGTCAGTTGCCCTCTCTGTAATTGTTCCAGTTTCCTTCTTTATAGAAACAGAAATAGTAATTATACTTGTCTCCTCTGGTAGTTCTGAGAATTAAGTAAGGCATTTTCAAGGTATTGAGAACAATGCCTTGTATTTAGTAACTTCTGTACTTACTAAGTAAAATTAAAATGTGACTTGAATGCACATGTGTACCATAAGAAATTTCTATGTCAGCTCCTGGTAGAATCATTAAAATCTCTAAGGGCTCCCATCTGTGACTTAGAAAGTGAATTTACACTGTGCTCAGGAAGGAAGAAGAAGGTCAGGCTGGAGAATTTTAAAATGTCATTTACATGTCTCAGTGATGACTCGGGGGAATTTGAAGTGTTAGAAACTACTCAATGTGACAAGTTTTACACTTGTGTGTGAGTGATCGCGGATGTTTCTAGTGATGAAAACTTTAATAAAGTTAGAACAATTTATAGGTTAATCCAGGTCACTCACTTTCCCTATTGTTGTTGGGGTTTTGGGGTTTTTTGGTTTTTTTTGGACAACATATTTTTCTTTTTTGACCTTTTAGCAACAGATCCAAAATCTTGGAAAAGCGCCTGCGCTATTTAAATGACCACTTCACGTATAACTTATATTGCAACATATGCAGATCTCTGTTCGAGAAAGACAAGTTGTTGTTCTCCTTTCTGTTGTGTGCTAATCTTCTTCTGTAAGTGACTCGTGTCTCCTTATTAATTGTATTTTATTTTTATTTATTCAATTTACATCCTGCTCACTGCCCCCCTCCCGGTAACCCCCACCACAATCCTTCCCCCGCACCCGCTTCCCCTTCTCCTCGGAGCAGGTGCCCCCTCCCCCACAGGTATCTCCTCAACCCTGGTACATCAAGTCTCTGTGAGGCTAGGCGCATCCTTTCCCACTGAGGAAAGACAAGGCAGCCCAGCTAGAAGAACGTATCCCACAGACAGGCAACAGCTTTTGGGGGTAGCCCCTGCTCCAGTTGTTTGGGACCCACATGAAGGTCAGGCTGCACATCTGCTGCATATGAGAGGGGAGGTCTAGGTCCAGCCCGTGTATGCTCTTTGGTTGGTGGTTCAGACTCTGAGAGGCCCAAGGGTCCAGGTGAGTTGACTCTGTTGGTCTTCCTGTGGAGTTCCTATCCCCTTTGGGGCCTTATTTACTAATTTAAAAACTTGCCTTGGAAATATAATCTACAAAATGGCTTCTTGGAGATTGGTGTAATGCCTTGCTTGGCTTAGCTCATTATCTCCTGCATAACAATAGTCCCCACAATCGTATTGATGTTCTGGTGTTTGTTTTTAATTTTTAAAGTTTATATATTATATAAAAGTTTACAAAATACAGCAAAGAGCTCAATCAATTCCTACAAAGGTGAGGTTGGAAATAGAGCACTCCAGTTGTCTCTGAATCTGTTCTGTGTTTCACCCTCTACTCTCTCCAAAGGTGACTACTGTCCTCATCTTCAGTGTTGCAGTTTATTTTGCTTTTATATAAAAAGTATCCAAATGTAGGTCTTTTGTCTGGTTCTTTTACTCATCATCTAGACTTTTTATTACGTGTGCGTGTGCGTGTGCGTGTGCGTGTGTGTGTAGAGTTCTTTCTCTCCTTCTATCACTAGGACCTAGAGCTTACTCTCAGGTCATCAGGCTTGCAGCAAAGTGTCTTTATTCACTAATCTATCTCCTTGGCCCACCAACGTAACTTTAATAAAATTCATCTGGGAACCTGTTATTTGTTTGCATTGGTTGTTTTGTGGCATTCATTGTAAGAACACATTAAAGGTTCTCTATTCCACTTTTGGTGGACATTTGAGTTGTTCTCAGTTTGGCACTGTTATAAATGACAATACCCAGACACTGTTGTGTGAAGGTCTTGGTGCTCTCAGTGCACACACTTCTTTTTTGAAGAGAGCTAGAAACTCACAACTTATTTGCCAGATGCTCCCGTTTCTATCCCATTAATAGTGCAAGCTCCTATTGTTGTAGGTGTGCACCAAAATTTTGTATTACCAAAAAATACTCTTTTTACATCAGGGTCCTCCTAAGTAGATGGCCTTGAACCCACAATCTTCCTGCCTCGATCCCCTAAGTGCTGAATTATAGGTATGTGCCATCTATTGTCATTTTCAAAATACATTTTAGTATGCGATAAGCATTATTCTTTTGTTGTTTAAGCTCACATGTCTGTGATGGTTAACGATGTCAAGCCATAGACACACACACACACACAACACACACACACAACACACACAACACAACACACACATACACATAGGGTTTGGATGGTGTTGTTGTTTTTCTTTTTTGGAAATGTATTTATATCACTTCCCTTTGTTTCTATCTACTGGGATTTTGTTATTTTCTGACTGACTTCCATGAGTTCTTCACATAATCTAGACCCAAACCCAACAACAATGTGTGGTTGTCAGCCTTTTGTGCCTTTCATTCTTTTCATTGACACAAATTACTAATTTTAATATTGCCTGGTTTATAGTTTTGGGTTGCTGAAAATACCATACTGTCAGTCAGCTATATAAAGCTATTCCTAGCTATCTTTAAACTTCATTATTTTCCTTTTACATTTGGGTCTGAGCCAGAGGCAAAATTACATGATCTAACGTAAGCATCGGATTTTACTATTACTCCATGTAGTGTCTACTCATTAAAGTCAGGTGTTATTTTAGTAGGTCTGCCTTTAGATGTTGCTCCTCTTCCCGAGCAATTTTTAACATCCTTTCTTTGTTCTGTATATTTGGTGCTTTGATTATTGTGTGTCATGGGGAATTTCTTTTCTGGTTCTATCTATTTGGTGCTCTGTATGCTTCTTGCAACCTCCTCATTTAGATTGGGAAGTTTTCCTTTTATGTTTTGATAATGTATTTTCTCTGCCTTTAACCTGCCTTTCTTCTCCTTCCTCTTATCTATTATTCACAGGTTTGGTTTTTTTTTTACAGTGTCTCATATTTCCTGGATGTTTTGTGCCTCAGTTTCTTTAGATTTAACATCTTCTTTGGCTGAGCTATCCATTTTTTCTACCTTGTCTTCAATGCCTGAGGTCTTCCATGTCTTGTGCTCTGGTGAGTCTTTCTTCTTGGTTTTGACATTTTAAAATTCCCATTTCTGGTTTTATTTCACTTTTGAGTTTTTGTCATTGACTCTTTCTTAGTTAAATCCTACCCTTATATCTTGAAATGTCTTCATTAGTTCATTCAGTTGCTTGCATTTTCCCAGACTTCATTAAGGAATTTATTCATATTGTCTTTAAGGTCCTTGAACATACACATAAGTGCTATTTTGAAGTCTTTGTTTTGTGATTTAGCTGTATTTCATTTCTCAGGGCCTACTCTAACAGGATTGCAAGCTTCTGGACAATGCATGTTGTCTTGATATTCATGTTTGTGTTTTTTGCTTTGGGTCTAGGCATCTGGAGTTATGATGTTTGAAGTGTTTCTTGGTGTTGGTTTGTAGTCTTTGCTGGGTGTTGGTTCTATTCTGTGGTTGCTATTGCCCTCTCTGAATCCTAGGCAAGCATGGTGGCTGTAGATCCCTGGTAGAGAGTGCTTTTGTGGGCCAATGGTGACAGAAAGAAATAGAAACAGACTATGAGGAAAAACTTAGAGAAGTCCCCGAGGAGTGGGGGTAGGGTGGAAGGAGAGGCTTCTGCAGGCAGGCTGCTATGGGACTGAGTAGCCGATGGCCAGAAAGCTAGTGAAAATAACCCACCTGAGTCCTAGCCCAGAGTGGCCACTGAGGGCCTCTGGCAGAAAATATTTCTGAGGATCTGTGGCTGACACAGGAATGAAGATGGCATCCCATTTTACAACAGCTATTGTCTGGGAACACAGGGCCAAGAAAGAGATTGAATACCAGGAACTGATGTTTCTTTTAACTGGAGGAGTAAGTCTTAAGAGTGCTGAAAAAAATCCTGATCCAGACTGGCTACAGGATAAAAGCTGGGAGGAGATTTGTCGAGCAAGTGAACTTCCGGTCTTCCATGGACTCAGGTAACTGTGTGCATTTGGTGACTTAACGGTCCTGGTCTGGTCGGTACCAAGCCAACAGTCCTATATGGTGTGGGGCGGTGGGGGACTGAAAGATGGAGGAGAAGACTCAGAGACAAAGGTTAGGAATTGGGAGGGCTGTCCAGTCAGTACTGTGGCAGCCTCGAGTTTAACTCTCTTAGGCTATATATCCTTTACAGTATCTTGGGAAACAAAGCCACAAGCTAACAGAAACAATTTGCTAAAATGTACACAAGACATGCCTTCCCATTCCAAAAGCCTCTGTTCTTTCCACCAAGGTCAATAGAATCTTCAGCCCCTCGCCTTGAGCCTCAGGTGCACCTCCTCTTATCGTTCCATGCCTCAACAGGCCAGGGAATCTGCCAGCAGGCCCCGACCTGCCTTGCCTCTGCCTGGCAGGCAGACTTTTTCTCTTTTTTTTTAAATCTGCTTCAGATGGCTCCCAACAGTTAACATTTAACGGTGACATAAAAAAAAAATAATAATTGTAATCTAAAATTTTTCTGTCACTCACCCTTTCTATTTTATTGGTCAGTAGAAAGACAGTTTCCTCACAGAATGTAACACTTCACACATACAGCCATGGTCTCCTGCGGCTCTGTCACCCCAATATACCAAGGAAAAAGACAGCTGACCCTGTGGCCACACTGGGAAGAGAGACCGAGGGGTCCAGCAGCTCCCCTCCCAAGTCCACACTCAGAGCACTGATGTGAGATCTAGGTCTACAAGGGAAGACTTAGGGCAAGATGTATATAGAATTTATTAGTCCCAGTTACACTGGAAAAGTGAAGGCCATAAGGTCAAAAGGAAGGGTTTTTGAGTGTGACAGAGCAGCCTAGCCTCAGATGGGCTTTAACCCAAGAGTTAGGGTACATAAGCTCACAGACTTCCCCTGAGTCAGTGGCTCCAGGTTCTTGTCTTGTAAATTTGAAAAATGGAATTCCTGAGCCTCAGAAGGATGAGCTTTAGAAGTTTTAGTAGATACCACATGGGGGAGCTTAACATAAAGAAAGAAGGCAGGGTCCTGACCAGCAGGAGCAGATCCCAGGGAGTGAGTAGCTCAGGAGGAAACCAGGTGGGGCACTGGTCAGTCCCCAGCTTCAGTGCTGTCCAGATGCCTCTCAGACTCAGCCATGTCCTCACAGTTTCCAGGCAAGAGTGTGCATTTAGGAGAAACGAAGATAAGAAACCAAAGCAGGAAAAAAAGCCCACCCTACTTTTCCTGACATTTAGAACACAACCAAAGCTGTCTCCAGCTTCCTACAAGCACAGGGACCAAGATCCCTATCCTAAACTACCTGACCAACCCCTATCTCCTGTTGTCATTGTGGGTCCATTGTGGGCTCGACCATTGCTTCAGTCCTTCACAGTGGTCAAAATAAATCTTTGCAAGGGTTTTTGGGAATGAGTACTTCCGTTTTGGCGGGCAGCGTTTGGGCGTGCAGTCTGGCCCTCATGGGTAATTGCCTTCATCTGAGAGGCAGGAGTTCATCCTCCAAGGTTTTGTTCTTCCTCACACAGAAGGTGACTGCAGGTTTAGAACTGTAACTCACCTCTGTGCTTTCAGCCCTGTAGGGTTGATGTAGGGCTAGCAGACACTGTGAGCTACTTAAGGGAAGACCTGCAGAAGTAATTAGGTGGCCCAACATAAAAGAGACAGGCATAATAAACTGAAGGCAAGATGTTTGTTGTGACTAAGTTAGGTTCCTTAGGCCCAAGTGGGGAGTCAATACATTCTCAAAATCAGTTTCCAAGGGTCTTTTTCATAAACGTTTCACATTTGTGTTATAAGAAATCAAAGCAAGTTTTATTTAACCCTGTATCCTTGAAGCTGACATTTAAGTCCCATAATAGAAACACAACCTGTTATACCTTACATTCTGGAAGGTAATATCACAGGTAGATGTTAGGTCCACCCACACTCCCCTGCTCCCAACACGGGACTGCCTCTGACAGCAGGAAGGCTCAAGCCTCCTGGGCAAAAGAGTCGGAGTGGGCTCTTGGTAGCAGTTAACTCAGTGGCAGCAACAGCTAGAAGCAAACAAAAACTCTTCGACTGAGTGAGCGCCCCCTAGTGAAGGAAGTTGGAAACGGCAAGCAGCCTTCGAGAAGCACCCTGGCAGGCAGAACTGACAGTGACCATTTTAAACAACGGATGTGTCTGCAGAGGTAGACTAGGGATCTGACAAGGAGCATTTGCTGACCTCAGAATGTGTCCCTCCTACCCCAGGTTCAATTTCTGTTCCCTGATTGGACCTATTTTCTTCACTTCATTCTTCACTTCATTTGCATTCAGTCACCTAGCTGTGTCTCTGGGCTTCAGAGCACAGACCAAGGTAGGACTGGATAGAGCAGGTTGCCTATGCTTAAGGCTTTTATACTGGGACCACAGATCTCTTGAGCCAGCCCCTAGGGCTCATCTTTTACCACAGGCAAAGGGGACCTGTTCCTGTCTCAGCCTCCAAGGCACCATGCTTGAGACTTGGATGGTAAACACTTTCCAGCCTTCCTCGGAATGTTAAAAGCCTCTGCTTCTGACACTTGCTCTTCTAGACACGCCCAGGCCCGCAGCTTTCTCTCTTGGTTTCTAGAGCTGTCACACTTCTCAGACCTGTAATGGTTTCACTGCTGCTGGGAGTTCAAACCCACTTCAGTTTAACCCTGAATGGCAATCTGTTTTCAGTTGCTTTACCCTGTTTAAAGGTTTTTAATTCTGAGTTAGCAGTAAAGTACCTCACCATCCACAAAGGCTAGTACAGTAGAGCGTTGGCATCCAGAACACAGAATGTATTTTAAGTTGATGAAGCAGAGGTGTTGACATTTGTGTGTAATGAACATAGAGATCTTTAGGTAACTGTGATATCCTCCGAGTCTCTTCTATGTGGAAAGCTGGTCACAGGCGGTGTCTGCCAGTGTGATGTTAAACTGGTCACTTGCCAGAACAGAGAGGCCTGGGACTTTCTAACTCAGAGCATATGGGATAGTCATTGATGGCAATGGAAAAACAATCAAACAAAACAGTTCTGGTTATTTTATTTTTCTGTTCATCTCTCTCCATTTCTTTATACATGATGTTCTTCTTTTGTGGAGATGTTACAAAGGCTTATATCCAGAGAGCAAGAGAAAGTGGCCTTTCTTTTCAGGACTGAAATAATACCTCTGTGCATCTGGCAGGAAAGGACTCATGGCTGAATGAAGTCAGCTGAATCTGTCACCCCTGGGGCCAGCGTCCTGCAGGCTGTAGGAGACCCAGGCCCTAACTCTCACTACAACTGTGTTCCAGGGGTTCCAGCTTCTGTCCCCCTCCCCTCCTTCTCCTCCAGAGCTTCCTAGCCAGAGCACATTCTCTGCCTCCCTCCAGAACAGCCCCCACAGTCTAGGGATTTTAGCACGGCCCCTTGCTGCCTTATCCCTTCCCTTGCTCAACCACCTCTTGAAATATTTCTGTGAACACACAATCATTTCTTCTACTAGGGAGCATTTTTGTAATTACATATATGCGTGGGAGGAAATCTATGACAGCAAAGAGCCGCACAACATGAGATTTCCAGAACCAATGGACAAGACACTGAACGAACTGCAGAAAATAATAATTCTTCGATGTCTAAGGCCTGATAAGGTAAAAAAAACCCACAAATTTGGAATCCAGATAAGATGCAGTTTATGATGTACCAGTCCTAAACACAGACGCTGCATGCTGCGTAATGACAGTGTAGTCTATGATGGGCCTCTTAACGGCTAAAATAGTGGAACTGGAATCTCAGTCTTGCTCTGTGGCTAGTACTGAAACAAGCAAAGGGAAATGGATTTTTTTTTTTCAGTTTTAGCCAGAGTTGAAAGAATACGGGGTCTTGCTTATAGAAAATGTGATTTCAGCACTAAGGAGTCAGGAGAACCACTATGCATTCCAGGCTAGCCTGGGCTACAGAGTGAGACCTTGTTTCAAAAATCCTAAATAAAACAATCAATATTTTAAAACTTAAATGCAGAAAGCATATAGAACTAGGATAGAAAAGGAAATGTCTTTGGATGTTGTGCAGTGTCTATATAAGCTAAGTGCTAAAATGTTTAAATGTTGTATAAAGCTAAGAAGCTATAGTAAACTAGGGGTAATTTCTTCTCAAAGAATGAAAACCTTTGCTGCACTGACCCAATAAGACTCTTCTGGACACACCTATTTATGCTTTGCTGACTGGCTCTCTGGTAGCACTGGCGTTAGCCCATGTCTTGTGGAGTTACTGCTTTGTCCTCTGTCTTTTGAAGGCTGAGCCTACACACCATAGAACTTACCCCCTGAAACACTCAATACTTGCTTATTTGTTAGGGTCCCCCGAGCGAGACAGGAAACTCTTGACATTGGAAACCCATATCTTGTTCTGCTGTATATCTGTAAGACGTAAAGTACTGCAGGGCAGATATTAATATGATCAGTCGATTTCTACAAAGTGGGTTGAACCAAATTGAATTAAAACGTGTCGTGTAGGGATTTCCAAAAACACAGAACCCATCGGGAGAGAGGGACTGGTTGAGTTTAAGGAAGGGGGTCATGAGATAGTCAACTCAGCAGGAATCCTGGAGAACTGAGACCCAAGGAAACACTGATAATGCTGTTCAGAACCATAGGCGGTCTGAGAAGACATCTGTCCCCATGCCTTTTTGTCCTATAAACTGTCTCACTGACTGGATGAGACCTACCCGTGTTACATTATAGAAGGAACCAGCTCTATTTAATCTATGGATTTAAATATTAATCTTGCTAAAAAGTCTCAGCAACAAAGAATCGACTGCTAGCTGACCAAATACCTGAGTATTGTGGCTATAAAAGAAATCTTCTGCTTATTTATGTGGTAGCATCTATGTGTGGTTATAACTTATATTTTTCTTATAATAAATATTAGTATAAAATAACCCATGATATCAAAGGCACCAAAAATACAACTGCTTAGAAGTTAACTTCTCTCTCTTCATTCCAAAGACAAATGGCAAGGCACCTTAATATATTTGCTTATGTGTTAGCATCCTTTTCTCCTTCTTCCCTTCCTTCCTTCCTTCCTCCTGTCCTTCCTTCCTTCCTCCTGTCCTTCCTTCCTTCCAAGATTTATTTATTTTATGCATGTGAGCATGTTGTCTGCATGTATGTTACACTGTGTGCATGCCTGGCGCCCGTGGAGGTCACAGGAGGGCATTGGATCCCTTGGAACTGGAGTTACAGTAGTTGTGAGCCACCATGTTGGTGCTGGGAACCAAACCCAGGTCCTCTGCAAGGGTGAAAAGTCCTCTTAACTGCTGAGCCAGCTCTCTGGCCCTACTCGGTCTCACTGGAGACTGTTTTGCTCTGGAACCCCTGCAGGTGTCAACTGCCAGCCCTGCCTCAAGGGCTACCTTGCAAGACTTACTTTGTGTTTGAGATCGCCTAGAAATCCAGGTTCTTTTGCCCCTCTAGAAAAGCCCCTTAGTCAGCGAGGTTGAAGCTTCCTCATGAGTACCACATCTGTTGAAAAGAAGGTATTGAAGCAGACGTCCTTATAAAACTATGATCTGGCAATAATATATATAATTTTTACCTGTGGGCTAATGAGATGACTCAGCAAGGTAAAGGCATTTGCTGCCAAACCCAATGCTCTTGAGTTTGATATCCAGGACCCACATGGTGGAAGGAGAGAGCCAGTTCCCACAAATTGTCCTCTGACCTACACAACACATATACAAAATAAATAAATACATATAATAAAATAAATTCAACAACAACAACAACAATAAAAATTTATACTTGTGTCCTTCTACCTAAAACAGTCACATGTGACATTAACCAGAAGAAATGCTGAGAAATGCATGAGGTACTATATTACCTAAAGGGCACAAAAATGGTTGAGAGTTTTCAGTTTTTGCCATATTAAATGAAAAGATCTTATTTTTTTAAGGATTTTTTAAAAAATATTTTTGTGTATGTGTGTGAGAGAGAATATGCTCTGTGTATGTATGCACACATGCACGTGTGCTCATAGAGACCAGAAGAGGGTGTCGGCGCCCCAGAAGCTAGAGCTACAGATGGTTGTGAACTGACAGATGTGGATGCTGGAAACAGAACTCAGGTCCTCTGGAAGAGAAGCAAGCACTCTTGACTGTGGGCCGTCTCTCCAGTCCTGAGACAAGTCTTCTTATGTTTAAGGTTTACTAGTGTTTCTTTTTCTGTAAACAGATACTCTCCTTTGTCTACTTTCCTCTGGAATGTCTTCCTTGTCCTATCAGTGTACAGATGCTTTTTACACATTAGGGAAATTAATGCTCTTATGATGCCTTTTGATGATTATGCTCAAATTTTGATATTTTATGTTTTTCAATACATCTGTGCTATGCAGCAAAACATTCTCAAAAGACTGTGTCTTCTCTATTCTCAGATAACCCCAGCTATAACAAATTATGTGACTGACAAGCTAGGGAAAAAATTTGTAGAGCCTCCACCATTTGACTTGACAAAGAGCTACTTGGATTCAAATTGCACCATCCCTTTAGTTTTTGTGCTGTCCCCTGGAGCAGATCCTATGGCCAGTAAGTATATGTACTGTAACTAACACACACACACACACACACACACACGTACACACACGCAAACACACATGTACACACATGCACACACACACATGCACACACACATACGTGCACACACACACGCACACATACATGCACACACATGCATTCATACACGCACACATACGCATGCACAGAGTTTATTTTCTGTGTATGTTCTGCATGTGTGTATATAAATACACCACGTGTACACAGCATATATTCTAAGCTTTTAACTTATAACTAAAACATTTTATTCAATATACACTTGTTATGGGAGTGTAAATTCATCAATAACTCTGGTGTTTAGGCAAAGGTAGCCAGAATGTTTCAGGAGAAAACACATATGCATAGGAACTGTAAGCTAGACTAGAGTAAGAAGCGGTGTCATCTATCTTTGCCCTTTGTAGGCCTGCTGAAATTTGCAAATGATAAATCTATGTCCGGAAATAAATTCCAAGCTATTTCACTGGGACAAGGGCAAGGACCAGTTGCAACAAAAATGATTACAGCAGCAATAGAAGAAGGAACTTGGGTTTGTCTACAAAACTGCCATCTTGCTGTCTCCTGGATGCCCACATTGGAAAAAATATGTGAAGATTTTTCACCTGAAATCTGCAATCCAACCTTTAGGCTTTGGCTCACAAGCTATCCATCTCCAAAAGTATGCTTAATTCCTATGATAGAGTCCAGTACCTTTATTTAGCTGTCTGTTATACTGTGTTTCTTAATTGAGTTTTAGATTCTTAACCTTAGAGACTTGCAGATATTCTACTACCTATACTTATTTTTAATGCACTGGTGTTTGCATTTTTAGGGCTCAAGATTGTTGTCTTGAATAATACTTTACATTTGTTTTGTCTTAGTTCCCAGTAACAATTCTACAGAATGGAGTAAAAATGACTAACGAACCTCCCACGGGTCTCCGGCTAAATCTCCTTCAATCGTATCTCTCTGATCCGATTTCTGATCCTCAGTTTTTCAAGGGATGCCCCGGCAAAGAACTGGTAATGTCCAGCCTTCAACACTCTCCAATTTTGTTCTTATAGTAGTTAAATATGTTAATATGAGAGGTTTGTTTTTGTTGTTGTTGTTGTTGTTGTTGTTGTTGGTGGTGGTGGTGGTGGTGGTGGTGGTGGTGGTGGTGGTGATGGTGGTGGTTTTAGTATGTTTTCTAAACTGGGTGTATTTCCTAATGCGACAGAAATTGTTTCTACCTGATTCATCATTTTGTCCCCAATGGTCTGTATTCTGCTTATGACATAGTCAACACTGAAATAAGTAATTTTTGAGTGAGTATAGTTTATAAACTAAAGGCAAAAGAGTTTAGAGTATATCAGTCACTCTCAACAGATATGTGTGTTGTGCATTCCCAAAGTACTAGATCTAAAGCAAGGAGAACACACATGCACAGGGATGCCTTTAAAGAACTTACATACCGTGTTTTCCACGGTGTAACTAAACCATTTCACAGTTAGACATCATGGTTCATGTTTGTCATACCAGCACTCAGGAGGCTGATGCAGGAGGATTGCTACAAGCCTGGATTATGTAAGCATTTCTAGAATAACCTGTGCTACAGAATGAAACTTTGTCCAGCAAGTGATATTGAGAATACTGAATTTGGATGACAGTAGATCCCACCTCTCACTCTGCACAGAAACCCACTCCAGATGAGTCAGAGAGGGAGGGAGAGTCATTGAAGAGGCAGCCCAGCGAGTTGGAGAAAATCTTTGCTAACTATACAGCTCACAGAATGAATATCTAGAACATACAAACAACTTTAAAAACTCAACAAGAAATTAAACAACTCAGTCAATCAATGGACTAGTGTCAAAGGATGAAATACAAACATTCAATAAACATGAAGACATGCACAACTTCAGTAGTTATCAGAGACACGCAAATTAAAACTACATGAAGGCTTCCTCTGACCCAAGTTAGAATGGCAGCCATTTAGAAAACTAACAAGAGGCTAGAGGACAGCTGAGTCACCCTCATGGGGTCTCTCAAACCATCTGTAACGCCAGCTACAGGGGATCCAGTGGCCTCTTGTGATCTTCATGGGCACTGCACATACAGGGGAGCAGACACACACATTTACACAATACATAAAATAAAAGTCTTTTTAAATCATTTTTTAAAGAACTAAAAGTAGACCTACCATACAACACATGTGGGTCTTTCTTCAAAGGGCTCCAAGTCAACACATCCCAGAGACACCTGCACACAGACGTTTATTACAGACTACTCACTAGCTAGGTTGTAGAGCTATGGTACATAGACACAGTGGACTTTTTCAGCCATGAAGAAGAGTGAGACTGTGTCATTTGCAGAAAAATGAAATACAATATATAAACAGACTAAGTGAATTAAGCCAAATCAAATTTTTTCTGTAATTTGTTTTCCTCTGTTTTATATATAAATCATGTGTGTGTGACATCAAAGTAGAAGCAAAGATACCTAGGGAAATAAAAGGTAATAAGACAAGCTGGGGAGGATCATGAGAAAGAGGACGTGGAGGTCTGAAGGAAATGTGCCCAATGTACAGTATACTGTCCGTGGAGCCTAGTTACAGCCTCCAAACATCACGTGACCTCCGCGGGCCTTGCCTCAGCACACGAGTCTGTCTTAGCTGACACCGCTCTGCCAATCAGCCTGAGTCTGCAGAAGTGGCAAGAAACTGGAGCACACCACCAGAAAGGTTTTTTGGTGTATTTCTCTCTACAGAGTCCCGAGAAATGCGGCTCATCTGCGCAGTGTAAGGCGGACCAACACATGTGTGTCATTAGCATTTCACACCTGTGTCCACTTTAACAAAAATGTTCCTTTACGTGTTTGCCCCCGCAAAACGCCATCCAACTGACTTTCCAAAGAATCTTTGAGTTTCCATTTCAAATACTTGCAATCTACTGTGAGAGATCTAAAGAGATGGGTGATCATGCCCCAGGGAAGAAGGCATCCATGACATCCATATTAAATACTGAAAGACATCATGAATAGATCAACTAAAAATGCCTTCCCCAATGCTCTCTGAAAGAAAAGAAACAATGCTGGGAATTACATATTGGAGTTTATTCCTAGCCCCTTCATTACTCATTTGTTTGTACTTATAGTCTGAAGCACATGCCCAAAAATCTACAAGATAATACTGAGTGCTGAGATTAGAGATATCCATGAATGACAGGTATCATTAACCAACACATTTATAAAATAGTAATAATCTATTTTAGTAGCAGGTTTGCTTAGTGTTGGTCATTTGAACTAAGCATAAGATGAATGCTTTTATAGAAAGTATGTCTTTAGATACATGCGGTTTTAAAATAGAAGTTTGAAATGACATCTGAACATAGACCCTGGTAATGAAAAGATCTATTACAGATCTAGTTTTATGCATGGAAATCTAATCAGATTTTCCTCTTGTACACTTTTTGCATTAAAGGCATGGGAGAAGTTGCTTTTTGGAGTTTGCTTTTTTCATGCCCTTGTTCAAGAAAGAAAGAAATTCGGTCCTCTGGGTTGGAATATTCCATATGGATTTAATGAGTCCGACCTACGCATCAGTATCCGGCAGCTGCAGGTAAGATAAGACAGAGCCAGCATTTATGAAGATCACTGCCTAACAGCCACTAGGCTACAGTTAATGGTATTTATAATAAAGATTATATATAATCTGGCCGTTATAATAAAGATAACAGGTTATTTTTATAGAAATTATTGATACTTAGCTGGACATGTAGCTCAGTAGTGAAGTGTTTGCCTAATATATATGAAGCCCAAAGTTTAGTCCCCAGTACTGAAGGGGGGGGGAAAGAGTTAAAAATAAATTATTAGTCTTTTATCAAATCTTTTAAAAATAATGAGTGAGAAACCTTTCCTGAAATAAGTCCTGCATTGTGAGAATCCATATGGTTGCTGAAATCCAAACTTACAAATCGTAATGTATGCTGAATGACTTTGATTTGAACACTGATTTTGAAACTAGTAGTCAATACGGAAAATATTTTACTTAAAATACTTGCCTGTAAGCAACCAATTAAGAGCTTGACATCTTCCAGACCCCAGCTCGCATTTTCTGAGGTCAAGCTTCGCAGCACCAGCACTGAAATCCACAGACATCAGCTCGATGCATCTTTCACACCTTTAAGGGGGGGGAAACATGGGGGACTCATCTTTAAACTATCCTCATCTGGTCATGCTGGCAGGATACCTCTCTCCAAAGAGCCAAGACTCACAGCTAAGTGGGTAATCATTTCTTGTATATAATACAAATTTAACATTCTGTTCTCTTAGGGTCGCCTCCAGTTTTGAGGAGACCCAGACAAAATGCATATGCCCTTCCCTAAAGAGAAAGAAGGGATAACATTTTCATATATCACAAAATTCTTTCCCTCAAAGAATAGCCCTCCATCTTTCTCAGTCATCTCTCACATCTCTTGATAATTCTCTTCCCCTGAACACAGGGGAAAGTCAAACAAGACTTATTTTATTTTAACTGGGCTCTGGAGAGCTTAAAAAAATACTTACTCAACCATGCACCATTTATTCTATAATTCAGAGACAGGCAAAACTCTCTCAGCCAATAACATAGCAATGCAACACACACACACAGACACAGGCACACATGAACATACATCAACATATGAGCCAGGAATGGTGGCTCATTCTTGGCATCTCAGCACTTGAAAGTCTGAGGCAGGTCTATTAGCATGAGTTTGACGCCAGCCTGGGCTATAGAGTACTAGTAAGTAAATAAATAGCAATAGATTTATATATCAGAAAAACAGTAAATGGAGACAAAATAATTCCAAATCAAATGCTGAAGACAAGACATTCCCTGGCACCCATGATAATAATTCTTTCACCCCCTTTTTGCATTGGCGAGGAAAGAAAGGAGACTGCCATTTTCTTTTTCTTTTTTTAATTTTCTTTTTTGATATTTACTTTATATACATTTCAAATGTTTCCCCTTTGGAAACCCCCTATTCCATTCCCCCTCCCCCTCCCTCTATGAGGTTGCTCCTCCACCCACTCACCTACTCCCGTCTTCCCTCCCTAGTATTCCCCTACACTGGAGCATCTAACACCCTTAGGCCCAAGGGCCTCTCCTCCTACTGATGGCCAACAAGGCCCTCCTCTGCCACATATGTGGCCAGCACCATGGGTCTCTCCATGTGTATTCTTTGGTTGTTGGTCCAGTCTCCGGGAGCCCCGGGGTTCTGGCCAGTTCAGTGTTGCTCCCTCCATGGGGCTGCAAACCCCCTCAGCTCCTTCAGTCCCTTCTCCAACTCCTCCATCAGGGACCCCATGCTCAGTCCAATGGTTGGCTGCAAGCATCTGCCTCTATATTTGTCAGGCTCTGCCTGAGCCTCTCTTGAGACAGCTTATCATGCTTAACTCAGCAAGCACTTCCCAGCATCTACAAGAACATCCCGGTTTGGTGGCTATATATGGGATGTATCCCCAGGTGGGGCAGTCTCTAGATGGCCTTTCCTTGAGTCTCTGCTCCACACTTTGTCTCAATATTTCCCCCTGTGAGTATTTTGTTCACCCTTCTAAGAAACACTGAAGCATCTACATTTTGGTCTTCCTTCTTCTTAGGCTTCATATGGTCTGTGAACTGGATCTTGGGTATTCTGAACTTTTGGGTTAATATCCACTTATCAGTGAGTACATACTGTGTTTGTTCGTTTGTGAATGAGTTATCTCACTCAGGATGATATTTTCAAGTTCCATCCATTTGCTTACAAACTTCTTGAAGTCATAATAGCTGAGTAGTATTCCATTGTGTAAATGTACCACATTTTCTGTATCCATTCCTCTGTTGAGGGACATCTGGGTTGTTTCCAGCTTCTGGATATTATAAATATGGCTGCTATGAACATAGTGGAGTATGTGTCCTTATTGCATGTTGGAGCATCTTCTGGGTATATGCCAGGAGTGGTATAGCTGGGTCCTCAGGTATTACTATGTCCAATTTTCTGAGGATCCTCCAAACTGATTTTCAGAGTGGTTGTACCAGCTTACAATCTCACCAGCAATGGAGGAGTGTTCCTCTTTCTCCACATCCTCGCCAACATCTGCTGTCACCTGAGTTTTTGATCTTAGCCATTCTGACTGGTGTGAGGTGAAATCTCAGGGTTGTTTTGATTTGCATTTCCCTGATGACTAAGGATGTTGAACATTTCTTTAGGTGCTTCTCAGCCATTCGAGTTTCCTCAGTTGAGAATTCTCTGTTTAGCTCTGTTCCCCATTTTTGATAGGGTTATTTGGATCACTGGAGTCTAACTTCTTGAGTTCTTTGTATACATTGGATATTAGCCCTCTATCAGACATAGGATTGGTAAAGATCTTTTCCCAATCTGTTGGTTGCCATTTTGTCCTATTGACAGTGTCCTTTGCCTTACAGAATTTTGCCTTACAATTTTATGAGGTCCCATTTGTCGATTCTTGATCTTAGAGCATAAGACATTGGTGTTCTGTTAAGGAACTTTTCCCCTGTGCCCATGTGTTCCAGACTTTTCCCCACTTTCTCTGCTATTAGATTCAGTGTATGTGGTTTTATGTGGAGGTCCTTTATCTACTTAGACTTGAGCTTTGTACAGGGAGATAGGAATGGATCAATTTGCATTCTTCTACATGTTGACCGCCAGTTGAACTAGCACCATTTGTTGAAAATGCTATCTTTTTTCCACTGGATGGTTTTAGCTCCTTTGTCAAAGACCAAGTGACCATAGGTGTGTGGGTTCATTTCTGGATCTTCAATCAAAATGATCATTCATCACAATCAAGTAGGCTTCATCCCAGGATGCAGGGATGGTTCAATACCCGGAAATCCTTCTATGTAATCCACTACATAAACAAACTCAAAGAAGAAAACCACATGGTCATTTCACTAGATGCTGAAAAAGCATTTGACAAAATTCAACATCCCTTCATGATAAAAGTTTTGGAAAGATCAGGAATTCAAGGAATATACCTAAACATAGTAAAAGCAATATACAGCAAAGCAGTAGCCAAGATCAAACTAAATGGAGAGAAACTTGAAGCAATCCCACTAAAATCAGAGACTACACAAGGCTGCCCTCTCTTTCCCTATCTATTCAATATAGTACTTGAAGTTAGACAACAAAAGGAGGTCAAAGGGATACAAATTAGAAAGGAAGAAATCAAAATATCACTATTTGCAGATGATATGATGGTATACTTAAGTGACCCGAAAAACTGCACCAGAGAACTCCTACAGCTGATAAACAACTTCAGCAAAGTGGCCGGATACAAAATTAACTTAAGCAAATCAGTAGCCTTCCTATACTCAAAGGATAAACAGGCTGAGAAAGAAATTAGGGAAATGACACCCTTCACAATACTCACAACAATATAAAGTATCTTGGTGTGACTCTAACCAAACAAGTGAAAGATCTGTATGACAAGAACTTCAAGTCTCTGAAGAAAGAAACCGAAGAAGACCTCAGAAAATGGAAAGATCTCCCATGCTCATGGATTAGCAGAATTAATATAGTAAAAATGGCCATCCTGCTGAGAGCAATCTACAGATTTTATGCAATCCCCATCAAAATTCCAACTCAGTTCTTCATAGACTTAGAAAGAGCAATTCTCAAATTCATATGGAATAACCAAAAACCCAGGATAGCAAAAACTATTCTCAACAATAAAAGAACTTCTGGGGGAATCAGCCTCCCTGACCTCAAGCTGTACTAAGGAGCAGTAGTGATAAAAACTGCATGGTATTGGTACAGTGACGGGCAGGTAGATCAATGGAATAGAACTGGAGACTGCCATTTTCAAATTGAAATGAAGTGAAAGGATTTAATTTTTTATTTTCTCACTTTTTTATCTTTGCTTCAGTTGTTTATAAACGAGTATGACACAATCCCATTTGAAGCTATCTCTTACCTGACTGGTGAGTGTAACTATGGAGGGCGAGTGACGGATGACTGGGACAGGCGCCTCCTGTTAACCATGCTGGCTGACTTTTACAACTCATTCATCATTGAAAACCCCCACTACAAGTTCTCGCCCAGTGGGAACTATTTTGCACCTTCCAAAGGCACTTATGATGACTACATTGAATTCATTAAGGTAAATTGTGTTCTGAAGCTAAGATAAGACAAGGGGAGGGAGGAAGGGAGAGAGAGAGAAAGAGAGAGAGAGAGATTTAAGTGAATGATGAGCAGTATCCTCTAACATAAAAGTTTAGGCGAGCAAGATTTTAATGACCTTTCAGACTCATTTTTTTGTTTGGATAATTACTGGACATCAGGAAATCTACAGCTTCTGGTACTTGATTCTTAGTTGATTCATAACCCTTTGTTGTTTATGTATCTGCCTTATGAATTAATGCTTCAGTAGAAAAAGAAAAAAGAACCCCACTTTCCTCTGCCCTTGTGGCATTATCTAGATGAAAGGCAGCTTAATGGGAGAAAAATCATATAATTTGTATTAATTTAATAGTTTATGTATACAGGAGCTTTAGTGAAGGATTGAAAACCTAAAGAAGCAGTTTACTTTGGTATTTATAAAGCCATTTAAATACATGGCGACTGGGAGAACTGAGTACACAGAGGGGAGGGAAGCCCTGGACCCTAAGGGGTGATGAACAGTGAGAAAGTGATTGAACACTTGCAGGGGGGACTAAGGGAGGGTAAGGTCACCTCAGTGAAGTCTGCAGACTCATGCCCAATGGCTTTCTGTTTCTAGGAAGAAGAAAATCTCTCCTCTTCTTGGCCCAGCACAAGGGGAAACTTACGCCCTGTTGTTAGGCAGATTAGGGCAGGATAAAAACTCCAAACCCGTTCATATTAAATAACCTTGAGCTCCAAGTAACTGTTCCGCTAAGGTGGTATATTTTGGAGTGGCACATCCTGATCCCGCTGAGTAGACCATGCATGCTTCATGTCTCCTCTTAGAAACTTCCGTTTACTCAAGAACCTGAGATATTCGGATTACACGAAAATGTTGATATCTCCAAAGATCTTCAACAAACAAAAATCCTTTTTGAGTCCCTGCTCCTCACCCAGGGTGGCGCCAAACAGACAGGCTCCTCAGGAAGCACTGACCAGATCCTGGTCGAAATTACTGAAGATATCCTCACACAGGTAATGCTTGGCTTAAAATGCAGCGCTCATGCTGTAATGGAAACGTGGTCTGTACATGGTCTGTACTGGGAACGCAACTAAGCGGCAGTATAATGATTAGCAAGATGCTTCACTTCTCAAACACTGTTTCCAAATCTGCTAGGTGGCGAGAATCATTTCAGTTGTTATAAGGATTTTTTTTTTTTTGAGGACATTAAAGAGAAATTAATTTAAAATAGTAAAATGCCTACTACATAGTAGTACAAGTGCTTACTAACTCTAGTTGTGGATGAACTAATGTGCATATAGTTTATTTTTATTTCTAAATTAAAAAAATAAAAGACCTTTTAAAAATGGAATATTCTGAACTTGCTGTTTCAAGGAGCACATGGGTTGTTGTTTTGTTCTTTTGGTTTTTTGGTTTTTTGGTTTTATCTATACCTCAGGAGGTGGAAGGTACAGGAGGTGATGTCAGTACTCAGCCAGCAGCTATGCAGCCCAGTGGACTCAGCCTGCTGGGTACTGCAGAAAAGTGCTGTGTTGTTACCTCTACTGGATGTCTAAAGTCAATAAAGAGTGGCTAAGGGAAACTCCAACAGATTATGATCTTCATCAGCAACCTTATAGTTCCCTTGTAAATACTGGAAATATACCCATACATATCTGGCCCCTAGTCCACTTGCGTCCAGAGTCCATGGGCTGTAACAGGATTCCCACAGTAACCCTGGCTACAGTCATTAAGGTAGGAAGGGGTGTGGCACTACTTGCCACCAGGATGGAAGCCAGCAGTCAGTCGGGCCTCCAAGCTGCTGACTCTGCAGTCTGCCTCTCTTCATACCTGCCTCCATGGTTTTCCTCTGTGGGGAAAGGCTGTTGACTTGAGGAATGCTCTCTCCAATAAGAGCCCTAAGAAGGACCCAGCAGGAGATTTATGACTTCTTTGGGGTAAGGGAAGTGTGCTGACTCACAATCACTGGGGTGACAGCACTTAGGTTCTTTGGTACGAAGCATGGACTATTATTTTGGGACAGGAAAGGTAACTTGCCTCTCAGTTCACCCATTCCCTGATTGGGGAACTCCCTTGTCACTTGAGGAGCGTGAACTCCAATATCTCAGGACTTGTCAGCATTCCACAAGCCTAGTCATCTAGTCACCTCACTGTCTGTGAATACTGCATAGAAACCACATGCTTTTTCTCTCCCTGTACCCTAGAACATTTCTACACTTACAAGATTGACTATTTGATAGGAAGGTAAGTTAACCAGTGATAATTGATTATAAGTGAACATAAAATTGTTATAAAATTGTAAATGCATTTTTATCAGTGGAAAACAAGACTTAGTTTATAAAAAGAAACAGTGCAGCTTCTTAGAAATATAATGTCCTCATGTGTAAAGTGGGAACAATAATGCTTACCTATGTGTAAGCTATTTTGACTTTATAGCTGAATGAAACTCATGGTCTGCTCTGAGAGCAACTTGTGATTTTCAGCATCTGTTCTTTCAGCTCCCAAACGATTTTGACATTGAAGCAGCGCTGAGGAATTATCCTGTGAGGTACGAAGAGAGCATGAACACTGTGTTAGTGCAGGAAATGGAACGATTTAACAAGTAAGTAAATCCTAAATCCCGGGAGTTCAGAAAGCAGCCAACCAAAGTTGACAAGATGACATGCTGGGATTAAGTTTAAAAATCCTAAAGAAGTATTAAAATTAAAATGCTCCTCTTTTTTATTGTTTTTTGTTTTGTTTTGTTTTTTGTTTTCCAAGACAGGGTCTCTCTGTGTAGTCCTGGCTGTCCAGAGAGTTTGCTCTGTAGACCACACTGTCATCAAACTCAGAGAGATCCACCTGCCTCTGCCTCCCAAGTGCTGGGATTAAAGGTGTGTGCCATCACTGCCTTTATCATGTAAAAATGATGATGACAAAGAGATCCATTCTTTTTTTTTTCATATTTTATTTACATTTCAAATGTTTCCCCCTTTCCAGATCTCCCCTTTGGAACCTCCCCATTCCCTTCGCCCTCCCCCTGCCACTATGGGGATATTCTCCAACCCACCCTCCCACCCACCCACCCACTCTCATTTTCCCTCCTTGTCATTCTCCTATACTGGGGGATCTAACACCCTCAGGCCCAAGGGCCTCTCCTCCCCCGGATGGATAACAAGACCCTCCTCTGCCGCATTTGTGGCCAGCACCATGGGTCCCTCCATGTGTATTCTTTGGTTGGTGGATCAGTCTCCAGGAGTATCGGGGGTCAGGCCAGTTGCTACTGTTGCTACCTCCCTGGGGCTGCACACTCCCTCAGCTCCTTCAGTCCTTTCTCCAAGTCCTCCATCTGGAACCTCACACTCAGCCCTACTGTTGCTGTGAAGTGACTCTTGGGTATTTCAAACTTTTGGGCTAATAACCACTTAACAGTGAGTACATACCATGTTCATTTTTTTGTGACTGTGTTACCTCGCTCAGGATGATATTTTCAAGATTCATCCATTTGTCTGCGAATTTCTTGAAGTCATTGTTTTTAATAGCTGACTAGTTTTCCATTGTGTAAATGTACCACATTTTCTGTATCCATTCCTCTGTGGAGGGACATCTGGGTTGTTTCCAGTTTCTGGCTATTATAAATATGGCTGCTATGAACATAGTGGAACATGTGTCCTTATTACATGTTGGAACATCTTCTGGGTATATGCCCAGGAGTGGAATAGCTGGGTCCTCAGGTAGTATTATGTTCATTTTTATGAGGGTCCACCAAACTGATTTCCAGAGAGGTTGTATCAACTTGCATTCCCACCAGCAATGGAGGAGTGTTCCTCTTTCTCCACATCCTCGCCAACATCTGCTGTCACCTGAGTTTTTGATCTTAGCCATTCTGACTGGTGTGAGGTGAAATCTCAGGGTTGTTTTGATTTGCATTCCCTGATGACTAAGGATGTTGAACATTTCTTTAGGTGCTTCTCAACCATTCGAGTTTCCTCAGTTGAGAATTCTCTGTTTAGCTCTCTTCCCCATTTTTTGATAGAGTTATTTGGATCTCTGGAGTCTAGCTTCTTGAGTTCTTTGTATATATTGGATATTAGCCCTCTATCAGACATAGGATTGGTAAAGATCTTTTCCCAATCTGTAGGTTGCCGTTTTGCCCTAATTATAGTGTCCTTTGCCTTACAGAAGCTTTGTAATTTTATGAGGTCCCATCTGTCAATTCTTGATCTTAGAGCCAAGCCATTGGTGTTCTGTTCAAGAACATTTCCCCTGTGCCCAAGTGTTTGAGACTCTACCCCACTTTCTCTTCTGTTAGATTCAGTGTATCTGGTTTTATGTGAAGGTCCTTGATCCACTTGGACTTGAGCTTTGTACAGGGAGATAGGAATGGATCAAGTCGCAATCTTCTACATGTAGACCGCCAGTTGAACCAGCACCATTTGTTGAAGATGCTGTCTTTTTTCCACTATATGGGTTTAGCTCCTTTGTCGAAGATCAAGTGACCATAAGTGTGTGGGTTCATTTCTGGGTCTTCGATTCTATTCCATTGATCTACCTGCTTGTCACTGTACCAATACCATGCAGTTTTTATCACCACTGCTCTGTAGTACAACTTGAAGTCAGGGAGGCTGATTCTCCCAGAAGAACTTTTATTGTTGAGGATAGTTTTTGCTATCCTGGGTTTTTGGTTATTCCATATGAATTTGAGAATTGCTCTTTCTAGGTCTATGAAGAATTGAGTTGGGATTTTGATGGGTATAGCATTGAATCTGTATATTGCTTTCGGCAGGATGGCCTTTTTAACTATGTTAATCCTGCCGATCCATGAGCATGGGAGATCTTTCCATCTTCTGAGGTCTACTTCGATTTCTTTCTTCAGAGACTTGAAGTTCTTGTCATACAGATCTTTCACTTGTTTGGTTAGAGTCACACCAAGATATTTTATATTGTTTGTGACAATTGTGAAGGGTGTTATTTCCCTAATTTCTTTCTCAGCCTGTTTATCCTTTGAGTTTAGGAAGGCTACTGATCTGCTTGAGTTAATTTTGTATCTGACCACTTTGCTGAAGTTGTTTATCAGCTGTAGGAGTTCTCTGGTGCAGTTTTTCAGGTCACTTAAGTATACCATCATATCATCTGCAAATAGTGATATTTTGATTTCTTCCTTTCCAATTTGTATCCCTTTGACCTCCTTCTGTTGACTGATTGCTCTAGCAGAACTTCAAGTACTATATTGAATAGGTAGAGAGACAGAGGGCAGCCTTGCCTTCCCTGATTTTAGTGGGATTGCTTTGAGTTTCTCTCCATTTAGTTTGATGTTGGCCACTGGTTTGCTGTATATTGCTTTTACTATGTTTAGGTATGCTCCTTGAATTCCTGATCTTTCCAAGACTTTTATCATGAAAGGATGTTGAATTTTGTCAAATGCTTTTTCAGCATCTAACGAAATGACCATGTGGTTTTTTTCTTTGAGTTTGTTTATGTAGCAGATTACATTGGTGGATTTCCGGGTATTGAACCCTCCCTCATCCCTGGGATGAAGCCTACTTGATCATGGTGAATGATCGTTGTGATATGTTCTTGGATTCAGTTTGCAAGAATTTTATTGAGTATTTTTGCATCGATATTCATAAGGGAAATTGGTCTGAAGTTTTCTTTTATTGTTGGGTCTTTGTGGGGCTTTGGCATCAGTGTAACTGTGGCCTCATAGAATGAATTGGGTAGTATTTCTTCCATTTCTATTTTGTGGAATAGACTGAAGAGTATTGGTATTAGGTCTTCTTTGAAGGTCTGATAGAATTCTGCACTGAACCCATCTGGTCCTGGGCTTTTTTGGTTAGGAGACTGTTAATGACTGCTTCTATTTCTTTGGGGGTTATGGGACTGTTTAGATGGTTTATCTGATCCTGATTTAACTTCAGTAATTGGTATCTGTCTAGAAACTTGTCCATTTCCTCCAGATTTTCCAATTTTGTTGCATATAGGCTTTTGTAGTAGGATCTGATGTTTTTTTTTTTTAATTTCCTCAGAGTCTGTTGTTATATCTCCATTTTCATTTCTAATTTTGTTAATTTGGATACTGTCTCTGTGCCCTCTGGTTAGTCTGGCTAAGGGTTTGTCTATCTTGTTGATTTTCTCAAAGAACCAGCTCTTGGTTTTGTAGATTCTTTGTATAGTTCTTTTAGTTTCCACTTGGTTGATTTCAGTCCTTAATTTGATTATTTCCTGCCTTTTACTCCTCTTGGGTGTATTAGCTTCTTTTTGTTCTAGAACTTTCAGATGTGCTGTCAAGCTGTTAGTGTATGCTCTCTCCAGTTTCTTTTTGGAGGCATTCAGAGCTATGAGTTTTCCTCTTAACACTGCTTTCATTGTGTCCTATAGGTTTGGGTAACTTGTACTTTCCTTTTCATTAAATTCTAGGAAGTCTTTAATTTCCTTCTTTATTTCTTCCTTGACCAAGTTATCATTGAGCAGAGCATTGTTCAGCTTCCATGTGTATGTGGGCTTTCTGTTGTTGCTGTTGCCATTAAAGACCAACCTTAATCCGTAGTGATCTGATAGGAGGCATGGGATTATTTCAATCTTCTTATATCTGTGGCGGTTTGTTTTGTGACCAATTATATGATCAATTTTGGAGAAGGTACCATGAGATGCTGAGAAGAAGGTATATTCTTTTGATGCAGGATGAAATGTTCTATAGATATCTGTTAAACCCATTTGGTTCATAGCATCTGTTAGTTTCACCGTGTCTCTGTTTAGTTTATGTTTCCAAGATCTGTCCATTGTTGATAGTGGGGTGTTGAAGTCTCCCACTATTATTGTGTGAGGTGCAATGTGTGCTTTGAGCTTTAGTAGAATTTCTTTTATGAAAGTGGGATCTCTTGCATTCGGGGCAGAGATGTTCAGAATTGAGAGTTCTTCTTGGTAGATTTTTCCTTTGATGAGTATGAAGTGTCCTTCCTTATCCTTTTTTGATGACTTTTGGTTGAAAGTCAATTTTATCCGATATTAGAATGGCTACTGCAGCCTGTTTCTTGGGGCCATTTGACTGGAAAATTGTTTTCCAGCCCTTTACTCTGCGGTAGTGTTTGTCTTTAACACGGAGGTGTGTTTCCTGTATGCAGCAAAATGCTGGGTCCTGTTTATGGATCCAGTCTGTCAGTCTATGTCATTTTATTGGGGAGTTGAGACCATTGATGTTAAGAGATATTAAAGAATAGTGATTGTTATTTCCTGTTATTTTTGATGTTGTTTATATTGTTTGTGTGGCTATCTTCTTTTGAGTTTGTTGAAAGATTTCTTTCTTAACTTTTTCTTGAGTGTAGTTTCCCTCCTTGAGTTGGCATTTTCCATGTATTATTCTTTGTAGGGCTGGGTTTGTGGAAACATACTGTACAAATTTGGATTTGTCGTAGAATATTTTGGTTTCACCATCTATGATTATTGAGAGTTTTGCTGGGTATAGCAGCCTGGGCTGGCATTTGTGTTCTTTTAGAGTCTGTATGAGATCTGCCCAGGATCTTCTAGCTTTCATAGTCTCTGGTGAGAAGTCTGGTGTAATTCTGATAGGTCTGCCTTTATATGTTACTTGCCCCTTTTCCCTTACTGCTTTTAATATACTTTCCTTGTTTTGTGTATTTGGTGTTTTGACTATAATGTGACAGGAGGAATTTCTTTTCTAGTCCAGTCTATTTGGCGTTCTGTAGGCTTCTTGTATATTTATGTTCATCTCTTTCTTTAGGTTAGGGAAGTTTTCTTCTATAATTTTGTTGAAGATATTTACTGGTCCTTTAAGTTGGGAGTCTTCACTCTCTTCTATACCTATTATCCTCAGGTTCTGTCTTCTCATTGCATCCTGGATATCTTGGGTGTTTTGGGTTAGGAGCTTTTTGGATTTTGTGTTTTCTTTGACTGTTGTGTCCATGTTTTCTATGGTATCTTCCGCACCTGAGATTCTCTCTTCCATCTCTTGTATTCTGTTGGTGATGCTTGCATCTATGACTCCTGATTTCTTTCCTATGTTCTCTAACTCCAGGGTTGTCTCCCTTTGTGAGTTCTTTATTGTTTCTATTTCTGTTTTTAATTCCTGAATGGTTTTGTTCATTTGTTTGATTGTGTTTTCCTGTAATTCTGCCCATTTGATTGTGTTTTCCTGTAATTCTTCAAGGGATTTTTGTGTGTCCTCTTTAAGGGCTTCCAGTTGTTTACCTGTGTTCTCTTGTATTTCTTTAAGGGAGTTATTTATTTCCTTCTTAAAATCTTCTATCATCCTCTTGATAAGTGATTTTAAGTCTGAGTCTTCCTTTTCTGGTGTGTTGGGTTATCCAGGGTTGGCTGTGTGGGAGAGCTGGGTTCTGATGAAGCCAAGTAGTCTTGGTTTCTGTTCCTTGTGTTCTTGCCCTTGCCTTTCGCCATCTGGTTATCTCTGGTGTTAGCTGGTCTTTCTCTCTATGACTGTGGCTTGTCTTTCCTTCAGGCCCAGATGTCAGTATTCCTAGGAGACCAGTTCTCTCTCCCAGCTGTTCTTCAGACCCTGTGTCTGGAGCCCTCCTTCCGCTGGCTCCTCAGCACAAGTGGGCGGGTAGCTTTCTCCCTGCGCTGTTTGTCTATGCAGGGGTCTCTGGCCACAGGTGGAAGCAGACAGGTTCTTACCTCCCAGCTTTTCCTCCGAGATCCATTCTTATTGACTCGAAATAGTCGTTAGTCACGTGACTTCTCATCTGTTACTATCCTCTCACTTCACGAAGTAAAGATGGGGCTGAAAGATTTCCAGCAGTCCTGAAGTCAGGTCCTAGCAGCCTCATCAGGCAGCTCACAACTACCTGTAGCTCCAGCTCCACGGTATCCATCTCCCTCCTCTGGCTTCCACCGGCAACTGCACCCATACACAGATACCCAAACATGTACAACATTAAAGAGAGAAATTAAAAACAAAACAGAGTGAACCTGGACTGGGTCTCTGTGTCCTTTCTGCCAGTTTCTGACACTAGCTTGGGCTTCCTTTCTCTTTTATAAATGCTGTGGTCCAGGGTAGCCATCAATTAGCCATTAGACCTTGTTTACTTGTTGGTTGGTTGGTTTTTGAGGCAGAGCATAGCCCAAGCTGATCTCAAACTTGCTATGTAGCTCACACTGGCCTTAAACTCCTAAATCTTCTGCCTCCACCTCTGAAGGTGCTGAATTACAGGTGTGCAGTCCTGTGCTTGGCTCCATTTTCTTACTGACATAGATTAAGTATAGCATGCTAAATAAATTATTTGCTCTGATTTCTATTGAATTTCTGGTAATTCAATATTGGATCAAGAAATAGAAAGTTGTTTTTGTTCCAAGCTTTCTGTAATATTTCCACATTTGTCTTGTTTTCTGGGCTTGCTGATATATTAAAGTATATTAAAATACGATGGTGTGCTACTTAACTCCTTTTTAGGGATGGAGTTTGTTTCCTTGCCTCTTTGGTGGGGTTAGAGACTGGAACCTAAGGCCTCATAGATGCCAGCCAGGTGCATTCCCGCTGAGCTACATCTCCCGCATAATTTAGTACTTCTTACACAAATACAATAATTATATATACATAATCTCTCAGCCCGCATGGCTTCTTTATCCACTCAGGTATATTTATGGCTCTTTCAAGCAGTTGAGCCTAAGTAGAAAGCAGTCTTAGAAAATGTATAAATCAATACATTTTGATCATCAATACTTTATGCTTTGATACAGGGTTTCCACTTTCAGTCATTATATAATGCATCCTCGTTTTGTTTTTGTGAAACAGGGTCTTGCTATATAGCACAGACTGTCCTTGACCTCACTATATAGCCCAAGTTGACCTCAAACACAAATCCTAAGTCATTCACGCACTGTGACCACAGTGTACACTATCATATCCTGTTTGCATACCTTTTTCCAGCTTCTTCTATATTTGCCTGTTACCTGTAATGTCATTTACCCAATGTTTTTCCTTGGGTGATTCTTTGCCTGCATTCATTGGGTCCTCCCAAATGTCCATGAATCCAAAGAAATCCTTATGAGACTTTGAATGTGACGTCTCATAGCTGTAGGAAACCAGTCCTAGAGTTCGTACAACTTAGGAAGAATCACAATATTTAACGTAGCTGCACAAGAAAAAAGCAAAGCTGGAGGCATCACATGAACCAAACTCAGTGCAGCCTATAAATTGGTGGTAATGAAAACAGCATTAAGCAATGGAACAGAAGAGAGAGCTCAGAAAACAGAAACTTTACTTTTACAATCAACTGGTGGCCTGCTGCCAGTGACATACAGTGGCGAGCTGGAGTCTCATCATTAATGCTGCTGGGGAAACTGGAAACTAACTAAAAAAAAGATAAAGACTTAACACTAGACCCAAAAGTGTGTGTGCTGAGGATGTGGTCTGCAATAGGCTACATGCCTAACAGGCAAAGGCCCTGAGTCCAGTCACCAACACCACACACAAACAACCAGACACTAAAACTACTGAAAGAAAACACAGAGGAAAATCATAGAACTTTAGTCTGGATGGTGATGTGATTTTTTTTTTCTTTAAGATTTGACACCCCCTCCGAGGCAAAGACAGACAAAGAGAATTAGCTGAGCATACAAAAGTTCTCCATATCAAGGAAAACAGCCATTGTGGGGGATCTATAAACTACATAAAGGATCCATACAGCCTACAGAAATAAGACAAACATCATGATTAATCAATGGGCAAGAGACTTGAACATTGTCACACAACGTATCTAATGGCCAAGTATTAGAAGAAAGGCCATCAGCAGCACCTGTAAGACATGCAAATGAAAACCACAAAAGCCATCCCTCCCTCTCACTGATGCAGCAATTACGTGAAAACAGCATGCAGGGTCCTCAAAAAAAAAAAAAAAAAATCACAGTTTCGAGTATTTTTTATTGGTTATTTTATTTATTTACATTTCAAATGTTAACCCCTTTTCCAGTTTCTCCTCTGCAAACCCCCATCCAGTCCCCCGCCCCCTGTTTCTATGAGGGTGCTCTCCCACTCACTCCCACCTCCCTGCCCTAGCATCCCCTACACTGGTGCATCGAGCCTTCACAGGACCAAGGGCCTCTCCTCCCACTGATGCCAGATAAGGCCATCCTCTGCTACATATGCAGCTGGAGCCATGGGTCCCTCCATGTGTACTCTTTGGTTGGTGGTTTAGTCTCTGGGAGTCCTGGCATGTATTACCTAAAGACTTTGAATCACTGTGTCAAAGCAATGTCTTGACCCCTGTGTTCACTGAGGCACTCTTCACAACTACCATGTTGTAGAAATCAACCCGCACCCATCAAAAACTCACACAGCAGTGTTTATTCCTGAAAAGGAAGGAACTCTTTGATCTGAACTGAAGGATATTTGCTAAGAGAAACAAGCCAAACCCAGAAGGCCAGATGCTGCACGTTCCCATTTTTGTGGACAAGAACTAATCTTATATGAGCAAAGAGTACAAGGTGGTTATCCAAGGCTGGGCAATGGGAGGATTGGGGGATGGGGGTCAGGGTGTGCAAAGTCTCGGCTAGACAGAAGGGAGAAGCGTGGGCTGTCACATCAGTCACATAGCATGCCTCATACACATAATAATTCTGTACATGTTATTTTTCAATACCATAAAGCTGTAACTTTCCAGTGTTCTCATGGAAAAATATGAAACATTTGCAACAATGTGTTAGTGAGCTTAATATAATTATATATTATAATACCACCTCATATTCCATAAACATATACAATTACAATTTATCAATATATAATTTTTGGAGTTATTTAGGTCCTGGGAAATAATAGCCAGAAGATAATTTGATATTATTTGATATTAATATAAAAGAATAATAAATTAATGTGCAACTGGTATTAGTCTCTATTTTAAAGTGGTTTACCACTTATGGTACTTTAATCCTGTACTCAAGAAGCAGAGGCAGGGGGATCGCTGTGAGTTCAAGGCCAGTCTGGTCTACATAGCCAATTCCAAATCATCCAGGATTATGTAATAAGACCCTGTCTCAAAAAAAAAGTATGTAATGACTGAAATGAAAAAATGTTTATTCAAGTGGCACCTACAGTTACTCCCATACCACCTAGCAAGTGCACAGAGCCATGCTTTGGGAAGCATGCCCATAAAGCTAGAACTGCCTCCTGCTGTCTCTTCTTTTGCAGATTGTACATTGATGCTTACTATCAAATATGTTGATATTCTTTCATTGCAGTTTAATTAGAACTATACGCAGTACTCTACAGGACCTCAAAAAGGCTATTAAAGGCGTAGTTGTGATGGACTCTGCATTGGAAGCACTTTCTGGCAGCTTGCTTATTGGAAAGGTTCCAGAAATGTGGGCAAAACGATCATACCCAAGTCTGAAGCCCCTTGGAAGTTACATCACAGATTTCCTGGCCCGGCTGAAGTTTTTAGAGGTAAAGCATTAGACAGATAGGTGATAGGTAGATAATAGATGATTAGATAGATAGATAGATAGATAATTTTATACTTAAAAATATATATTATTCAAGCGAAAAATATTTATTCAAATATTGCCCAAAATGACCACATAGCACAATATAGACTTGTCATTGTTGAATAGGGAGATACTAGTAATCAGCTGTGGTCATTTCAATGTCCCCAGGTTGAATGGTGTAATTAGTAATTTCCTGTTTATCTAACCAAAATATATGAATATTATAAGATGCACACACTTTGAAGCACTAGGTAGAAAATGGACATTTACTTTAGTCAAACTCAAGTGACATTTATATTTATGAAAGTTCTAAGTCTCTAATTCCTAGACACCACTGTTTAATGTTACCTTGTGGCTTTAATACTCAAAGGAAGTCACAAAATGTCCCAAGGCTTTATCAACATTGTCTTTTGTCTTAAAAATCAGAGCATTTTCTTATACCTTATCTCAAAAATGGGAGAAGTTCTTTGAATCTCCCTTCCTAGGCCTCCCCAGCATGTGCACATATATATATATGCATAGACATGTGCACACACATGTGTGTATGTGCACATACATATTCATAGTCATGTGCACACATGTGTATGCACACAGAGATGTTCAGAGCACAGAAAAGGGTAAGGTAAGAAACTGGTTCCTTCCTTGGCACCTCTGATTCCCCATTTCATAGACTATGTTTAAGTAAAGGTACAATGTGGGGAGAGTTTCAGGCATACTTTGAGAGTAGGGTACTCCCCAAAAGTTGTACCAAGTGCTTACACATCTTTGGCTTACCCTGTGTCACTGCCACCATGAAGTATGATTGGCCAGATGACAATCACATGTCCCACTCCAGTTGGTAGACAGTTCTGCCATCAGAAAAGTTGGCCTGAATGTGCAGTAGGACAGAGGAAGAGCAGCAGTGTCTTTCCAGAAGCAGAGAAACACAGTGCTCACTCCACACAAACAGGACCACCATGTAGTCCTGGCTGATTAGAGAGAATTCCTGAGAGTGGAAGGGCACACTGAAACATATCCTTTGGGGCCAGATCAGAGAGGATCTTAAATAGGAGACCAGGACATTTGGTTTTACTTTGATGGGCTGCTGAAGAATTATGGAAGACAACAAATCTGGCCCAAACCATGCGGTCAGATGTGTTTCAGTGATGCTGTTCAGATGTTGAGTAGACAGGAGGAAGAGGACTGTGCACACTGGCCCAGAAAGAAGACTGAGAGTCCTGATCCTGAGGGGCAGACACAGGGACACCAGGGCTCACGATCTGGAATAGCACAGGTTAAAGCTTCAGTCAGTGAGTAGAATTTCTAAAGATGGTGGCGCTTCACTGGGCTAAGCAATATAATGAATAACTCACAGTTACATCTTTTGCAGGAGATTTGACTCCTTCAAATTAAACTTACTCAAATTAATGCTAAAACCACTTTGAATTTCCAAGAAGAATGATTAGGGAAAAAGGGGGGGGGGGGAGAACATCTGATGTCAGGGAAAGTCTTGTAATGAAAGTAGGGGCAGCCTAGAGGAAAAGCAGCAACTGTGTGTGTAATAGCACTTGGACTGTATGCACTACTATGTATGTAAACATCGACATAATGCATTTTGTTTTCCTTTATAGGACTGGTTCACTTCTGGGAAACCCAGTGTGTTTTGGATCTCTGGTTTCTTTTTTACACAAGCCTTTTTAACCGGAGCTATGCAGAATTATGCCAGAAAATACACCATCCCTATTGATTTACTAGGCTACGAATTTGAGGTACTAAAGGTCACTCCTTTAGCTAAGCAGTGTGATATTAAATCAGTCATATATTTAAGCAAGAAGAATATGCAAATTTTACATATTAAGGCCAAATATAATTAAATTACTTTTTATTCTTTGTGTTTTATAAAGTATGTAATTTTTGTCTTGCTGTAACTAGAACTTTCATAATCTCAATATCTGATACAAATAATCTAGTATTGTTCTTATGCTGACAAAAATTAATATGAGGTACAGTAAAACCTATTAAAATGCTTCAAAATAACTATACAAGGCTGGGTAGATAGCTCAGTTAGTAAAATGCTTGCCACAGAAGCATGAGCACATGAGTTACGTTAGGCAGTGACATGCATTTGTAATCCCGGTGCTACAGAGGCAGACAGCTGGATCCCTGAGGCTCACAGGCCAGCCAACCAAGGCAGATGGCTCCTAAAAATGACACCCAAGGATGACTTCTGGCCTCCAGACACAGATGCACATCCATCTTCATGCATTTGAATGTGCACACCAATACACACCCTCATATGCACACTGCACACACACACACACATACACACCAACAGCTAAACAATATTTTATATTTTTATAGATTATGGCTGGAAAACTTTATAGTCTAACAAGTTTTATTTTATGTGTCCTGACTGTTCTGCCAGAGTTTTCTTCGTGAGATGAAGGTATGTGGTGAGCAATATTAATAGTGTGGTTATTAACAGTAGTATTAATCTCTTCAGGTGATTCCTTTTGATCACTCTTCCTATCCACCAGAAGACGGCGTTTATATTCATGGATTGTATCTTGATGGAGCCCGCTGGGACAGGATCAGGTTAGTCCTGTGAATGAGAGGCCCTCTGCCACCATGAATCACAGCTGTGACACTCTCCTGCCTTCTTCAAGCCAAATGACCTCTTCTATAAGCAGTAATGGATTCTCAGAATCCTTACACAAAGTCATTGCTCAGGCTGCGACAGTTGATGAGCGATTATTTTTAGATTCTAATAATTTTAGCTAATATTCTAGCGGTCTCATTATTAGAAAAGTAAGTAGGTGAGATTGTTCTCCTGCTTCTCTTGATGACAGTTCCCTCCCACCTTGTAATGTGTAGGACTGAATCAATTTTAAACAACAGACAGCTTAATAAAGCTCCCATTTTATTGAATGGAAATCTGTTTACATTTGATTGTGTGAGAGGAGAGAGAGAGAGAGAGAGAGAGAGAGAGAGAGAGAGAGAGAGATATTGAGATTTCCAGCTTTGTTTTGAGAAACATAAGAGGAAACTGTCAAGCTTTTTTTAGTCTAAAATAAGTAGGGGTAAAATGGTAGAACATTTCCCCTGGACCCTGGCCCTGGTCCTTAACAATTCATTTATCCAAACAATCTGTTTTCAAGGGCAGGGTTGGACTTTGCTCCCAAGTCTGTAAAAGATGGAGGGAGGGAAAATTGCTAATGAGGGAGCAATATGGTAGTTGTAAAGAGGTAATTTCAAGACAGGGTAATGAAGAGGCGCCCTCCTTCCAGGCCCCCATAGGCTTGTAGCCGTGTCATAATGCAAAATGCATCCAGTCCAACCTCAAAAGTCCCCACAGTCTGTCACACTCAAAACACTGTTTAAGAGTCCGCAGCTCAAAGGCTCATCTGAGATCAAAGAGCAGATCATGTACTTCCTACATGCACTGCTACAGGAAGTACAGTACTATTCCAGTTGTAGGTAAGGGAACATGATGAGAAATTACTGAGCCAAAGCAGGGACTAAAACCAACTGGGCAAATTCCAAACTCTGCCTCTCTGAATTCAAACTGCCATGCCCAGATATACATCATTTCTCTCTGTCTCTTTTCTGATCTCTCTGTCTGTCTGTCTGTCTAATCTTTCATCTGTGTCTCTGGTCCTCTCTTATATTGAAGGCCAATGGCTCATTGGCTCTCTTGTTCTAATGAGCAGATTTCAGAAGCAACTAATAATGTCCATTAACTTCTCTTTGCAGTGGATTGCTTGCTGAACAGCACCCCAAACTTCTGTTTGACCTGATGCCCATCATCTGGATAAGACCAAGTAAATATATAACAAAATACATTTGAGTTTTACAGAGAACAATGACTGAGATTAATTGTTCCCCTTAATAAGTTTTTACTCAAAGCTTTTAGGATTTAATTCAGGTTTTGATTTATACAAGATGGACTATCTGTGCTGTAATATTTTATGGCATTTATGTTACTCTGGAACCAGCACTCTGTTTCTTTATGCTCTTAGCCAATATAAGATACGCTTTTCAGGGCTGGAGAGGCAAAAGGTTCAGCAGTTAGGAGTGCTTGCCACTTTTCCAAAGGGCATAGTTCAGTTTCCTGCACCCACGTCTCACAGCTTGTAACTCTTAGCTCCAGGGATCTGAGGTTCTCTTCTGGCCTGCTGGGAACTCTAGCTCGAGGTGATCTGATACCCTATCCCGGCTTCAGTAGGCCCAAGTACACACATGTCACCCATACACATAGACATACACACATAAGACATACAGTAAAAAAAAATATAACCATCTTTTTAAGATACCACCCTGTTTATTCTATTTTGTTTACTTTACCCCTTAGGGGAGGCACTTGCTTTTTGTAACATGATTATCTTTCTTTCCTTTTTTAAAAACATTTGTTTGTCTGTTTTGTTGGGTTTTGGTTTTGTTTTGTTTTTAGTTTTGTTTTTGTTTTTGAGATAGGGATTCTCTGTGTGGCCCTGACTGCCCTGGAACTTGCTCTGTAGACCAGGCTGGCCTCAAACTCAGAGGTCTAACCTGACTCTTCTGGGTCTAGAAAGTTGTGAGCTGCCAGATGTAGGTGCTGGAAACTGAACTGGGACCTCGGAAACAGCAGGCAGTGTCTTAACCACTGAGCCATCTCTCCAGTCCCATAAGAAAGCAAAACTTTACAGTCAACTCCTAATTTCTAGGCCTAGACTCATGTACCATATGGAAGTGCTTGCCTTGGTATACCAACTAGATCTAAATCTTCCAAATATCACTCTCAAGGTCTTGGCCACTCTAGTATAAGGCAAGCAGTTGTTCTTTTAGAAACAGGCTCTTTCCTCTTCTTTAATGAATATGTTGCTCTCTCTATTCTTTTTCTTTTTCAAGATATAAAGACTGAGATTGTGAAGACAGACGCCTATATCTGTCCCCTCTACAAGACGAGCGAGCGTAAAGGGACTCTTTCCACTACAGGGCACTCTACCAACTTTGTCATTGCAATGTTGCTAAAGACAGACCTGCCTCCTCAACACTGGATCAAGCGGGGGGTGGCTTTGCTCTGTCAGTTGGATAACTAAGTCGAATGAGTTTAGAAAATGTCTGTTCATTTTTTAATTTTTCACCTACTTAAAAAAAAAATCCCCAACTGAATATTGTGGTGTCATTCTTTGAACGTGTCTTTGCCGCATTCCGTCTGATACACCCACACCTCCCCCTCCCCCCCGTTAGAAAAGTCCTATAACCAGATTCCTTTGTGAGTTCAGCTGGACACCTTCAGAGAGATGTGAGGCAGAGGCAGGCGGATTTCTGAGTTCGAGGCCAGCCTGGTCTATAGAGTGAGTTCCAGGACAGCCAGGGCTACACAGAGAAACAATGTCTCGAAAAACAAAAAAAAAAAAAAAAAAAAAAAACCAAAGTGTTACCTTGAAGCACCCGGAACGGAAATCTTTACAGATTTCATTTAGTTTCTTAAAGCTTGATAAAGCACATAGGAAGATTTGGACATTAGGTGGGTGTAATTGAGTTTACATTAGAGGGTATGTCCTTCACTAGGGCTGCCCTGTCTTCAGCTACAGTCATTACGTACGTCCTTCTCAGCTACCTGAAGTCACTGTGCACAGACTCTTAACACTTAAAAGCATGGTGGGGGAAACACTAAGGCAAAGAGTCAAAACCTGTATTTCATACTTCTAAGATATTATTTCAATTTCTCCAAGTACCCTTGTGACTAACAAGGAAGTGAAGTGACATGGCCAAGCAGACTGGTGGTTAGTGCAGTCCCATGGCTACGGTGACATCGTTCCTCTTGGCATTTCATTTTTCATTGGAAATGTCAAGTGTTCCCATTATTTTAAATTTTTTCATTTTGTTGTATTACTAGTAGTACTATTAGCGTGTGTGCGTGCACACACGTGTATCAGAAAGCAGCCTTTCAGAGCTGATCCTCTGCTTCCTCCCGGGACTGGAACTCAGGTCGTCAGGCTTGCTCACCAAGCACCTTTACCCTCAGAGCCATCTTGGTGACTCCATCTCTCCTTTGTTGTTGTTAATAAATACTTGATGTTCTTATTAGTGTGCACTGGTAATATTAACATACACTGAGAATTCATAAATATTTCAACAAAATAAAAATTTAATTAAAAGTGTATTATGTCACGGGGCTAGGGAGATCACTCAGTTGGTAAAGTGCTTGCCATTCAGGCATGAGACCCTGAGTTCAGTCCCCAGAACACTTAAACAAAATCTAGATTGAGAGCTGGAGAGACGATTCAGCAATAAGATATTACTGCTCTGGCAGAAGACCTGCAATCAATTCCCAGGGCCCACATCGGGTAGCACAGGACTGCCTGTAACTCTAGCTCCAAAGGATCCAATACCCTCCTCTTGGTTTTGTGGACAGCTCAGTCATGTGCAGAAGCCCACAAAGAGATGAACAAAAATACACATAATTTAAAACACTTTTTTCAAATTTTTAAAAACATGACTGTAGTGACATGCACTTTGTAATCCCAGGGCTGGGAAAGTGGAGATGAGCAGATCCCTGAAACTCACTGGCCGGCCTGTATAATTAGCAAGCCCCAGGTCTCAGTGAACAAGGTGACTGGAAACATGGCTCAGTTAACAGGGTTTTCTGTCTTGCAGAGGAACTGGGTTCAGTTCTCAGTGCTCACATCAGGTAGCTCACAACCACCTGCAACTACAGTTCCAGGGCATCCATTGCGGACCTTAATGGCCCAGGGTTAAAGGAGATGAGGGGAGCTTCAACCCAGGATGCCTCAGATGAGGACGGCAGTTGTTGGCTCCCTTCCCTTTCCCATCCTGGCGCCAGGAAGCCGGCTCCCCCACCATTAACCCGAGTAAGAATTTATCACCCTGACAGTTATCAGGTCTCACTCTTTGTTTGACCTTATAAGGTTTTTACCCCTTAGATCCCCTAGCCCCTGAGTATGCAGATGAAGTATCTTGCAATACCCCTGTGCTGGCCAATTGTACAGGGCCACACAGACATTGCCCCAGAGACCCTGGCCACCTCCTCAAGGACATAAATACTCCCCACCACCACTACCAATAAATAAACTAGTCTCTGAAGCAGTTTCTGGGTGTGTGAATTCTTTCCTGAGCACTCACCTCCTACCAAGGCCCTGCATTGCACCCACCCAGCCTAGCGAAGCTTCCTCCAGTCCAGCTGGCTACCCTAAGGGGAGAAGTAGACTGAGCGGCAATCCATCACGCTCTTCTGGCCTCCAAGGACACCTACATACATGCACATACATGTCACACATACATGTAGGCACATACATAGAAAATAAAAACCTTTTAAAAGGTGGGTGGCTTCTGAGGAATAACACTTTAAAGTCGCTATCTGGCCTCCACAGGTTGTACATGCATGTGTGCAATGCCTACACACACACACACACACACACACACACACACACATTTAAAAGTAAGTTCTGTTATGTTGTGGTTCCTTCTTTAGGATTCCGAAGGTGCTTAAGGCTGCAGTTCTACAGCTCAGTAGATATGGATACACCATGAATCTGGAACAGTTCATTGTTTTAATGGTATTGGGATTTAACCTTGGATCTCATGCATGCTGAGCAAGCACTCTGCCACTGAGCAATCTAGCCCCAGCCCACTTTTTATTTTGAGAAAGGGTCACTCTAAGTTCCCCAGGCAAGCTATGAACTCACTCTGTAGCACAGACAGGTCTTGAACCAGGGTTCTTCCTGCCTCAGTTTTCCCAGTAGCTGGGGTTACAGGCTAGTGCTACTAGGATTAACAGTAAAGTCACTTTTGATAGTGCCATCAGAGCAAAATTGTTGGTTCCTCTTAATTAAGAAATTCTGTGTTCCAGCGGCTATGTCCCTAAGTCTTAAGAACATGAATCCTTTTTCATGGTCAACATCAAGCAAATACTTTCTATTTCCCAAAGATGATGAAATCTTTTAAATTTGATGAATCTAGCAATGGAGAAAAGAGGTCACACTTCCAAACAGCACAAACCCACGTGTGAAAAACAAGGAGAACATGCCAGACTGTCTTATGATCAAGTATTTATAGTGAAGCTATTTATAATGGTCACCAGAGGGAGTGGGGATCCAGATAAACCTGCATCATGGGAACTTCAGAGCAGCCCTAGAGGATATAAAAAAAGGTAAAACTTAGTCTTTGGCGCCTATTCTATATAAGACGGTAATGTACTTTATAAATCATTTAGAGTTTGCCTAATGCACTGGCTGTCTTTAACTGCTGCTGTTCCTATTCTTTGTAGTATATTTATTCCCATAGCACAGTCATGTCAGTGTTTACTACATAAACAATTGTTAGCACAACATTCACTGTACATAGGAAAGATCATCTTTTGGGTGCTATAACCATTGAGGGAAAACTTACCACCTATGTCTAAAACAAATCAATAATAAACCCTTTTAACATTGCAAAAATGACCTGGGCCTTCTTTTTTTTAATCCCTTTAAAAGTTTCCTTTAATTATTTACAAATAGGGGTTTTTTGTTTGTCTGTTATTTTACATTATTTACATACATCTTTGCTTTACATTTTGAAGTTAGCTGGCAAGTGGATTTTAGTGTGGCATTTTCATCTGTGCGAGCCATTATAATCTGTCCCCGCTGCTCTGGCCGAGCCCCTTCCTCCTTGTGTAGGTCTGCTTCTGACTTCCATACCATATGTATCCAGTCGCTCTCTTCTCTGCCCTCCTTCCTCCCTAAGACCATTTCCTCTATGGTCTATTTTATGGTCTAAGACTATTTTTATGTAGCCTGTGTGTATGTGTGCCTGTATGTGTGTGTGCGCATGTGTGTGCGCATGTGTGTGTGTGTGCATGGGCATGTGTGTGCGTGTGTGTCTGCATGTGTGCATGCATGTGCATGTGTCCATGTGTGTCCATGTGTGCATGTGTGTGTGCATGTGTGCATGTGTGTGTATTCACATGTGCGTGTGTGTGCATATGCATGTGTTTGTGTGTGCATGTGTGTGAGCGTGTGTGAAAGAAGGAGGCTGATGTGGGGCGTGTACTCCTCTATTGTGCTCCATCTTATTTTTAAATTTTCTTTATAATCGGCATTTTTATAGGTTCATATAATAAATGGTTGTCCATTTCCCCCCAACATGCCCTCCTCCCGGCTTCATGCCAAGTCCAGTTGGTGCTGTCTGTATGTGTGTGTGTATGTGTGTTTGGGGCAGGGGTGAGGGCATCCACCGGAGCACAGGAATTCTATCAATAGTCACATCTTTTTTGTTTTGTGTTTTTTGTTTGTTTGTTTGTTTGTTTGTTTTTCGAGACAGGGTTTCTTTGTGTAGCCCTGGCTGTCCTGGAACTCACTCTGTAGACCAGGCTGGCCTCGACCTCAGAAATCTGCCTACCTCTGCCTCCTGAGTGCTAGGATTAGAGGCGTTTGCCACCACTGTCCAGCCAGTAGTCACATCTTTAAAAAAAACAATCTCTACTCCCCTAGAAAATATCAGCTGCAATCATTCTGCAGTGAGGGATGGGGCCTAGGGATGGAACATTCCATCTGTTCCATCTATGATGGAATTTTGTGGGTTTGATTTTGTGCAGTCCCTTGCAGGTGACTATAGATGCTGTAAATTCTTGCATGTGGCACTGCAAAAGCTGGCCAGCAAGGATAAACGTTACTAGTTGGGTTGAGATTGATTTTGTTGGTGTTTTGTTGTTGGTGTTTGTTTGTTTGTTTTGTGTTTTGTTTTAGTTTTTAATGCAGCATAAGTCTTATCTTAGGGTCATGTCCTGTAGTTGTGAGTGAACTAGGTCAATGGCAATAGCCTGTGTTCTTTCAGAGATCACAGAGATCTACCCCACTTTCTTTTTGATACCAGGTCTCTCACTGAACCCCGTGCTCACCAGTTTAGACTGGCTGACTAGGGAGTCCCAGGAATCTAGCTATCTCTAGCCTTCCCCTGGATGCTACGGTTAGAGATGCCTGCTGCTACACATGGCTTTTTATACGGGTGCTGGGATGCAAACTTAGGTCCATGTTTGTGCACTGAGCCCCATCTCCTCTGCCCTTCAAAACAGTTCTAATTTACATTTCCCTCATGGCTGAGGAAGTTGATATTAGCTGACCATTTTCATTTGGTTGGTTTTTGGTTTGTAAATAATATTTTTACTTTTTCTTTAAATTTTTCATATTTTTAATCAAACATATTCAAATGTTATTTACATTTTATATGAGCTATCTTGATACCCATCTGCCACTAGTTCAATCCCTTCTAGTATCTTCCCCTCTGTCTCCTTCCCCAGAAGCTTCATCTCCTCTCGTTTATTGCTATCAAAACCCACCAGAGCCCAATCAGTCCTGCCAATGTATGTCTATGGTTGTGGGCCCAACCCCTGAAGCATGAGCAACCGACCAGAAAGAACAGCCCTAAGAGAGAGCAACTTTCCCTTCCCCCGCTCGATGCAAGAGCTCTCAGGGCCTCTCCTGCACCTACACTGGCATTTAGACTGGTTTCATTTTATGTAGATCTTGTGCTAGATTCATAGCTGCTGTGCACTGATGTGTGTAACCACCATACCGTGTCCAAATGTCGTCACCTCCAACCCTCCTCCCCATCTGCCAGCTGGTACATCCTCTCTGCCCCTTCTTCCTCAATGTCCCTTGAAAGGGGAATGTTGACATATGACCTACCCATAGCTGAGCACTCACAGTTACTTATACCCCACACTTAAATCATTTATGAGTCTCTGTATTAATCACCACTCTTTGCAAATAGGAGCTTCTGTAGCAAGAAGAAATTAGATTCTGATGCTCTGATTAGAGCAGCAGAAATCTATGGTTACAAATATATTTAGAAAGCAGTTTCTAAGCGTGTCCGTTTAGTAAAACAGCAATGGTAGGTTCCCTCCAAGGACCTACGATCTGGGCCCTCAAGCAGGATGGCCAAAATGACAGCACTAAGCATGAATTCCTTCCTGTGGCTCAGACATCATAGCCAATCAGAACTCCTGAGAACATCTTCCTGAACTTGCTGTCATTGTGATGTGCAGCATCCAGCACTGGGTGAAGCTTTGATGTCTTTCCTCCTCTATAGTGCACCTTCACTCTGTAACCAGTGTACTGGCCATTTTAAATTCTCCTTTTGAGGACTGTCTGTACACTTTACTGGCCACTTATTAGCTAGATAATTTGAGGGGTTGGGTATTTAATTTTTGCAGTTCTTTATCTATTTTAGACATTAATCTCTGGTATATTGTTGGCAATGACTTATGACCTAAGTTTCATATGAAAGGAAGATTTTCTTGAATAATCTTTAAATAAATGTGTATTTACAGAAACTCCTAATTTATGCTGACTCTATGGCAATCCAGAAAACTCTTAAAATCATGGGGAATTTGTAAATGTATCTTTGACTTTTAAAATGTGTATTTTCTTCATTCATCAATCCTTTCAAGTTTCCAGTCTTCTAAACATCATCTATCTTTTTAAGCAGTTGAAAAGCCTTTCACAACTGGAAAAATATTTTAATTCCTTCTGACTTGAACGTAAACCTATCCAAGCTTCATATGGATTGCCACAGCAGTGACGAGGATGCAGACACTGACTTTGACACCCAGCTCATCCTCCAACAGAGTCTGCTGGATATTTACAAGCCAAGGATAACTCAACACATACCAGAAGATGAGAGGTAATGTCCGTCTCGTTGGCAGTGAACATTGAGAACTATTCAGCAGTTGAGAGGAGTCATGATCTTAATGACAGGAACAAAAGGGAAAATCAGAAGACAGAAGGAGTTTTCTTCTTTTTCTTTTTCAGTAGTGGTTGGAATTGAACCCAAGGCCACATGCATGTAAGGCATGCACTGTACCACTGAGCTACATTTCCCAGAGAATAACTGTAACTTAGGCGTGTATAAATATGATGCCCAAATTCACAGAAAAACAAACCTGGAGAGAATTAAGAATTTAATAAGGGGTCTGGAGAGATGGCTTGGTGGTTAAGAGCACTGGCTGTTCCTCTAGAGGTTCTGAGTTTAGTTCCCAGCAACCACATGGCGGCTCACAACCATCTATACTGGGATGTGATAGCCTCTTCTGGCATGTAGACATACATGCAAGCAGAATACTGGATAGATAACAAATAAAAATAAATCTTTAAAGAAGAAAAGTTGCTGGAAGGCACCATCTGAGCAAGAAGATGCTCACTGAAGACAGAGGGAAGGAAGGAGCCCAGTCTCTGCAGGGCCAGGGAGGACCACATCACAGCCGTCCTGTGGAGTCTAAGTTACACATGAATCTAAGTGAGGCACATAGACAATCATCTTAGTGAGGCAGGTGAGGAGGAGCCCAGTCTTCATCTGCTCAGAGGAGGGATGGTAACCTCAGAAAAGACTAATGCCTGGGTAGGTGGATTAGAGTAGAAACAGCCAGTGGGTCTCTAACTGGTGTAAGAACCTCTGTCACCTGGGTATGGACAGTTCAGTCAAGCATAGACAGTTGCATGCTCTCTAATCATTAACACTGGCCCATGAGGTTGAAACTATTTTTTTTCCACCTGGGGTGACAAGTCCAGTTTTAGTTGGCATGGCAACCTCTATTTACCTGATCAGGTGACACAGGATGTTTTTTAACCTCAAATGATCAAACGATTAAGCATGAAAATGACAGATTACATCAAACCTATAGATTTTTAAGGATTTATTTTGTATTTTGGATGTTGGTCCTTGGTGTGGATTTATGCTTGTGAGTGCAGGTGCCTGTAGAAGCCACAGGCATCAGATCACCCTGAAGCTGGACTCATGGGTGAGGGTAAATTGCCCAGTGTGGGTGCTGGGAGCCAAACTCAGGTCCTCTGCACAAGCAATGCATGCTCTTGGTCACTGAGCCATCTCTCCAGCATCCTATTATATTTTCTATATGTAGCAAACCCATGGTGTGATCACAATATGCCATGTACTACATTAACTATTAACTCACTTAAACATTAAGTCTCATTACTTCCCTATGGGGGAGGGGGGTGCTGTTACTTTTCCCATTTAAAAATAAGGAAATTGAGGCACACAAGAGTAACTTAGTCAAGCTCATTCAGCTAATTAAAGTCCAGGCAATCTGACACAAACTCAGTGCTATCTTTTTGCCATGCTGTTTCTATACATTGGTGCTCACTGTAGGATGATGATTAAAGTAATATGTATATGTTTAATGTTTTATAAAGAAATCAGACTTATTAGGTTGTCTTGTCCTATGATTGTGTTTTAAAATGCACCACCAAGTAATTGATTTTGAATTAATAATTTTAGTCTGAAAAGTGTAAGAGATTTTGACTAAGTACAGTATGGAAATGTTTCATGGAAATTGAGATTGTAGGCATTACATAAATTTCATTTATTCAACTTCAAAATTCGTATGATACCTAGGAAAGATTGTTGGTTGGGCCAGGTACTTGTTGGTGTTAGAAATTTAGAGTGGGGGCTGGATAAAGTGTTTGCTGTACAAACACAAGATCCTGAGTTCGTATCCCCAGCACCTACATAAATGCAAAACATGGTGGCATATGTCTGTAACCTCAGTGCTTGAGGAAGGCAGAGACAGGTTGGTACCTAAGCGTAGTGGCCAGCCAACAGCCAGTCTGGCTGAACTGATGAGATACACACACACACACACACACACACACACACACACACACACACACAGGAAAACGTGAATATTCTTATGTTGTATGAGTAATGGCCCACCTGAAGTTGCTTACTCCTTAGTTCCTTAAACCCTGAGTGCACAAATCTTATGTGGCAAAGTGAAGCAAAGCTAACCGGAACTAACGATGCTAAGTGTCCAGTGTAGGTGGCCCAAGTGGCCCAATGTAATCACAAGGGCCCTTAAAGGGGATGGCTGAGGTATGAAAAGGAAATGTCGCAGGGGGGAGGGCTGCACCCAGGCAAGGATGAGCCAGATCTGGGTGAGAGTCCAGAACCAAAGAACTGGAAGGTAAAAAATTTGTGCTCTTGTAAGTCAGTAAGAGTGCGGTAGTTTCTTACAGAACGTATAGACACTAACACAGCATCAAGCCCATTAACACCATCTTAAACGTTAAAGAGAATCAGCTGGCCACATGGTGAACAAGACACAGTGTCTAAAAAAATGCATTCCCTCCAACCTAGACTCACTGAGTAACCGGAGGAAATAATCTAGTATTCATATCTTGGATTCAGGCACAGCGGTGCAGGCCTGCGGTCCCTGCAGAGACATAAAGGAGGCAGGAAAATTAAGCAGCCCTGGGCTACACAGTGAAACCCCCATCTCGACATTTAAAATTTCATATTCAAAGCTTTAATGGTTAGATATTTTCATAAAAGTATAATTTAAAGTGTCACTGTTTTCCGAGAGAGAATTTCAACCATTTTAAAGTACACACTCTGGTTATGTATTTTTTTTTAAGCAATAATTTGTTTGTAAATCATAGAGTAGCTATCAGTTTTTCCATGTTGTACAATGATATTTCAATCTCAGACAGATTTGAGTCAGCTCAGCAACATTTGTTGCCGGCATATACTGTGTTCTGGGCTCCCATGTAGACTTGTTTCCTGGCAGCTAATAAGGGATGGAAGGCGTGAGAGGCAGTTTCCCTATAATGTGATGAGGAACAACATACTACAGTTTACAAGTGGAATCTCTCTCTCTCCCACCCCAAGTGTGTGTGTACGTGGGCATGTGGGTGTGTGCATAAGTGTGTGCACTGGGGATCAGCCCCAAGGTGTTACACATACTAGGCAATCGCACTAACGCTAAACTGCTCACCCACCTTTGCAGCAAGTGACTCTATTAGGCCTCCTTGGTTGCCTCACACTGTAGCTCACCCCTGAGCGCCTGCTGCTGCCTTGGGTTTCAATCAGAAACATTAGATTTATAATTGCCTTTTTTTCCTGTGCAGATCCCATCCCTTCTTGACTGATGGCCATAAGATAGTTGAAGCAATTGAGACAGTTAAGTACTCTTCCTATCCCCGTCCAATTCGTGGGGAGGTACGATGGTGGTGGCATTTCCTTCCAAAAGCGTGGAAACAGGTTCTACTGCAGACCAGTTGGGAGAGCCAGAGTCTGAAGTGGTCTTTTCTGGGAGAAAATACTTCAGCGTAACTTATCAAAGAATACCAGACTTCCTGCATAGACAGAGCTGGGGTGCCCCTGGGCCTGGGTGGCGAGGAATCTGGGTGTGACGCTTCAGTGCCTGTCTTATGACGTCGAAACTTGCCTTTCGTTGAAGACGGTGCTTGGATTCTGCCTTTACGCTGGCTTTGGTGGTAGACCTCAGAAGCAGTGCGGCCTCCTGTGTGCGCCAAATGTGAATGTGTTTTGTTTTCCTTGTTACTAGGTAAGGAAGACACATTGGCGCACCTTGCCAAGTACCATCCTGCCTTTGACGAAGCCAATGGGAATGGCTGGCTCCCTCTGCATAAGGCAGCAGTACAGTTAAACAAGAACATCTTAGAAATAACTCTGAACGGTAATCTCCTTTTCACCCTCGTAATGCTTCTGAGGAATAAGTTTATCTCTGCGTCTTAACCTGTGTGGTGTGATGAATTCCAGCTTCCAAACCCAGTATGTGGGACCGAACCACCTGCAATGGTGAAACGCCACTGTTTTTGGCTGTCAGCAGTAGCCTCCTGGAAAATGCCCATTTTCTCCTTCTCAATGGCTGCAATCCAAACGCTAAGAATTTTGAAGGCAATTCTCCTCTTCTTACAGGTAAATTGTCAAATTGTCTTTGACGCAGAGTGCAGAGTCCCTGTTCCCTCCATGCCCACATACTTTTCGTTCCGGCACTGACAATTTGGCCCCCACTGATCAGACACAGAAACCTGCTCTCTAGCCTGTATATAGCTGGGTGTGGTGACTTTCACTTATAACCAAGCATTCTTGACTTTGAGGTCAATCTGGGTCACATAGTGAGTTAAAAGCTAGCATGGGTTTTGAAAACCTGTTCCAAGGAAGAAAAATTTAAGACAGAAAAGTCCTGTGTCAGAACAAAGATAGTTGAGAAAGGTAGAGTCTTTCCATTCATAGAAAACCAACACTGAGCCCAAGAGCCTCTTCTGAGAAGGCTGTGTACAGAGTGGTACCCCACAGGATGTATAAGAACCGTGGATCAGTTCTACCCTCTCGAAACCTCGGGGATCTGTGTGATACATGTGTGTAAAAGTCTCATGTTAAAAACAAGCACACATTAAACCCTGAAGACTCTCACAGCGATGGAGGGACGCTGGTTTCCTTTCAGGAACACTGCCTTCTCTTCATTCACTCTGACTGTGGTCCAGGCCTGCACCCGCTTTGTTTGTTTTGGTTGTTGCTAACTGCATAGTCGTTTTAATCCCGAAGAACTTCAGGGAGTATTCTATACTCCACACTTTGGAAACCAGGTCCAAACCCTCACTTCCAGTGAGCTCGGCCATTCTCCAATGCATATGTAAATCACATCATAGTCATCCATCTGTTTGCTCAAATAGGCTCTGTTGCTGTTCTGGTTTCCCTTCTCAGCAGCTACCAGTGTCTTAAGACGACTCTCATTAAAAATATATAGTTCACTTTTTTAAAAGATGGTTTAGAGAAACAACACCAAAAATAGAATTAACATGTAAATAAAACTTGTCGCCGCCAGGCCATGTCACAGGTGAAGGAGCAACTTTAATACACAGCAATGCCAAGTTTAGGCTGGCCTTAGCAGCTCTGTCCTTCTGAAGTGTTTTTGAGATGATTCACATTCATTTCTTTTCCTTTTAATAATATTTTTACATGTATTTACTCGTTGTGGGGTAGGGCTGGGGTTACATGTGCCATGGCACACGTATGGAGGTCATATGACAACTTACGGGAACTGGTTCTCTCCTCCCACCACACATGGCCCAGGGGTGGTCAGGCTTGGCAGCAAGAACCCAGGCTGCCTCACTGGCCCTGTTTTCTTTTATTCTTAAAATAATAACAATAATAGTAATAAAAGAGGTTAGCGTAGATTATTCATACATAACACCAGGCGTCCCTTCACAGCCCTGCACAGTGAACGCTTTAAACCGTGTGAAGCATCGTTAGGTGGTTGACTTGGGGTTACTTGGTACATACACCCTTATTGTGACTTTTTTGCATGTGTCTAATGTACTTTTGTCTTTTTCAGTCCCCCCTTACCCTCTCTTGCCCCGCCTCCTCCAATCCCCTCCCCTTTTTCAGATACCCCCACTCCACGTCCTCCTTTTTTGATGATCCAACGAATTTAATTAGGGTTGCTTAAAGAAACATGGGTGAGAGGGTGTTTACAGGAGCGTGGACAACTTACTAATGAAGAAACATCTCTCTATCCTCCAGTAGCCATTAACTGCCTGAAGATCCTAGAGACAGGTGGAGCTTGAGAGCCTCTCCACCAAGCTCCTATTTTCTTGGGAAAATAAAGATAACTTTGTCTCAACCATGTAAACACCAGTAGACAGTAGCTATTCACAGCTTACAAAAGCCAAACATCCCACCGATATAAAACTGCTAACATCACTTTGTATCTGTGTCATTTTAAAATGGGCTTCCTAAACACAGAATGCTGGAGCGTGGGGGAGAGGGAGAGAGTTCCTTAGGATGCTGAGGGGCAGGCCAGGTAACAGGCTACGGTAGTGGCACATGCCTTATACCAGAACTCTGTGAGTTCGAGGCCAGCCTGGTCTAGAAATTGAGCCCAGGACAAACATCGCTATTATGCAGAGAAACCATGTCTCAAAAAACCCAAAAACCAAAAATGAAGCTAAAGGCACTGGCGAATACGACACTTACCTCATATTGTCCTAATGTCCACCTCACAATCCCCCAGCTGTTCGGAAAGACTCCTACGACATGGCCACCTTGCTGATCAGCCACGGAGCCGATGTCAATCTTCGATGTGCCAATGAGAGGACAGCTCTCCATGAAGCTGCCAAGCTAGGCAGACAGGACATGGTAAAGCTAATGCTGAGCTCCGGAGCATTCCTGGATGCACGGAGCACCTACGGATTCACGCCTCTCGCCCTCGCTGCTCAAGGCGGCCACACTGAGATCATGCAACTATTACTGCAGAAAGGCATGGTTTACCCAATGGTTGGGCTTTAGGAGGGGTTCTCACTGTTTCCAAGAATCCTCCCTCTCTCTCTCTCTCTCTCTCTCTCTCTGTGTTTCAAATTTGTCTCAACCATGTAAACGCCCAGTAGATAATACTGCTCACAGCTTACAAAAACCAAATCTCTCATTGCTAACTTGCTAAACATCAAGTCAGGCACACCTGGCTATTGCCAGGTAACTGTGGGCGGAGCCTGGAAGGAATGTTAACCTTCCTCCATTTTGGTTTAATTTAAAAACAAAACAAAAGAGTAGCAGCTGCAGCCCTTCCTCCAATACACCCACTCCCTTACCGCAGCACTGCGTTATAATGACGACCAGTCTAGATTGTGGTTTAACTAGCATGGACGCTTGACTTAGAAAACCTACAAATCACTGAGATCATCATTAACTGTCCAGTGAAACAGTATATCAATAGCTTTTCTCCAAATCAGCTAACTTGTACCCAGATTTAACAATATAATTATCTTCTTTTTTCTCCTTATGTCCTGAAGCTTTGTTTTAGTACCACATAGTCCAGGTCTGCAGCACCTGACAGAGCCCCTTATAGTCCAGATCAGCCCTGTACTTTGTACTCTTACTTCTTTTCTATATAGGAAGCAGATCTCCAACAAACGCTGTTGAATTTTAGCATGCTGCCTGACACATGTGATCTAAGAGATGTCTAGTTATTCACTAGAAAATCAAAAAGTAAACACAAACTCTGTCATCTTTGAGGAGAGGGGTCTCGTCTGTCTCTGTGTCTCTGTGTCTCTCTCTTGTGTTTTGCTGGGGTTTAAGCAAAAGTCTTCTGTATTCTAGGCAGGAACTCTGATATCTATATAAACTAGTCGGGGAAGAAAACCTTGGGATAAAAGGAGTTTCTAAACAGCGGTTCGGGTGCCTTTCAGTGTAGTTTAATATGTCGTTTGGCACCTGGAACTCCAGCAGGACTACTTTGTAAAAGGCAGCTCTTTCTAGACTGTCTTATAAAAGCCACCCTAACCCGTAACTCACTTATTAGAGAGGCACTAATAAGCAACTATATTTGCCATGCCTTCTAATGGTACTTTGATGAAAGGGGGCATTTGTCATATTTAAGTTATTAGAGACTGTTCATCGTAAAAGACCCTAATTCTTCCTAGTTAAAGTGGAGGACAGGTTGAGTTACTGATGGTTGTGAACCACCATGTGATTGCTGGGAACCAAACCCTGGTCCTCTGGAAGGGTAACAATTGCTTTTAACTGCTGAGCACCCTCTCCAGGCCCGGACTGCTTTTCAGCAGAGGCAGAGGTACATTACGATTGCTTAAGTGGTACAGTGAAAAGAATCTTTGCCTAATGAGACTTCTCCTTTTCAGGAGCTGACGTTCACTGTCAGGCCTCCGACTCTTCCTCCATTTTACTTGAAGCTGTTAGAGGAGGGAATCCAGAATCTGTGAGTCTCTTGCTGGAGTATGGAGCTGATGCCAACATTCCTAAAAGCTCAGGACACCTGCCCATTCACGTGGCAGCCGACAAAGGCCACTTCTTGTAAGTTCGATTCTGTAGTTGCAGATAGCGGGTAATCGTAATAACTAGGTTTGTTGTTCTTTAAGAACTGCTTCGGAAATATGGAAAGCCTGAGGTCTCAGGTGACTGTGCTAAGTCAGTTTTTAACATAACGAGTGGCTCTACTAAATTTTACTTGACATCTGTGTTTCTTGATAAAGGAACTACCACTCCTGTGAGGAGTCTTAAATACTGACTGATGAACATATAGCATTCAGTGTAGGGATAATGGTGTCATAAGCAGGCTAACTCTGCACCGTAACAACCTAACATGCATTTTGAAATTCTTTCTCAGCGCTCTAAAGGTATTGGTTCCAGTCACGGATATTGCAGCCATCAAGAAGAGTGGGATTAGTCCAGTTCACTGCGCAGCAGCTGGGGCGCACCCCCAATGCCTGGAGCTTCTCATTCAGGCTGGATTTGATGTGAATTTCATGCTGAGTCATAGAATCCGTAAACATTATGACGATCAAAGGAAGTCAGCCTTGTATTTTGCTGTTTCAAATGGTGACCTTTCTTCAGTTAAGCTGCTTCTGAATGCTGGAGCTCTACCCAACCAAGACCCAGTCAACTGCCTACAGATAGCTCTCAGGATGGGCAACTATGAGCTCATAAATCTATTACTTAGGCATGGGGCCAATGTCAATTACTTCTGCCGAGTTAACCCTTTGCATTTCCCATCAGCACTGCAATACACATTGAAAGATGAAGTCATGCTCAGGATGCTGTTGAATTATGGCTATGACACTGAGCGATGTTTTGACTGTCCTCATGGGGAAAGGGTTCATCGTTCCTGCGCTTTTGAAGGCTGGACATCTACAGTTATTACAGATACAATGGTAAGCCTACAGTGCGGGCAGCGTTCCCTAAGCATTTATTATTTTGTAGCCTTAGAGCTGTAACAGCAGACACAATGTGCCCTTGGAAAAGCTCGTGTCCAGAAGATTCTGATAAAATAACTAAACCCATCAGTGGGAAGATGTAAGAAGTACAGAAACAATTCAGAGGAGAAAGTGACTTCAGCCATAACTATGAGCATGTGTCACAAGTTCAACACAAAAGCAAGGTTTTAAAGAATGGATAGTCTTGCATTCTGGCTACTTTCTCTATGAATGATTTATTTAGCTAAAGGGTTTAAGTTCCCCATACCTGTGATCACTGGGTCTCTTCAGTTATCTCTTTTAGCTCTCAGATCTGATCACCCCATTTCCTCTGGCCATCCTTCTGATGAGCAGAGACACATTCCAGCACCTCTTCACTTTGCCTTACCTCCTCTGCCATCTCCCTCACCTTCAACTTCTTCCAGGGCTTTTTAATGGCTTCTAAGTGTGCTCTCCCAGAGGCCCTTCCCTGGCTGCCGTAAGTCCCTCCCTCAATCACTCTCTTATTGTGGAGACTGGTTCTTTTATAGCATTTATGTAGAATTATAATTTTAATTCTCTTCCCCCCTCACAGATATATGAGCATCAGCTCCTGTTCATTTTGTTCATGGGCTTTTAGGTCTGTGCTTAGCACATAATGGATGCTTTATACATGCCTGAATTTATATTATCAAAATTTGAAAACAGGATGATGAATGGGAGACTTGAGACAGTTGGATGATGTGAAAGGTTTTATTTTAGGTAATCATGGTAGAAGTTACTTTGTGCACTGATGTGGCTTTTAAACATACACTATCTGGTATTATTTTCTAAACAGTTCATAAAGTATGGCTTCAATTCTCATTTGGACATTTTGTCTAAAGGCACATAAATTATTTAAAGACAAAAATTGTCATTGTTCAAGCATCAGGATCAGATCTAGGTTATAAATAATAGAAAATGCAAAAAAAAAAAAAAATAAGAAAAGCTTTAATAAAGAGGCATCTGGGCAGGAAGGCATACATGTCCCAGCTACTCAGGAGCCATTACTTGAGGCTAGCCTGAGCAACACAGTAAGACTCTATCTCAAAAAACAAAAATAGGGTTAGCAAGATGGCTCAACAATTTAAGGTGTTTGACACCAAGCCTAATGACCTGAGTTTAATCCCTGGAATCCACAATGGCAGGCGATAACTAACCCTGTAACATTGTCCTCTGACCTCGATACATGCACACGCATGAATGAGCACGCGCACACACACACGTATATAAACAAGTGTTTTTTAAAAGATAAAGTGCCTCATTCTCTCCTCCTATAGAACCAGAAGTCAGTCATTTTCAAAGCAGACAGTGTCATAGCTCCGTGTATAACAGGAGAAACACTCCCACATTCCAGCTGCCCAGATGGCTGCTTTTCTTTAAGGGTACCTGGGTAGCTGCTTAGACTTCCACTCACATCTGACGGCTGGCGCTGCCAAAAGGTCCCAGCTAGTGGCAAGGCAATCTTGGTTGCAGCAAGCCAAGCGACAAATATACAGAACAATCTGCTCCTCGCTGCCTCATGTGAGGTCCCGAGGCCACAGTGGAATCAGGTGAAAGAGCTTAGCTTGCAACAGTTTACACTCTTCGCTACTATGCTCAACCACGGTGTTCAGTGCTGATTTACGGTTGGCTTCTGCTTGTTTTCCTCACAGTTTTGTGAAGTCATAACTTTGTCATGGCTACAGCATCTCTCTGGAAAAGTTGTTCGTGTGATGCTTGATTATGTTGATCGAGTTCAAATCTGTTCAAAATTGAAAGCTGTACTGGAAAAACAAAAGCTCTGGCCAGAAATACATTTTATCTTGAGTGAGTATCATTCTCATAGAAAATTCTCACCAAAACACTAAGTGTGGTTCTATTTTATTTTTAGAACACTTCTGATTAGAAGGTTGACCTAAAAGAGAATAGAAAAATATTCCTTTAAAATGGAGCTATTCATAACCACAATTAATGTGTTTATCATCACTTCCCAGGAAATGAAATCTAATGACTTTGTAGGTAGGTAACACTTGTTCTCCCCAGTCCTCTTAACCTGTGGTTATGGAAAAATTTACACCCAGGAACTGTAAGTTATATACAGCAAGAGCAAGAGGGAATGCTAAGTTCTAACCTGGTCACATATTAAATGACACTCTTCTATATGGATTTTGTTCACTTAGATCAAATTAAGATTTTCTTATATCTTGTTTCTCCTGGGGTGATCATTGAGCTTTTAACCAATCCCAGGAGAGAGGACAGGGAAGCCAATATTTAAGTACGTGAAGGATTGAAGTCTCACAAGCCAGACTCACAATCGATGTCGTTCTGAAACTGTCTACATAGAAGGCCATGATGAGGTCTGAAGAGCTGTTTCCCTACAGACAGGGATGCCAAATATAGACCTTGTTAACACAGATGTCAAATACATTTGCCAACTAAACCCTCAGGTCACCAAAAAAAAAAACCAAAAAAACAAAAAAACAAAAAAACAAAAAAAACCAAAGCAAGTCTTTCTTTCTTTCTTTCTTTCTTAGCCAACCCCCGTTCTCTACAACATTTGTGCCGCCTTAAGATCCGGAAGTGTATGGGACGGTTACGTTTGCGTTGCCCTGTCTTCATGTCGTTTCTTCCGCTGCCCAGTCTCTTAAAAGCTTATGTCCTTTACAAAGAATATGACCTTTTTGGACAAGAAAGTTCTACAGGAAGATGGTAACTGAGCTCTTCTAGAGGGAAAAGGTATAACTGCAGCATTTTTCTTGACAATTTGCTTGTTGTAAATAACTTTTTCTTTTCTTTACTCAGTAATTAAAATCTCAGTGTACACTACATTAAGAAACAATTCTGTGCAGGATATCTCCCTATGACCTGTTGTTCAGAAGTCTCAGGAACTTTCAAATAATACACCATTTGAATTATTGTTGAATACAAATAATCATTGTTCTTGACTATACACCACTATATACACTTGCCACATTAGCCTGGTGACCAGGATTTGACCCCCACCAGCAAGAGAAAACTGCAACAAGCGTCCTCTGATCTCCACGTGCACACCATGGCACATACACACATACACACACCCTTTCTCTAAGTGAATAAAACAAAAAAATCCCATCATGGGTCATGGTGAGGTCAGGAAGCCCCATTATTCCCGGAAGAGGAGCTACTGGTAATTGGCAGCTGCTAAGGGAAAGAGAGTCACTTTCTTCAGTGGTGTAATCCTGGAAGCTGTTCATACTCCAGTAAGTTATTTACTTGGATGGGTGGGTCACATCAGTGCTGTCTGCATAATGCAAGCAACCCTAATTACCCAGTGAATTGGATAGATGATAGATGGGTAAGAAAGGGAATGTACAGCAGGGAAGAGAGGGTTTGGCAGGAATGTCAGCAGGATCAGAGGGGGTGATGGCAAATATAACCAAAATATATACATGTGAAACTGTCAAACATAAATTTAAAAAAATTTAAAGTAGCTCTAAAGCCAGGCATGGTGGTATATGCCTGTAATCCCAGCTCTTGGGAGACAGAGGCAGAAGGATCAAGAATTCAAGGTCACCCATGGCTACATGGTAAATCCAAGGAAGCTTTGGCTGTGTGAGTCTCAAAAAAAAAAAAAAAAAAAAAAAAGTAGCTTTGAACATAGCATCTCAACACGTGGCTAAAACTGTAAGGAAATTAAAATTAAAAAACTCATCCAAGTACAGTGGCACATGCCTAGAACCCAAACTCTTCAGGGGGTGAGGTGGGAGGACCTCAAACCAAGGCCACCCTAGGCTATGGGGCAAGACCTTGAGAGCTAATACAAACTTCAAGTAACTGAAATAACACGTAGTCCTAATAGTATGCTGATCTTAGAGTAAGTGTAATTTCTTTGTTCTTAAAACAACTGACCACGGTTTCTACCTCAGCAAGACTAGAATTAAGTGTGCACAACCATCCTTGGCCATACCTCCTATAATATTACAGAGAATGTCTTACTGATTCTAATGAACAGAAGAGCCCCATTACATGACCTAGAAATTCGCAGTCCATGTACCACAATCACAGTGCCAACTTAGCTTCTGACACCATTTCTTCACAGACAGGGTAAGTTAGAACTCTAAATTGAAATTTTATCACTCATGGGAAAAACACTAGCCATCTTTCTGGAAATTCCTGGTTATGGTTCACCACTTATTGATTAATGTGACCCCTGGCAGAGGAATTTAAGGTGTTTTCAAATCAATGAACTTAATGTTTTTTGCACTCAACACAGGCTGGCACTGAACAGGGAGGGGCTCACTACCGACAGAAGACGCCAGTTTTAAGTTTTTACTTCTATACTGTATTACATGCGGAGTAGTTGCTATTCTTTTACAAGTGTATAAAAGTAAGATACTTAAGTTTTTTACTTGTACATACAGGCTCGTATGGAAAGTTGAGGAAGAATACAGGTATTGACTAGGCCACATCTGTGTCTTGTTGGGACAGCAAAGCACAGAGGGTGGCGCACCCCACCTCACCGCAGCCCGGTCAGCCATCACACATCAGTCATAACATCTTTAGCATCACAGTCCATTTTCGTACAGCTAACAGTCTGTGACTTCCAATACAGGGACTCATGGCTACACTAGCTACTTGAGTAAACACAGACTTTTTTTACACTAAAATTTTTGGAATACTAGTGAACTTGAAGACTTGTTTTGGTCATACGTGCACTTTGGTAAATTATAAAATTCTAGTTAGTTTCATCCACTCCCTTGACCTACAAGTATATACTCATTTTTGTAAAACTCAAGTAAATTAGTATACAAATCCTAAGTTCTTGCTTACTTCTGTAATAAACTACCCAGAGCACATGGAATAAGTTCATTAGGATTGAAACTGCTAGTCCTAGCTACTTAAGCTAGAGCAAACAATAACCTGCCTTCTCAAGTAGAGGAAATGCTTCAAGTGGGATAGCTGCATAAAGCACCTGTCATAAATAGCTTACTGGAGTAAGTATTAAAGTCTCTTTCCTTTACACTAAAAGCCTAACAAACTTTTCTTGGTAAGTGGCTCCCCTTGTGCCTGCTGTAGAACTGCAACGGGGTCAAATGTGTTACAATAGGATTAAAAGAAACTTTAATATTTGTCTTATTATTTTTAATTACATGTATGCATGTGTATCTGTGAGAGGATATGTGCATGTGAGCATGTGACATGTGAGCACAATGTCCATCAATGTTAGAAGTGTTGGGTCCACTGAAGCTACAGTTTCAGGCAAGTGTGAGCCATCTGATGTGGGTGCTGGAAACTCAGGCCTCTGGAAAGGAGTATGCTGAGCTATCTCCCCAGCCCCAGATTGAAAACATCTGAAATTACTTGGAGAAAAAAAAATTCAGAGTAACTATCAAATAGTTCATACAAAAATACTGTATAAAAATCATGGACTTTATTATACATTTAAAAAAATCCAACAACATATTTCTTGAAGCCTTGTCAGCAAATACCTATTTTGACAAATGAAAAAATAAGTCCTCTGCTCCAGAAGCTATACCATGATCACAAATCCAATTTTAAAGAGAGATGCTGAATGATTTTTAATGGTACACTTCAGTTGGTTAATATCATCAGTGAAATAAGAGTTAATTAATTTACTTACATTACAAAACCCACAAAAGATACAAAGCAGTCTTACACATAAATTATCATTTGATCCCCAGAATTCACATAACTGAAGTTGGTTACTCACAAGTATAGTCAGAGACTAATTAAAAGTTCAGCATAGACAGTAGTCTCTCCTTGCTGTCTTCAACTTGGGAGGCAGAGGCAAGTGGATATCTGATCTAGGCCAACGGGGTCTGTAGAAAGAGTTTCCAGGATACCCAGGACTACACAGAAAACCCTCTCACAAAGAGTGAATCATCCTTCTTACATGTCTCAATCCTCCTTTGGCAGATGGTGCTTACCAGCCAGCGACACACCATCTCAGCAAGGAGCAGCATTCCATTCTGGAGTGAAATGGGGGCGGCGAAGAGGGGGGGTGTTAATTCAGATAGTAGAAATGTAGAAAGACCCAATGGAGCCTCCAAGATTCAAAATTAGTAAGAAAACTCCTTGGGGCCGCCGTCTCCTCCTGTACCTGCAGTGCACTCTCCCTCTCTGATGATGACTGTAAAGGAACAGCAGGAGTGGAAAGCGGAAGAGCTCTAAGGGGTATACCATTCCGTTAGATAAACAGCTGGCTGCTGATGGAAGAGGACTTCAGATGGTCCATATACATGAAAAATTTGACAAACTGGATGAAGCACTACACACTGCTGATTGGAAGGCTCAAGAAGCAGTGGAAATGCAAGCCCAAGTAGAAAGAAAGATGGCTCAAAAAGGAAAGGAGAAACACGAAGAACCCATGTGGGAAAGGAGGAAGAGGCCATGAAAGGGATGCAATCCGTCATGACAGGCTAAGAGAGAGGCAGCCAATCCGTCATGACAGGCTAAGAGAGAGGCAGCGTGACTGGAACCTTTCCAGGGCAGCTCCTGATAGAGGTCAAAACTACAGAGAAATGAAACTCCAGATATCAGTGAGGTCACTGCTCTTGGTGTGCCTAATCCTAGAATTTCCATTTATTGTAGTCTTAATAAGCTTATGCTGTCCTGTTAAAGAAATACATAGGAATTAGCCTAATGAAGATTTTTAAGATAAAAATATTTAGAAGCATTTTGATTAACATTTTTATGCTACCCATGACTATTAACAAATAAAATTTTAAATAATTTTTCCTTTAAAATCCATTTCATCTTGGTCGGGCAGTGGTGGCACAAGCCTTTAATCCCAGCACTTGGGAGGCAGAGGCAGGCGGATTTCTGAGTTCAAGGCCAGCCTGGTCTACAGAGTGAGTTCCAGGACAGCCAGGGCTATACAGAGAAACCCTGTCTCGGAAAAAAAAAAAAAAAATCCATTTCCTCTTATCATTAAAAAAATAAGTTCAGTATGGTTCTAGTTTCAAATCTTTGTTATTAATGTAGAATAAAAAGCTCAAAGAGAAATAAAAGAAACTTGCTAAAAACAAAATTAAAAGTTTGCTTGTGGCATACACTGGTGTGTTTAAATATTTAAAAGTATGATCTAAATGCTCAGACTCTGTAATTAAAAGCAGGTATTTTTTACTTTGTTCATTTGTCAGAAGACTTTGTAAAAACTAGCTTTAAGGGTCTGCCAGCATTGTCAGTTCAGACTGTCAATAATGCAGTTCCTGTAGTTACTCACATGTGTTCACTGCACAAAATCATGTTACCTACAATGTTATGTACATCTTACTATGCTTTTCTCAAAAATAATGGCAACTTCATCCCAACACTGTGGAGCTAGGAATTCTTTTGAAATTAAATACCAAGTAGTCATTAAATATGGCAAAAACAAGATTAGCTTCAGGGATTCAAGGACTCTGTTCAAATGGACAGTTTCAGTCTTCAGCAAGGACGTAGAAGTAAGTGATTTCTATTGAGTTTATTACCAGGGTTATGCAAGTACTGTCAATATAGGTAACAGAATGCAGAGTATAATTAGGTAGGCTGAATTTCATTTTTTTAAAGCAATTTTGTTAATTTCTAAAAAGCTGGGAGAGATTTTGGAGGCTAGTGTAGCAGAATAAGATCTGCACTAACATTTAGGAAGAAGTTCGCAGGCAGCCTTCCTCAAGCAGAAGAGCTGACTAAAGCTGACAAGCAGAATCCCACAGCTTACTAGTGACAGAAGTTAAATCATTGGAAACTGTTTGATCCACTCAAGATGTCCTGGGCATTGGGACACGTTTTGGTCTAAGTGGTGGACATGAACACAGCTGGGGGAATCCCTATGAAACATGACTTAAAAAGAATTAGAAAATGTTTACCTGTGGTCTAAATTTTTATCCAAATAGCAGTATTTTGCTACCAAGCAAAGCACCAACCAAATAAAAGTACCTCCTGATGATGACTACTCTTATTATAAAACACCATATTGCATCTGAAGCAAGCATGGCATCTTCTATCAAGAAAAGACTTCATGGAACTGAAAACCTGGGGTGGAGGTGTGGCTCTGTGAGAGTTTAGTAAGACCCTGGGTTTGATCCCCATCACTGCCAAAAATCAAACAAACAACAAAAACAAAACAAAACCAATCTCAAAAAAAAAAAAAAAGAAAAAAGGTCTTAAAAGCAAGACTTGCCACCAGTAATCAGGCACTAGCCACAGCAGTTTACAGTTTAACAAGAAGGAAACACTGCTATGCAAGCATCCCCTTTAGTAAGCCCAAAACAGACGGTTAGTCAAATGCACTCCATAAACTGATACTTATTAACTGCATGTTTGGGTAACATAAGACTTTAAAGAGCATTCAATAACCATTAGTCCCATTTGGCACTTGGATAAAAAGAACATCATGATCCTATATGTGTGTGTGTGTGTGTGTGTGTGTGTGTACGAGTGTATATATCATTATCTTGTTCCTACAGAAAACAGTGTACTTACAGAGTGTGAAACTGAGCTATATGCTGAAAACTAAACCATAAACCACTTCTAATTCAGAACAAAGAGAAAACTACTTGTGAAATTAGTGGTTAACCTCTTGAAAATCTATAAATGTATGACTATGTAAAATACTAATATATTTAACCTGTATACATATGTATATATACATCTTTTCATGTAGAACACATGAAAATAAAATCTATAAACACAGTTTAAAATTTGAGTAAAGAAAGTTTTGACAGAAGACAGACTGGAGGGACATGTCAACCTTGGTAGCAAGCTAACTCCGGCCTCGGTCCTATACTATATGAGGTGTTCAATTCCTTTTCAGTCTTTTATGGAATTAGATCTTTTACTCGTTTGAAAAAGTAAAAGTATTTATAATAATTAGTGCAAATTATTCTACACTCATAAATTAGTTATCTGCCTTTGTGGATAGAAAGTGACAATCCAGTACATTATCAAAATGTGGATTATGAAAATACTGGGATTATCGGCCTGAAATGTAAAGGATTATGTTTTCTAAACTAAACTGCACATTTTTATTTTAAGCAGTAAACATAATTGTTATAGAACATCTTTTGAAATGTCACTCATTGTCATTAAAAATTATTTCACAATACAAAAAATACAATGTACCCGTCTACAGCATTCCCTTTACATGTCAATCCTAATAGAAATGCTTCAGCAACAACCTCAGTAAGTCTCAAGTCTTCCTCTTACTGCTCGGCGGCAGCAAAGTCCCAACCTGAGAGCTGAGAAGACGGTAACAAAGTACCAAGAGCCACATCAAACACCAACAGACATTTGAGGTCTCTCCCACTGCCATGATCTAGTACATCAGAGAAATGGAGCAAGCCACAAATCCTGAAGTCAACACCACCACCTGCTCCTGTCCTAGGGATTTTGTACAATTTCTATTGCACACTCAATCTTGTTAGAACATTTGCAAAGTTGTAGAATTCTCCACACGAAGAATTTTAAGCTCATTCAGTTGAACACTCCCTCACCACCAATAAAACATTCCTAATGAACGGGAGAGAATACAAGCATGAATGTCAGAATCCAAAGAATAAATGATTTCTTATGGAGACAGCCAATTACAGTGCAAGATAAAATGTTCACAATTTAAAGGAAAAATATCTTGAGCAAGTGTAACTCCTCGGCAATCTACTACAGAAAAGTAAGCAGGTCTCGTTTAGGAAAGCAGAGTTGGGTGATAATGCATAGCACTTTATTTTTAAGGGGAAATGTTCGATATAACCTGTTATCAAGTTCAGTCCTTTTAAATGAAGCCGAAACACGCAAATATAAAGCTTAATCTCTTCCTTGATCTTTAGCATGTATACGTTGTGCCATATTCCAGGGAAAGGGGAAATCAAAAAGCAACAAGTTTATGCTTCCGACTCTCTTTTCTTTCCTTCTTCTCCCAAATCACTCTCCTCTGATTGGCTACTGCTAAGAACAAGCTGGCCCTCACTACCAGCCTGATTTGGTCTACTGGAGGCAGCTATCAACCGACTCTGTTCTTCCAAGTCCTGGTGGAAAGATAAAAAAAGAAACTAAATTTAACTGTCAGTAGTCAAATAAAAAACTATGCAGTTTCCTATGGAGCTTTACTATACTTGAGAGCTATTCCAATCCTGTTACATGCATTAATTCTGATAACCTGATGAAAAGAAAGGCTATATTCAACATATGAGACATCAGCATGAATTTTGGCACCATTTGAATAATCTCAAAAAGCAAACATGCAAAAAAAAAGGTTTTAATCCCCCCCCTTCTTTTTTTTGTGGCTAATAACCGAGTTCTGAATGTCTTCTCTCATACACCATGAAGTACTCTCATAGTTAAAGTGTCATGGTCACTCTGCACCCCACTCCTCTCCAGACTCTCTACTCCTGCCCTGTTAATCTTGCTAAACCAAGTGTCACTTCCCCTCACCTAAGCTGCACTTCTGGGCTGTCTTTGCCATTTCTCTTCTCAGCCCTGTACCCAGCTCACTTGCAGTCCTAGTACTCTCTTCACACACACACTCCCCGGGTACCTTCTCGCTTCTTTCCTACCATCGATGCCACACCCTTGATAGGCTCTAGGAGCTCATGGGTCACCTCCTCAAGGTTTGCCTCTGAAAACTGTACACTTTCAATTACTCTTTTGAAGGTTTGATCCTTAGTACCGAAAACTCCTTTAAACGTGTGTTGTGGACGAACGGAGGAGGGCCTGAGTGACTGCACTGTTGACATGAGCATGGCCTTGTCAAGGGCTTGTGTCTCAAACCCACGGGAAGTGGCAAAGCCTTCCTCTGGCCTATGTGCAGATGTTGAGAGTGTATGCAAAAACTAGCAACCACAGCTTCCTCTTCCCTCCTACCACAGGAATGACTCCAACCTGAAACTGCTCCCTACAGACGCCTACGAGACTGCCTACCCCAACCCCAGAGCTGTACGTCAGAAAATCTGAGTTTGGGGGTTGTGTAGTAGTTGGCACTGCTCCATCAGAAAGAAAACCTATGCCAGCTTTTCTGTGAATGTGTCTGTCTCTTCTTCAGTATCCATCCTTTCTTCATTTCCTGTCACCCCAGTCAGGTTTCCAGAACCAACCTGTGCTGAACGCTGTGTGCATGCACATGTTTATAGTATGTATATGTGCATGTGTACATGTGTACATATATGAATATCACACTCTTGCTAATACCCAAAGTAACTATTTCTCCTTCCCACAATCAATGTGGCCTTCAACAAGACAATTATGTCTACTTAAAGTCTCTCAAAAGAACTTCGTTTGCAGAGAGAACCCTACTTGGCATATGAAAATTCTGGTTTGTTGCTTTAAGAGCAGGTTATGTTATGTGTCATGGCAGCTTCCACACAATTCAGACGTCAACTCTTCCCTGCTGTGCAATGAATCAACAAGCAGAAATGGGCTTCCGTTTGGAAATTAAGATCTAGAACTCACAGGGCTTACCTGGTCATCAGTCCCACATACAGGACCACATACCTTCTCAATCTGCTTCTGTTTGCTGAGCTCTTTCTGTTGTTTCTCTTTTACCCTCTCTATTTCTTTTTGCTTTTCTGAGGCCCTACGATCCTAAAGGGGGGGGGGGGGGGTAAAACAAGTATGTTAATTAGAAAGAAACTTTAAACTGCACACTTCAACCAACGTGACGTTGTAACTCTTCAGTACTGGTGCGTTAGGCATACAAACAGTTTTCATTCTACAGCACACATTAGTCCACATTCTTTTTTTGTTTGTTTGGCTGGGGCTTTTTTGTTTTTTTTTTTTTTTTTCAAAACAGGGTTTCTCTGTGTAGCCCTGGCTGTCCTGGAACTCGCTCTGTAGACCAGGCTGGCCTCAAACTCAGAAAACCGCCTGCCTCTGCCTCCCAAGTGCTGGGATTAAAGGCGTGCGCCACTACTGCCCAGCCCAAGATTCTCAATGCTATATAAGCATTATCGCCTACTGTTAATCTTGGTTAGCAAAACAATTTTATTTACTGCTAGTATGAAGGCTTTTATTACACTGCTTTAGTTTGGACATCCTTGGAAATTAAGTGGCTCTGATTCTTACCAGTTCAGCATGCAAAGCTATCTGTTTTGCCAATCCAACAGAATCACAAATCTAAAAGGAGGAAAAAGTAAAACCTTTATATTAAATTACTTTTATAGTACACTAAAACTTTCAAATACCCAAATGGACGACATAACTAGTTTCATAATACAAGATCACATACTGCTTCAAATTTAGTATTTCAATCCCAAAGAATCTCAGCACATTTCCTTCAGAACTGATGACCTTGTATGGCTGGCTTTTCTCTCCACCATGTGTCCATGCTACTTCTCATTATATCAGACTCACTACTGACGGAGATCACCAGGGATCTACTGGTCAAAACACAGACAAAGTAACTGTGGCACACCCAGGCCCAACTGATACAACTGATATATCTACAGCACAATCCCTATACTTAAGGCTAAGGGAAAATCATATAAAAGAGAGTTGACTTTCTTTCTGCAGGACCCCAAACCATAATGGTCCCACAACATAATAACCCACAGGCCACCACTTGGGTGACTCCGGACCTGGATTCCAGGGAACCCTTGCACAAGCAGTGCCTGTCTGAGGGCACTTAGCATAGCCACCCACTTCTCCCGACTCAGCCTACATAATGACCACCCACTCCTACTGCAATCCCCCTAACCCCCGTGACTTTTCCCCAAGCCCTGCCACCACGCAGGAGCCCTTTCCCAGAGTTGCTTCTCTGGTGCTATGGCCTGATCCCTGAGGCCCTCAAGGCTGCTGAGGCTGGGGAACACACCCAGTTCCTATACCCTACAAATCTAGCTGGGGACATCATGGGTCTGAGTGCTGATGGCCAGTGTCCCTCTCCACCTTGTTCCCAAACAACAAAGACCAGCAACCCCCAGAGGGACGAGTTCCTTCTCCAAACCAGGTACCTAGCCACCAGGACCTTCCTCTGACAGTTGACACTAAGCTCAGTAGAAGTCTCAATGGGAGGAACAGCATGGGAAAAGGGAAAGTATCACCCCATTAGTGAATAAAGATTTGTGAGTGGTTTTAAAAAAGAGAAAGAGTTGAAAAGATTGTAAGAGCCAGAAGACCAGAACACCTGCTGTAGATAGTGTCTTCTAGACATGAGAAAGCTGTATCTATGAAATTTCAACAGTATGATTGACTATGGGAATGCAAGACTGAACCAGCTATCAATAGTGTACAAAACTGACAGGCTCCACCATCAGCATGGTTCTCCCCAAAGCACGCTCCCACCAAGCAGCTCAGCTGGACGAGGCATAAGCTGAGAGCTGTTCTCAGAAATTTAAGGTTAAAACTCTGACTCCGATAAGTATTTTATAAAATGAACATTTTGAAAGCCAGGTACCTTTTCCCCCTCATTGTTTGATTCAAATATATAGCAGACTGATGATAAATTACTCTCACTTCTTCCGCCTGATGTCCGAAGAACAAATCCAAAAAGCCGTTTATTTTCCTGGTGCGTAGCATACAGAACTATACACGGTAATGGAAACTGCCACAAAAACACCACAAATAAATATGAGATCTTCCAAATCATTACAACAACATTCAGATGATAAACTCTAATGATAAATTCTAAAAATATCACACATAAGAATTTTAAAGACAAATTTTCAATAGAATAATAATTTAGGAACAAATAATGCCACATCTGGATTGGAATTTACCAAAAAGAGAATATTAAATACTGAGTTTTATTTTCAATAACATATTTACCAATATAAATTTAACTACAAAAAAGAATGATCTCAATAAATGATTAAATACATATAATTGCACCTACAAAGAAATATAGAATTATAAAATAAACACAATTATGTTCATGTTTTGATTACTGCTGCTAATTTCTTTGGTGCATAAACTCTCTAGGGATAAAAACTATCTCTAGGGTTAAAACACCAAAACATGCTGACTCTTTATGAGTGCTCTGTTAACTTTCTGGAGCTGTCTGCATATGTAACTACAGCCTAAGGACCAATCTTATTGATACCAGGACACATAGGACCAGGTTAGCAAACTATAAAATGTATACATGAACAAATGATACTTAAAGCTTTAATCACATAGAACTCACTGTGAGCCTTGTAACTTGGGTCTGTGGATCAATTAACCTATAATTAAAAATTTGGAAAACAACCTTTTAATTAGGCTAAACTAAAAAATTATTTTTCCTATAAGTTTGCTTGGAGAGGGTTACTACTTACTTCAAACAGTCACAAGTGACTAATAAATGTGATTCTGTCATACGAAAGATGTTGTGGATGGCCCGAGCAGCCAGGATCTGGCGCATGGTTTCATAGACAACATCTGGATGGTCATCTGACTTTACCCCCATAGAACCAAGGAATCGGACGATAAATAACTGATGAAGAATAGAGTCTGTAACAGAACATGGTACATTATGAAAGATGCTCTTTGTTTTCAGTTTTTGCAGCACAGGTTGGCCTTAACTCACAATTCTCCTGCTTCAGCATTCCAGATGCTCATACTACAAGCATGTGTATATAAAACATGAACACTGCTTCAGTATTTATGCATTTTTTCAACCCGACAGTTGTTTCCAAAAAGAATATACTGCAAGATTTTATATTTTTCTATGAAAAATAAAACTAAAAGAGGAATTTAGAAATAACCCTTAACACTTCAGTGTTCAAGTTATAAGAAAATTAAGGTCTCAGTTTCAAGTAGCAAAATGTTATGCTGCAGTGATACGGTCTGTAGAGGTTTGAATGAAAATGGCCCCCATAGGCTCAGGAAGTGGCACTGCTGGAGGTGTGGCCTTGTTGGAGGAAGTAGGGGTGTAGCCCCTGAGGTGTCAGAAGCTCAAGCCAGGTCCAGGGGCTTATTCTCTCTTTGTGCTGTTTGACAATCCACATGTAGAACTCTGAGCTCTTTCTCCAGCACTTTGCCTGCCCGCATGTCACCATGCCTCTCGCCAGGATAATGGACTGAACCTCTAAACTTTAAGCTAATCCCAATTAAATGTTTTCCTTTGTAAGAGTTGCCTTGGGCCAGGCATTGGTGGCGCACGCCTTTAATCCCAGCACTCAGGAGGCAGAGGCAGGCAGATCTCTGAGTTCGAAGCCAGCCTGGTCTACAGAGCAAGTTCCAGGACAGCCAGGGCTACACAGAGAAACCCTGTCTCAAAAAAGCAAAAACAAAAACAAAAAACCAAAACAATAAAAAAAAAGTTGCCTTGGTCATGATGTCTCTTCACAACAATAAAACCTTAACTAAAACATGGTTCTAAGATCTAAAATTAATAAATTCTTTGTATTATTCTTTTAACTTTTCTGTAAGTTTAAAATCACATTTAAGAAAAATTGCTGTGCTAGTAGATGGTATTGTGCACACCTTTAACCCCAGCACTCAAGAGGCAGAGTCAGGTGTATTTCTGAGTTTAAGGCCAGCCTTCTACAGAGAGAGTTCTAGGATAGACAGGACTATACAGAGAAGCCCTATCTCAAGAAACAAAAAGGAGAGAGAGAAAAAGAAAGAGGGGAGGGGAGGGGAGGGGGAAGTGGGAAGGGGGAAGAAGGGGGGAAGGGGGAAGGGAAGGAAGGAAGGAAGGAAGGAAGGAGAGAAGAGAAAAAGAAAACTAGTTGCTGGGGCTGGGACCAATGGCTCAGTGTGCTGTGTGTTAAGTATTTCCTGCATAAGCACGTGGACCTGAGTTGAGATCCCAGCACCTACATAAAAGCTGGCTGGAAGAGCAGGCGAGATAGTGGGTGTCTGTAACCTGAGGCTAGGAGAATAAGGGAAACACACAGAGAGGGAACAGCCAGCCAGCAAACTCCAGATTCAGTGAGGGGCTATGTCTCAAAAAACAGGTGAAGGATAGAGGAAGACACCCAATGTACGTACACACACACACACACACACACACACACACACACACAAGTATATGCACACGTCACACATGCACACATATACAATACACACAAAAGCAACAGGAAAAACAGCTATCGGCTGGGTATGGTGACACATGCCTATAATCCTAGTACTTGAGAAGGAGCAAAAGAATTAAAATTCAAGGTCATCCTTGGTTACATAGTGAATGTGAAGGCAGCCTAATTATTTGAAAACTACCTTTTAAAAAAAAAAAAAGAAAGGAAGGAAAGGAAAGGAGGAAAGGAAGAAGACGTAGAGAACTGTACATACCCTTCTACATACACTTCCCACACCCAACCCACCTGGGGCCCAGGTCGCTAGGATTCCCCAAGCCCTGCTGTTTATCCCCAACTTATACACCCCTCCCCCCACGCGGTATCTAACCTCTCCACCTGGCCACACCTACCTCACACTCTAAGCTTGGACCACAACACACAATCTGTGCACCAGCCCAGTCCACCCAAGCCATTTCTTACCTCTAGGGCTAACCTGCCTGTACACCCTTTGTGTCCCAACATGTTCTGTCCACATTAGACATAAAACTAAGATAAATCCATATGCCCAGATCTTATTGCAAAAATTCAAACAATATGAAAAAAATCAAGCCAGTATTTCCTCTCTCTGAAATAGGAAAAAAAAAAAAAAAAAAAAAACAATGAAAATAATCAATGAATCTCAGAACTAGTTCTTAGATTGTAAGGAAATATTCTAAGAACCTGTTCTCCATTAAGCTGGAAAACCTAAAGAAATATTTCTAGACTCAGCCAAACCATCTAAATTGTGCATGACAGATATAAGAAAGAACTTTCTGAACAGACACCATTTGACCAAGAATTAAGGTAACTACTGGAAAACGGGACTTTACTAAACTAGAAAGTTTCTGCACAAGTAAAGAAATAAGCTGTTAAAGAGCAAGCCCACAGACTGGGAAAGAATCACTGCCAACTATGTATCTACAGAGAATTAAAATTCAAAATATATAGAGAACTCCAAAACAAAGGTTTAAAAAGAGAAACAAATGACCCATTCAAAAAATGGGCATGGAATCTGAACAAAAAGTTCTCAAAAGAAAAAAAAAAAAATGACTAAGAAACAGCTCAAAACATATCACTTGCATTAGGGAAATGCACAACTCTAAGGTTTCACCTCACCCCAGTCAGAATGGCAAAGATCGACAAATGGAGGACAACAAATGCTGGACAACAAATGCTGGACAACAAATGCTGGAGGATGTGTATGGGGAAAAAAAAAATCACTCATTTACTGTTGGTGGAACTGCAAACTGGTCCAGGCACTCTGGAAATCAGTGTGGAGAATGCCCAAAAAGCTAATAACAAATCTGCCAAATGGCCCAGTTAGACCACTACTTTGAAATATGTCCAAAAGACTCGACGTCCTACTCCACAGATACCTGTTCAGCCATGTTCACTGATGCCCTATTCACATCAAGCTAAATGTCCTTAAACTGATGCAAAACGAAAATATGGTACATATACACTATAGAAGACTATTCAGTAATAAAGAAAAAGGAAATCAAGAAATTTTCAGGCAAATGGAGAGAATTAGAAAATATCATATTGAGTTGTGGAGAGCTTTTTGGAGATGCTTCTAGACCCTTGGTGGAAATCTGACATCAGGCCAGGACAAAAGAAGTAAGCTCAAGGTGGGAATCTGACCTTGGACCAGGACTCAGGAAATAGGCCCAGACTAAGAACATCTACATTTGAGTTAAAGCAAAGCTCAGGGCTGGCTAAGCTGAGGCAGGTGTGGCATTCCTTTTGTCTTGGTCATCACGACTAGCCCCTAGAAAGGTGTTATGGGATTTTGTTTATTGCCTTGCTTGTTCCTTGACCCAGAACTGATCTGATCATTTTACGTGCACTTAAAGTGGTATAAAAGCAGACTGGGAAAAAATAAACTCACCTCAGCCTTAGCTGGGCCGTGCTACAGTGTTGTCTAATTGCCTTTTTTTCTTTTCAATCCTTGCTCCTGCCCTGGAGAACCTGTTGACTGACTGAACTGGCTTGGTCACTGAGTGAAGTGACCCAGACCCAAAAAGCAAACATCACATTTTCTCATATCTGATGTTCCTAGCTCCAAATGTTCATATGTGAGTATAAAACCATGGAGTTAACTACAGAAATGAGGAAAACAAAAAGGGATCATTGGTGAGAAGCAATAAAGAGGGGACTAATAGCATCAGGGAAGTGGGGGGAAAAGGAGGGGGCTCTAGTCACAGAGGCAGGAGATATGGAAGGAGGAGAGGAGGGCAAAATAAGGATGTCTGAAAACGCCGTAAGGAATAATACCACTAACAACAACAACAACCACAGCTCTATAATAATGCTAAGTCTGAGCATAAATACACATACAAAGTTTAAATGAAAATTTTCCATCTGGGCTGACAATGCTTCCTCTAAGAGCCAAAGACCATCTAACAGAAACCCCAACAACAAGCATGAAAGGCTCTCTTTTAAGCTGTCCGTCAGAGTTGTCTAAAAGACTAAAACATTACACGCCATTGCCCTTGGTTGCCCGAGAGGTGGAAGGTAAGTCCTCTATTGCTGAAGACGTCATGAACTTTAGATGTTTGGTCCAGAGACTCCTGAGCTGAACTTCCTCTTCCCTGAGAATTACCTTTCATGGTACCAGAAGACACCACACAACCTTCCAAAACAGGGAAGAACTAACCCAACTATGATGCCTATGAACCACAAGCACTACCAGCAAGGCACGATAATCCTCAGGTACAATAGTACACACACATCTTGGTGTTAACAGTTCTCTAATTGGACTTAAAACCTACTCAACCAGAGGGAAAGTACTCCAAGTACTAGAAACCTAGCCAACTGCCCAGGGTTAGTTAAGTCAACGATCTTGGGATTGGAGGAGATAAAAATGCTAACAGTTTTTTTCAAAAAAGCTTAAGAGATAGTTTATGTACTAAGAATTTGACATGAGGCCAAATGTCTATGACATTCTATAATCTTGGATGAGTTACGTCTCAAGTCAGATTAGGTTCTGGTTGCCTTAGTAATATTATATGAGAGGCCTGGAGAGATGGCTCAGCAGTTAAGAGCACTGACTATTCTTCCAGAGGTCCTGAGTTCAAGTCCCAGGAACCACATGGTGGCTCACAACCATCTGTAATGAGATCCAATGCCCTCTTCTGGTGTGTCTGAAGAGAGCAACAGTGTGCTCACATATATAAAATAAATAAATCTTTTTTTTAAAAAAAAAAAAAAAAGGATACTATGAGTAAAGATTCTGAAGTAAAAACAACATCAAAACTGAGCACAGCAGCAGAACAAATGCAATGACACATTTCAAAGTTTACTACAGGATCACTCTAGAATGAATATTGCAGTCTGCTCTACCTTCTGTTTCTGATTTTGTGCTTCCTCCAGATTCTCCAAATGGATTTGTACGCCTAAAGTTTAGGAAAAAATATGAATAATGTCACCAAAAGCCACATGGAAGAGAAAAGAATTAAAATCTGAGTCATAAACTTTACACGCTTACAAAGAAAAGCTCTAGGCCAGACCCAGTGTCTGCACTGACTGATGTGTCTATCACAGCCCTCTGCTGCTGGGTTTATTTAGTAGGTATAAATTTAACCACACACAACAACAATCCTCATACTGAACTATTTTCTAAGTTTTCTAATTTACACAAATCAAATAGAGGAAGATCAATGTGGCAACGATACTGGAGTCTTGAAAAAATGCCAGGAATTTCCTAGGACTGTAAAATCCCAAGTCTGGATTCTTTAAGTACAAATTGCAAGTTACTATAAAGATCTGAACATTGTCTAGTTCAAAACATGTATTTCTTTTTTTCATGAACTGTATTTCCTGGGTCTATATGTAAGTATTACATGTATTACTAAAAGGGTTTGCCTATGATGCACACAAAGCCTGGGTTTGATCCCCAGCACCACAAAGTGAGAGAAAACCTAAACTCTATTTCTCAAGATTAATTAAGTACCACTGCAAGAAGAAAAGTAAACCATAGATAAAAGCTACTTCCCCAATTCCTGTTTTAGCTTGTGGCACAATCACAATGATGGGGGAGAAAATTTCAATTCAGAGGAAGCCTTATAAGAAGTAGTCTAAAATAATGGCATTAAGAAAACAGGGCAGGGGTTAAGGACATGGCTCAGTCAACCTTAGTTCAACCCCCAAAACCTATGTAAAAAAGCCAAGTAACCAAAAATAGTGATACATGGCTTTATTCCCAGCACCAACAAGGCAGAGTCAGATGGATCTCTGAGTTAGAGGCCAGACTAGTCTACCTCCAGAGTGATGGCTTGGGCTACACAGAGAAACCCTGTCATAAAATCCCCCCAACACACACACACACGGCCAAGCACGGTTGCACACACTTGCAATTCCAGCTCTGGATTTGCAGAAATGGATAGATCCCTGGAGCTCACTGGATAACTAGCCTACTTGGTAAACTCCAGGGCAGGGGGAGACCCTTTATCAAAAAGGTGGCTAGCTAATAACACCACCTGAATTGTCCTCTGACCTCCACAAACACATACACAAATGTATGTGTGCAGCTGTAGACAGACACACACACACACACACACAAGAGAGGATATATAGTGATCTTTTTTATAAAAAAAAAGATTTATTTAATCTTGCTGTATGTGTATAGGTGAGTACCCATGTGTATGAATATGCACTATTTATGTGTCCAGTGCCTGCAGAGAAAAAGGGCCTCAGATTCCCTAGAGTTGGAATTATGGATGGTTGTGAGCTACCATGTGGGTGCTGGGAAGTGAACCTGGGTCCTCTGCAAGAATAGCACGTGCTCTTAATGCCGAGCTATTTCTCCAGCCCAATTTCTTTCATATCAGCTTGGCATATTTTATCAAATGTTATGCATATGTAGTACATTTATACAAGTTTTCATAATTCTATGACATATCCAAATTTAATGTATTAAGTGCCCAACCTCCTTGAAGATTTGGCATAGTTTCATTTCTTTATGTTTATGTGTGTTTGTCTATGTTATTGTGCACCACATTCATTCAGGAACTTGTGGAGGCCAGGTAACAGTTTTAGATCCCTTGGAACCAGAATTAAAAGTAGTTGTGACCTACCACACGTGGGTACTAATGAACTGAACCGATACTCTGCAGGAACAGTAAGCACTCTCAACTTCTGAGCCATTTCTCTACCCAGTCCCACTTAAAAATATATATATTAATAAGTATTCTGATATAACTTCATCATCATCAAGAAATGATCTCATATAGTCCAAACCAGACTTGAATTTGCTATATAGCCAAGAAAATCTTGAGCTTTTGACTCTCCTACTCTCAACTCCCAAGTAATCACACTTGCAGGCGTGAGCGAAACATGCCCAGGTTTTATGCGGTGCTAGAGATTGAATCCAAGGCTTCATATGCACACTAGGCAAGCACTCTACCAACTGGGCTACATCCACAGCTCCTTATTCTGACATAGAATGTTTAAACAGTGTCACAACCTAAAGACAGAACTACCACTTTGACAGAGCAAATACCCAAGTAATAGACTTGATAAGCAATTCAATTTTTGACATTTGATTATCCTAACACCTTTAACAGATACAGAAGACCAACAGAAAAACCTGTATGATTCTACCCTAATTATGAAAATGTTCATAGGCAATTACACAAAAGACAGCACAGCTGATACAGAAACGTATCATAAATGGGATCATAAATCTTATAGACCACACAGCACACTGGCTTTCTGATGTCATTACTCACCTGCTTCCTTGGCCAAAAGCTTTTGCCTGGCCAGGTTGATCTTCACACACTGGAGAAATTATATCAAACTGTATTGGCGTATCTGGAGCAACAAGAGAATCTAGAGAGAGCGCAGCCAAATTTGTAGATTCTGATCCCAAGGATCCTGAACTACTGGTCCGAGCTGTCGGTGGCCGAGATTGTCTAACCACAAGGAAAACAAAACACCGAATTTAGGTTTTTTTCTTTCAGAAGTTCAGTGCTTAGCAGACTACAAGAAAACAGTATTTTAAGTCAATGAGAGTGTAAATCAAACTCCAATTTTAAAAAATTACCTATCTGTAATCTTAGCACTCAGGAAGTGGAGGCAGTGGATCATAAATTCTAGGTTGGCCTGGTCTATAAAACAAGACCCTGACTCAAAGAGTAAAAACTTAATCCCAAATCAGCTAGCTATTTATTTAGTAAAAGATTCCTTTCTTTCCAATTAAAAAACATAAACTGGGACTAGAGGGATAACTTAGCTGGTAAAGTGCCTGTTGTCTAAGCAGAGAACCTGTTTTCATTTTGTTGTTGTTTTGTTTTTTCAACAAGGTTTTATTATGTAGCCCTTGATGTTTTACAACTCACTCTGTAGACCAGGCTGGCCTGAAACTCAGAGAGATCCACTTGCATCTGCCTCCCAACTGCTGGGATTAAAAGCGTACGCCACCAACGCCCAGTGAAAACCTAGGTTTTAATCTTCAATACTCATAAATAATTAATTAATAATAGTAATAAAGAAAAAGAAAAAAAGCTGCCCATGGCAGCATGCATCTGCGACCATAGTACTGGGGTGCAGAGACAGCAAGATTCAAGGAACTTACTGGCCAGTCAGCCTACCAAATCAATGAGCTCCTGTTTCCAATTCTGTCTTAAAAATAAAATTCTCCACCATATCAACCTCTGGCCTGTGCCCTTATTAGTAAATTTATCACTTTGAAAATATACTTCTGCTATTCAGAGATGATTTACTACTTATCTAAGTAGTACTGTTAAAGTCAGAGAGTTAGCTAACACTTTAAATAACACACACACACACCGATATACTAACTCACCCTCCTGGACGAAGGCTCTCATGTCTCTGCTGGAAAGACGGGGAAGGAGTGACAGCTTCTAGAGCAGACTGATTCACTCGTGCGGCAGTTTCCTATTTTGGTTTATTTTTTTAAAAAAGAGTTAGTATTAATAAGGTAAGAAACTAAATGTTTGATGTAATTCTCAAAACTGTTAGTAAGCTCTTGAGCTGTGCTTAAAATATAAACTGAAGCTACTGAGGTATTTCCTTTCTCTGATCTTACTAGTAAGTAAGGTACATTAATTTCAAACATTGTGAACTTCCTATAATTCAAGATAATTCTAATTCCTATAATTCTAATTTCTTTCTATTAACATTCAGAACAGGAATGTATTCTTTTTCTATTAATTTTTAACTACCAGTTATTTTGGATTAAGGTTTGTACTGCTATCACTGAGCACACTGCCTAGTCATTCAAAATATTTTATAGAACAAAAATATTTAGGAGTAGGCCATTCATTTAAATATAAAAGAACTCTTCTAGAATATAATTATTAATTTATAACATTATCATGAATATAACTGATGGTATCACATTTTAACAAAAATGGAATTCTTTTTTTTTTTTTTTCATTTATGATGCTTCTGACCTTAGCTTAGGCGTGCTCCACAACTGGCCCTTATATTAACCCACTTATCCTAATCTAAGCTCTACCACATGGTTGGTTTCCTCTCCTTGTATCATACACTTAACTTCCTCCTTGGAGAGTTCCTCTCTCTGTGCTGGATGACCCACCCTCTATTCTATCTTCTCCTATAGGCCATAGACTTTTTATTTTGACCAATCAGAAGGAGCCTTAGGCAGGTAAGAAAGGACAGAGACACATCTTCACATAGTGTACAAAAACATCACTCCAACATAGTGAGACCCCGTTTAAAACAAAACAAAACCCAAATGCCAGGGAAATGATACAGTCAAAAAGTGCTTGCCTTACAAGTCTAAAACCCTTAGTTCAGATCCCCAAAACCCCGGGAGTACATAAGCAAGATGGCACGCACTCCCAGTCCCTACCCCCCACCCACTCCGTGCAGGCAAGATCAGAGACAGGTAGCTTCCCTGAGCTGGCTGGCCAGCTAGCTTAGCCCACTTGGGAACACTCCAGGCTCGTGAGAGATTGTAAGAAAGCATTTAGTCTGGGGCTCATGAATCCAGAGGGCAGCAGAGTCCATGACCATCGTGTCCAGGTGCACAGAAACAGGCAAGCATGGAGCAGCAGCTGAGAGAAGCCATGAGGGAGACAGACAGCTAACTGGGTGGGAATCGGAATTCTTTTTTTCAAAATGAAAGTCTTTGAAAACCTGGAAGTCATCTTTATCATTTTCTTCTTTATCTTTTACTCAGTCAGTTACTAACTAGTCTAGACCCTCCTATCAAATCCCCCATTACAACAATAGTAACGTAAGCTAGGATGGTGGTACTTGCCATTAATCTGGGTTGAGGGGAGTAAAGACAGGCAGAACCCTGTCTTAGGGGTGTGGGGGGAAGCTTAGGACTAAGACTTTCAACTGAAATTATCAGTCCCTACCTGGCTCTGAGAAGCATCTGGGTTTACAGCATAGCCAACCCATGTCTTAACAGGAGTCTAGACAGCTCCTGCCTAGGACCAAGTCCTTTCCCAACTCAGATACAAAATAGATTCCCTCCACTCTCTCACTCCATTCTTTCAGCTACTGGTATCCTTGGAGTCCACCTGCATGCTCTACCTGTAACTATGGCTAAGTTTACAAGCTGAGGTTCACCAGGTTTGAAACCCTTGCTATTCAAAAGAATAACTTGCAAACTGAGAGCTCAGGATACGTTATTAAAAATGTACCAAAAACGTGTATTTGAACAAGATTTCCACGTGATCTGAATATGCACTTCAATTTTATATTTTGCACCAAAACCTTTCATTTACACTGCTAGTCCCATCCACATGTCACTTCTGTGTCTGAGCTTTAGTTTTTATTGTACTGTCTGCAGTGTCTCCTTTTTTCCTTAAACAAATCTTAGCACAGGATTCCATCATCGCTACAGAATTTTCTCTAAAACAAAGTCCTTACTAATCCTAACATTCTCAAACTGTAAGCTGTAAGTAATCACCATGTACATCTTTTTAACCATGTGCTTCTTTCTAATCACGACATATTCTACATAAAATGTCACACAGCTTCCACTCTGACCTACCACAGTAACCTCTGGAGGAGGCCATGCAGTTTTTCCTACATTGCTCCCTACCCCACGACAGTCAACATGAAGGTAATTGTCAATACCAGCTGAGAAACTGATTTCAGTACATTGTAAAATAACAGTTCTGTGACAAACAATTCATCACGGTACTTTGTAGCTACCCAAATAGAATCATATGGATTCTATACTAGAGGTTACAGAACTTGAGTAATGAGTCAATTAATATAAGCCATATAAACCACAAAATTATTTCATTCTGATAGTTCTGGATAACAATAAAAATATTACCTCTGGATTTTCACTCAAGTATATTTGTTTAGATATGTTGTTAATTGTACAGATCCACTGAAAAGGAAAATAATTAAGTATTATTACTAATTTTTTTCAATAGAGCCTCTCTACTAAAGAAGGCTATTAAGTATTAAACTGAAACAGAATTTTCATTAGAAGCAGCACATAATTTTCAAAGAAAACATCTTGGAAATGGGGCTGTAACTCAGTGGTAGAGCACATACTTTATTTAACAAATATGTGAGCCCCTGGATTTAATCCCCAGCACCACAAACAAAACAAAAACAAGAGACCCACTATAAACATATGCATGTAAAAGAGATCTTCAGATTGAATTACTTTTAGGTAAATGTTATTTATGCAATAAGTAGGAATCGTGTTAAATCATAACTTAATAGCATACATTAATCTTTTTACATTACCTCCTCCCTTAATTCCCACCAAACATGGTAGTCTGAACTCAGTACCATAATACCTATGTAAAAAATTAAAATACAAATTCTTTCTGGGGAATGTACCTTATATATCTTCCTGTTTCAAAATAGAAAATACTATTCCACATCTTCTACTTCACTCTTGAGGATTCCAGTGCCTGAAGGCCTCACAAAACTAATACTCTGTTGGTAAACCATGCAGACAGCAGAGACATCTGTGTTCTCAAAACCAAAACTATTCTTTCCCATGAGAATTAATAAATACATGTAAGTCTCTAAGACTTTCCAACTCTGTCTTTTACCAATAAAACTATAATAATAAATAGAATGAAGACCATTTTGAAAGTGTCAGTCTTGATAGCACCTCACCGCCATATGTCGTATCCTAGGAGTAACACTGGAGCCAAAACTGAAAGGCTTATGAGGAAGAACAGAGACTCCCAAATCCTTGTTTTTCTGTCTTTCATTTTCCCAATGTTCAAAACCTGTGCTGCTTCCTCTCGTACCACATCTGCTGCCACTATGTTCTAGCTGCAGTAAGTAGCTCCCAAAGGCTAGTGAGAACGGAGAATAAACAAACTGCCAACTCACAATTCTACGCCTGCCAGAAGGTGACACCCGGAAGGTCACCACCAAATATAACACTTTAAGACAGCACAGAAATGGTGTCTCAGATTCCTCCAGCTATAAAATTCTATTAGGAAACTAAGAATGCTGCTTGAGAACAGAGGACTTTAAAAGTAATTTTTCAGTAACTAGGGATTTCCCAAACTTTCTATTATAAACACAGTGATATGTTTTGTTTTCAGAAAAAAAAAAACAAACTAATTTTAAATGTTGCTGAAGAAATTACTTTATTACTAGCACTCAGGAGGCAGAAGCAGGTGGATTTCCAGCCTGGTCAACAGAGTGAGTTCCACAACAGCCAAGGCTACAGAGAGAAACCTCGTCTCAAAAAAAAAAAAAAAAAAAAATTAACTTTATAAAACATGTTTACCTCTTCATGGTCTTTTTTACTCTCTGCTTGCAAAATTGAAGATCTAGGAAGAAAAAAAATGAAAAGTTTTAGCCTCAACATTAAAATTAAATAAAAAGCACATGACATAAGTACTTTAGGGAAAGAAGACCACCACCACCAGCAGCAGCAGCAGCAGCAGCAGCAGCAGCAACAGCAGCAGCAGCAGCAGGAGGACTTAAGACTTATGACTCCAAGTGGCTATCTACCACTCAACATGCAAAACAACTGGCAATGCCAGCTCTCAAAAGACAAAACATAAAGGAAGAAAATGCACTTCAACTTACTAGCATTTCTATTGGTGATCTAACCAGAAAATATTAACTTCATTATCAACAGTTTCTCTCTTAATAAGTTTAAATAAAAATTCTAACACTACAAAAATGTATCTTAAGAGAACTTTTAAATTTTACTAACTTTCTATCTTATCAGGAAAAATGGGAAACTATGGCAAGCATTAACAAAAACTAAAAATACAAAACCGTAAATACTAGTAGTAACATGTCGGCAATTTGCTATTTGTGCTGACGGAAACCAAGAACTCTAATACACAGCATTGACATTCATTGTATGTCTGTAGAAGGACTAGGAAAACAATCATGTAGCTAAGATAAGTGAGCAAAATGATCTTTTATGAAGAAGATACCTTAATGTACATATATATGATTGAAGAAAAAGTGACTTTCAAAGAACCCAGGGGTGGCTTCCTCTAAATAATAAATAAGGAAGTTCAAAGGTCAAAATCAATCTCAGCTAATTTAAATATCTATCATTAGGAAAATGTTTAAACTATGTTGTATGGTTTTTGAAAGATTAGAACGAAGCCATTATGAATGGCTTTTTAAAAAAATATTTGTTTTATTTTATGCATGTGAGTTTCTGTGTACCACACTGAGTACAGGTGCCCTTGGAGGCCAGAAAAGGGTGTCCAATTGCCTGGAGCTGGAGCTACGGGGAGTTTTGATCCACTGGAGGTGGGTGTTCAGAACCAAACCTGGATGGATCCTCTGTAAGAGTAGCACCTGTTCTTAACTGCTGAGCTATTACTCCAGTCCTAGAAATGGTTTTAAAAAATGAATGCAGATCCAACTTATGCATATAAAATATCCTAAGCAATTCAAGAAAATGTACTTAGACCAGGAATGGTAACACAGTGCTCCACGACTTTGGAGGCTAAGGTAAAAGAACGACAAGCTGAAGGCCAGACTAGACAACTCTGAGAGTGTCACAAAAAGTCTGAGGCTCTAGCTCAATGCAGAGACTTGCCTAGATTGCTCAAGGCCATGGAAACAAGTGAGGGGATAGGAATCGGGAGGGGAAAGGAAGGAAAATGTACTCAGGAAAAAACTAGAAGGAAACAAAATGCTATAAATAATTTAAAACAAAGGTAATAGAACTTTTTAAAGAGCATGATAAAAAATAATGGATAAAATAACCTAACCAGACATAACTGATTAACATTTCAAAATAAGACTATTGTTAAAATCTACACATCACATATGGGCACATTATGTATGTTAGATTTCTACTCCTCACAATAATTGGCAGTACAACTCCTCCACCTACATGTGATACAGAGAAAAATGGAGACCAGAGGGGCTGTAGGTAACTTGTGCAGAACACGGAGTAAATAACAGCCCACGGCTGGTATCTAACTCCCACTGCCTTCCCGGCACCATGCAGGGTTTTTCAGTGATGAGTCTCAAACATGAAGTCTCAAGTTTGCACCATTTGTTGTTTTGTTAACTTCAAAGTCTTAAAAAAAAAAATCATTAAAGGGGGCTGGAGAGATGGCTCAGTGGTTAAGAACACTGGCTGCTCTTCCAGAGGATGTATGTTTAATTCCCAGAACCCACATGGCAGCTTACAACTGGCCATGACTCTAGTTCCAGAGGACCCGACATCCTCACACAGACATACATGAAGGCAAAACACCAATGTAAATAAAAAATATAATTTTTAAAAAGTCATTTAAGTCAGAAAAAATTGAACTCATGTCTATTAAATTATAAAGCAAATTACCTTATTCATAGTAATCCTATATGTCCATATGAAAAAAAGGAATTATTCAGCATTTTATTTTAAAAGGTATGTCTAATTAGTAGCAGAAAAATACTAACTTTTTTCCATCAAAAGAAGTGATCTGAAAACAGTATCGTCTGTCTTCACAGTCCACAGCCATCACTGAACAGTTGTCTATGTCCATGGCTAGGCCTCCTGCCACATCTCCACGGGCTTGACTCATTAAGTTTCCACCCTGCGTGAAGTAAAACTGTCTATCCCAGGTAGATGACACCAAGCCTGTTTTACTAAAGAAAGTACATTGATAATTTCAATAACAACACCTAAACAATCCCTTGTCATTAGCAGACACAAGAAACAGCATGTGAAAACAAAGACACCAAGATGTCAAGAAGATGTATCACTTTTTCAGACTCTAAAATGATTTTGTGCATGTTGACTCACTGGTGTGAATGTCTGAAGTTTCAAAAACAAGGCTAGAAATTATTAAGTTTCAACTGTTACAATGATACATCAAAAATCCAAGTTACACTCAGTATTCAAGGAAGAAATTCAATGTTATTTCTAGGGTTAATCTACTTCATCATATCATCAAGTGAAGGCTGGGAATTTAACTCAATGGGACAGTGTGTGCCTAAGATGCTCAAGGGTCTGAGTTCCAACCCAGCACTGAAAATTCATAAGACTAAAAAGAGGGTAAGGGGAAGCGTGGTACATTTTCAAATGAAAACTCAATGTTTACTTGATATAATCACATATTTAAGTATTAATATTTAGTGACATGTTATGATAGACTCAAATCAGTTTCATCCCTTTTATAAATTCAAATAATTCAATAAACATAAAGGTAAGATTTTTAAAGTTTTCATGTACCTCCATGTGTCAACAAGCTTATATAAATACACCACTAAAATGTTTCAACCTTGGGTTGCCAAGATGTCATAGTGCTTAAAGGCACTTCCTGCCAAGCCTGGTGATTTGAATTCTATCCCAAACACCCACATAGTGGAAAGAGAGGGGAACTCCAGCAAGCTGTCCACTCACCTCCACTCCCAAACTGTGCTAAAGCATGTAAACACACAAACTAAAATGTACACACACACACACACACACACACAAATACATACATAAATAAAATAGATTTTTAAAAAAAGTGTCAACCTTTAATAAAACCAAAACAATCTGGCAAACAATATTAATTATAAATTATATTGATTTGCTATTACAAGGTGTAATATAAAAATAACAGTAGTTCTCTTACTTCCTAGCATTTAGGTATCCAGCCTTTCGGGTTAAATTTCGATTGACTGGAAACTTGGTGGGATCTGGGTCAGGCAGATATAAAGGGTCACTGGCCACCTCCAAGTCTTCTATGGTCTGCTGCATGGTCTCTACATCACCATCCATTTCTCTTCGAACACTAATACAGAGAACAGATTACTTACTACTAGCCACAACTAACAACTAATGCCTTGTCAGTCCTATGTGCCCATATATTTAATTGTTTAAAGAAGCAACTAGAGGATGGTTAAAGTAACAAAATCATTTTAAACAATTTTTAAAATTTAAGATATTTTGGGAACAATATCAAATCTGAACACTAATAAAGTAACCAGATACTCAACTACAGATTAATTTCAAACTTCTCTGTGGTACAGCACTGACCTGTGTTCAAGCACTGCAAAAAATAAAATGAAAAATCCTAAATTTCATCTTTCCCCTTGCCTCAGATTAGCAGCACTGCTACTCACACATCAAAGGTGAGGGGAACTGCTTTCTCTCTCTAAACACGAGAGCGCAGAAAAGAGGATTTGCTTAGTAATTTTCCAAGCAATGTTTACAAATGAAATTTTAAGGAAAAATTTACTTATGGATAATTATTATGTATTTAAATCATTCAGACACAAAAGCTAGCTTTCTATCATTAAAACTGTCATCAAATTTCACAGTGTTATGAAAGCCAGAGCCTACATTCTAGGGAAAAGATAGTAGAAATTTCCTAATTTAGCAATTAAGCTGAGAAATACACTCCATGGCAGGAAAACTGACGCATAGGAAATTAAGGTCTAAATATTTAAATTATGGCATTTAGCTATTAAACTTATTGACAAAATTTCATTTTTATTTTAATGAAAACAAAATACTTACTTCTGGACACTTGTTCCAATGTTAGCTAAGAATTCTTCCAGTTGTCCATTGAGATTTTCAGAACCCATCTTAAAGAAACTTATCTGAGGTGGGAGAGGAGCAGAAGGTTGTACAACTCAAACATACACACACAAAATATTTAGAGAAAATCACATCAACAATTCCTAGGATAGAATTACATAGAAATGATAGTGGGCTGTTTGATTTGTGCAGTAAGGTTGAGGTTTACAATATCTACAGACACAGAGCCACTAAAGAAACGGGAATCCAAGCCCACCATACATGCTTTCACAAATTCTAGGGCATCTGCTGTTGTTATGTGACATAAAGTCTCACTTGTAATCCAGGGTGACCTCAGATATTCCCTGACCTCAGGCTACCATGACTAGTTAACAATAAGTACTCTTATGTTTGAAAGGATATTCAAATTTCTTGGTTTTAAAGGAACTAATATATTTCCCAAAACACTATTTTCTAGCCTCTTTAAAAAAAAAAAAAAAAAAATTACATGTTTTATTCTCCCACACCAGAGGGCGGTTTATCCAGAAACCAAGAAAATAAAAATCAATCAGAACAAACTCAAGGAGGCGGGGGAGAGAGACCCATTAACAACCAGGCAGGCAGGCCAGCAGCCCACCTCCACCTCAGGAGGTCCCCAGAGCCCTCCGTCACAAGGGGAAAACCAGGAGGGTGTAGGGAGGGCATTCAATCAGCTATGTCTTCATTATGAGAGTGAGAGAGGTGGCAGAGATATGCAGGCTAGCCTCTTTCTTAATGTGCACCTTTTGGGGCATTTGAATACTGTATTTTATGCACATTGGTGTTTTGCATGTGTGTATGTTTGTTCATCATGAATGCGACGTGTGACCTTAGAGATCAGATCCCCCACCATATAGATGCTGAAAATTGAATGCGGGTCCTCTAGAAAAGCAGTCAGTGCTCTTACGCACTGACACATCTCTCCATACCCCTCATCTAGTATTTCTGACTCAGGAAGTATGTGAGGAACATGGGACAAACGCAAACTTGCTCATTCTTTTTCCTTTTGTTTGTTTTTTGTTTTGTTTGTTTGTTTGTTTTTCAAAACGGTTTCTCTGTGTAGCCCTGGCTGTCCTAGAACTAACTCTCTTTGTAGACCAGGCTGGTCTTGAACTCAAGAGATCCACCTGCCTCTGCCTCCCAAGTGCTGGGATTAAAGCTGTCCACCCAGCTGGTTGGTTGGTTCAAACTTGCCCATTCTTTCTTAGACATATAATGTAAAGAAGCTCCAGCGATTAAATTCATCTTTCTACTTCCTGTCTCCAACCGCGGTGGGAAAAGTCTTAATACAATGCATTTCCATTTACTTAAAACATTTTAGATCTTCATTTGCAAGAAAAAACATTCGACCAATCTTCTTAAAATAAAACATTCATGACAGTCTTTAAAATTACTTTTTAAAACCGCAATACAAAACTGTTGACCACAGTTTGTTATATCCTTGTAGTTAATACAAAAATCAAGCTTAAGACAAGGCTTTTAGGACGGATATAATCCAAAACATATTTACCTGAGCCTGCATGTATCCAAGTAGAGGTTCTAATAAAGCTATTTTCTTCTTGTACTGAAGAGTATTTAGTGCACAAAAATAATGCATCATGGTCTGGTGTTGTTTTTTCCTGGAAGTATACACATCCTCTGTTACTTCATACTTTACCTTTGAATGAAAAGAGTAAAATATTATTTAATTTTGAATTATCTTCAGTAGAAGCTGTGGAGAAGAGTCTTCCAAGGAAAATGGAGTATCAATAATTACTGAACATAGCCTTCCTGTTTTCTACTCTACTGAAAGCCCATTAACATACCAGGTAAACTCATTTTTCTGTATACCAACCATATCAATTACAAAACACATATCTGCATGCAACTGTAAATGTGAACATCTGCACTCAACAGACAGAGTCCACCATGTGCATTATTATATAGCCGGCAATGTCTGATCTGAATCAGCTCACACTACAAATTCTCCCCTCCTAGTTTTCTCCTTACCATTCTTTCTTTCCTACCTGTTTATTTTTCTTGACTCACACTTAAAATACATATGCTCCCCTGAGTTATTTTACTCAAACAAATTTTCTTTGAGCACTTATAGAGGCCTACTATATAAGAGGCTCTTTGCCTTCTTTCCTTGGTATACCTATCAAGTTTCCACACTATCCAATGGACTTGGTGGTGTAAATTTTTATCTCCTCCCTGGCACTCCCTGTCCCAAGTACTAGAGGAAGGCTGGGTGGAAATGCACAAAATTGAAAATGGCTTCTTCCTCACAACAGCTGTCCTTCCGTATCGTTTCTTTCTTCCTTCTCTCTAGGAAATGTCAATTTGGATTTCACCTCCTACTCTAGGATTTCTCTTTCAAAGCAGGGCTAGGCAGCGAGTCTCGGCGCTTGCCTACCACTAACAAGGTCCTGGCGAGAGATGCAGAGCACCTCACCAAAGCATTCTTTCGTGCCCTCTTTTAATAACAATCTTCATTATGACTCACTCCTATCTTCCACCAGACTCTCTAGGACTACCCCTTCCACATTTTCACTACTGCTTGTGTTACACAACATAGCTGTAGGACATTATTTACCCACCTAGAATCCTTTGACAACTATTCACTTCCTCTAACAAAAATTTCAAGGCCGTAAATACGGCAATCTGGCTCCAAATTAATCCTTGTTAGACTTTAACAAAGGGGACTGTTGGTCTGTTTTAAGACAGTGTCTCATTCTGTAGCCCAAGTTAGCCTTGAACTCCAAGGTGGCCTCGAAGTTTCAGCGATCCCCCTTCTTTTGCCTCCCAAGTGCTAGGATCACACGTGAGAGCCACACCATCCAGCCCCCAACTACTTTGTTAGTTCTGCCACCCCTCCCCAAATCTACCCACAGAGATGAGAGGTAACCATTTCCTCCCATCATATAGTAATAGAATTTAGTGAGACTTGCTAAAACCACTGCTCTACATTCACTAGCTATTTTCATTGTCACAGCGTTGCTTTATAGGCATGGAGCTAAGTAACTAGTGCATGACTTCAAATAAAGGAGGAGCAGGCCTCAGATATGTCCTCCAAATCTTACTCCAAAGCCAGTACTCTAAGCCTTCATAATCTCCAAACTCCAGAAGCATGCCTCTACAGAGAGACTGTTTTGGTTTGGGGGATTTTTGTTGTTCAGTTTGGGGCTCTTTTTTTTTTTCTTTAGGAAAGTCCTTTTTAATCCCCAAAGTGTTGTCTACTTATCTACAATGCAAGTGTCACCTCCTAAAGTACAATCTTTTCCAACTCACCAATAAGGCTCTATCTGTACTCTTTCTAGCAAAATCCCTATTAGTGCATTTAACTCATGTTACTGCACAGTCTCCTCCTCCTTGGATTCTGGAACGCATTCACACTAAGCCTACAATGAATCTGAGAGCAGGAGTGGTACCTACTCACACTGTTCCCTAAGGTACCCAATGTACTGCTTGATAAATAGATGCTCAATAATTTTTCTAATTCACAAAAAAAATGAATACTTTTTAAATACTTCCAATAGCCAAGAGCAATATAAAATACGCCAAATTTTATAACCTAGACCCTTAAGTACCTCTCTAAGGCAAAATGACTAATGTAAATCTCAAACTGTATATACTTATTGGTATACTTGTGAACTAAAATTAGAAATGGAAAGCAGTCTGGAGGACTAATCACTGTATGAGAATCATTTCCTTTCAGTGATTGGCTGAATCACTGAAAGGCTGCTGCACAGCAGTCCTACTCGGTTGCAGATTTCCATAAGTAGTCACTGTGCTTCTACCAGCAGCTGTGACCACGGCTGCAAATACAAAGTCCTGCACAGAGATCACCTCATTTGCAAGCATTGGTATAAGCTGTATCTCAAGACTTCAATCACCCAGAACTTGTAAAGATTCTCTTCTTTAATCTTTAAATGCATTCATCCTCAAATATTATGTAATATTTCTGGGTTCCGTTCTTTGAAGAAATATCAAGACATAAATGTTCCCTTTAAACAGAGAAAACCTTATACCAGAATTTCACTGAGTTCCATGTGTGACATTAACTGAAGTATGTATGTGACGTACTTTTATCTGTTTTAATCATGATTTTTAATGAGCTTCCAGCAGTGTTTCCCAGTTGAGGTTAGCTTTTCCTTACTCAAACTACCATGAATACCTATTTAAACACTCTTAGTCATACTGGCATATAATTAAATACAAAACTGAATTATTTCTTCTTTTTTGTGATTTTTTTTCTATTTCAGATTATAAGTGCAGCATTTCTCCTTTTCCTCCCCCTAAGCCTTCCGATACACCTCTCCTGCTCTCTTTCCAATTCATGCCCTCTTTTTTCATTCATTGTTATTGCATGCGTTTATTGTATCACATTTATGGTATCTCTGAACACACATGTGGTCAGATAAAAACAGAACATAAGCAGAATAATCAAAATATAAAACAAAAACAGTTTCATATACTTGGAATCAGCTATACTTTTAAAAGTTATGTTTAATTATACTATCAACTATTGGAAGAAAAAGCATTTTGTTTAAAGAGACCAATTATCAGAAATGATTTGAACATCTAGGAAAAAATATGAGAGTAATGCCACAACAATAATTTGTTGGCTCTATTTTTAAATAGGAAAAACTAAATCACCTAATGAAATGGTCATTAACTTTGATATTGAAAGAATGTGTAGAGGCTGGAGCAGTAACAGCTCAGTAGTTGAGAAACACTCACAGCTCTTCCAGAGGATGCAGCTCCTATATAATAAGATGGCTCACAGTCATCTCTAACTCCAGTTCCAGGGGATCGGACTCCCTCTTCTTGCCTCCCCTGACACTTAATATCCACAGTACACAGATATACATGCAGGCAAAATAATTATTATTCTAAATTAAAATAATAATTTAAAAAATGTTTTAAAAATGTTTTCAAGAGTGTATACACATACCTTGTCATTTTCTCTCTTTTTTGACAATCGGCTGTACCTATTAATTGCGGCATCATGATCTGGAAAACAGAAATGAGTGTCAACAGTACAACAGTACTTGGCAAGACATCTACCCTAGAGCTAGGCAGGAATTCTCTGCTACATAATCACTATGTTCAAATTTTCCCCATAGCCTAGTTTCCCTTAATTTTGTGACTATGTACAAATTGATAGAAAATACTAACTTCCAAAGAAACTATAATCTATTAAAAGTGCCTGCATGGGAAGGCAGTGGAGGAGTGGAGGAGGGAAGTGGAGGAGTGGAGGATCTAGGGGAGAGGGGCGGTGGTGGAAGAATGGGGAGGTAGGGAGAGAGGAGGGGACAGTAGAAATGGATTGTACGAGAGCAGAATAAATAAAAAGAGAAGTGGAAAATTTTTCTTTTTGGTTTTTCAAGACAGGGTTTCTCTGTCCTGGAACTCGCCCTGTACACCAGGTTGGCTCTGAACTCTTAGAGATGCGCCTGCCTCTGCCTCCCATGTTCTGGGATTAAAGGGAAAAAAATATTTTTAATTCAAAATTGGAAAACTTTTAAAAAAAAGAATAGAAGGGGAAAAAAAAGGCTGAGGCTAAGGACCCATCTCAGTAGTAGAGTACTCGCCTAGCACGCACAAGGCCCTGGTTTCAAGACCTGGCACAGAAGAAGAAAAGATGAGAGGAAAAGAAAAGGAAAAAAGAAAATTGGAATATTTAGAAAATAAGTAAAATATTTTATAACTTCCTTAGCCATTATAAGATAGTAAATTGTAAGACTAATGTAACGTTTACTACAATAAAACAATTTTATAAAAAGTATATTCAAAGTATTAACATTGATTTACAGAATGTTATCTTAACTATTTAATTGAGCTAACTTTTAAAAATTATTACAAAAAAACAACCATGATATATATTGATTAAGGAGATCAATGAAAGAAATTTATGTATAACATATCCAGGGCTTACCATTACTAGCAATTTGAAATACCTCTTTTAGCGTCAATATTTCTGAAAAAGTTCAAAAATAATTTCAGTTTAGCATATTTATGAAATATTTTAATCTATTTATAAGGCAATTAGTACCACTTAAATCCAACTAAAACTCAAGCAAGAATTCATATTACTGGATTTGAGGTGAAAAAGTTACTGTTTCAGCTAGTCTACATTCAAAATAATTAGCAATACACTACCAGAAAATCTACTTATAACATACTAATTCATTTTTATAAGAGTAATAATTTCAAATACTGTATGTAAAAGAATATGCCATTCAGTCTCCTTAGATTGTGAATTCTTGTTCTACCTTGAAACTAACATTCTTAAAGACCATTTCAGTTATTAGCTCCACCTCTAAAAGACATGTCTTTAATTTAAACACTTTACCATTCACTGATATGCTTGACTTTTTTCCTATCTACTTTAAGTTTATAAATTATAAAAAGAACCAGATCTAGAAAACAGTCATTTGCTCACCTACTAACCTTAAGGGACAAAAGTAACAACTAGCAGGTCCACTAACTAGTACAGGTGTTAGATGTGCCTGCGCCCAGTTCCCCCATCCTGTCTGGATATGAACCACTATTCTGTGCCACTATCATCTTTCAGCCTTCTTTATTCCCTCACTGGATTCTCACAACTTCGTAGTGTTCTAGGTACCAAATCCACTCTAGTCCCACCTCTGAAAACCAAAGTTCCGTGCCTCTCTCTCCTCAGAATCCACTGGTTTCTTCTCAGTGAATCTGGCTATCACTGGAGCATATGTGAGAATCATATGCTCACGTCCAACCTCTTTACTGCGCTTTAGTTCCATCTCACCTACCTCTACATTCATCTCTTGCCTTGCGTCAACACACCCAACACTGGATTTCTGTCTGTCTGTCTTTCTTTCTTTCAAGATTTACATATTTTATGTATGTGAGTACACTATCGCTGTCTTCAGACACACCAGAAGAGGGCATTGGATCCCATTACAGATGGCTGTGAGCCACCATGTGGTTGCTGGGAATTGAACTCAGGTCCTCTGGAAGAGCAGTCAGCACTCTTAACCACTGAGCCATCTCTCCAGCCCTAGATTTTGTATTATTCTCAAAACAAGTGATTTTCCTACAGCCTATACCTTTGTGCATTCTACCCTCCCTAACAGAACAGCTGCTCTCTCTTAACTTCCTTCTCTGCATTGTTCAATGCTCATGTCATGTCTTTTGGTGAAGCCATTCTGACCACTTCCTCTGAGCCCCCATAGCACCTCACGCTCTAATTATAAAACACTGTCATAGTGTAAACCCATCTCCGTTTAGAGGAAAGAACATTATTATTTGTAGGAACTAGTTCAGAATCTATCAAGCACTTCCATTAAGTGTTTAGTACCTGCTTAGAGTGAAAGTGGTATGCTGTGGTCAGAACTGGTTTAAATATGAAATAAAATGGAGGACTGATCTTCTAATAGTTGATGAAAATAAACATAAGGTTGGCTTCAATACCTTTCAGATCTCTTTCTTTAAACTGGGAAATGGGGAACATCATGGCATCAGCAAGTTGAGTTGAAAGTACTGCATGACAAGAACTAAGCTAGTAAAAGAAAGACCAAAAGACCAAATAACTAAAAGATGACACAACTGATAAATGTCTATACATAGCTATTTACCAATGTTGTAGAAATTAGAACCTAGTCTTTTCAAAGGCTAGATATATATAGCCAGATATATCTTTATATATGGAAACTCAAAACTATATAGTATAATACAAAATAGTACATGGTTAAAAAATTTTTGTTTGTTTGTTTTGTTTTGTGAGACAGGGTCTTTCTACATAGTCCTAGTAGTCCCAGGACTCACTATGTAAACCAGGCTGACCTCAACCTAAGAGGCCTCTGCCTCCCGAGTATTAGGATTAAAGGTATGTGCCACCATGCCCAGACTAAAACTTTTAAAAGAAAACTTAGAATGATCCTCTATTTGACAACAATTTCTTAGATATAACACCAAAGCACAAACAACAAAATAAAATGTAAAATGGCCTCTATTAAAATTGTGCATCAGAAGATACTGTAAATTAAGATGACAAACAATGAGAAAGCATTTGCCAACAACTACATCTCAGAAGACACCTGCATCTAGGTAACGAACTCGTACAATTTAATAATAAAAAACAAATAGCCCAACTTAAAAATGGGCAAAGGATCTGAACAGACACTTCCTCAAAGATTACAAAATGGCTGATAAACACATGAAAAAAAAGCTCAATATCATATTAGGTATCTAAAAAATGCAAGTCAAGATGACAATGAGATACCCCTTCACTCCCATTAAATGGTTTTAAAATTAAAATACTTGCTAGCAAAGGTAAACAACAGACTTCTCCAGCACTGTTCACAGGCCACACACAAAAAACCTGGTGACTCCACAAAAGTTAAACATGAAATTAGAATAAAACCAAGCAATCCCACTCCTGAGTATAGACCAGGAAAGAACTAAAAACCAGTGTTTAAAGATTAAACATTTATGTTGATGTATACGTATATGAATAGTCATAACTAAAAGGTAAAAACAACAGAACTCTCACAAGTGGATAAGCAAAATGAATACAATGAAATTTTATTCAACAACAGAATTGGCATGATAAATTTATATTCAAAATGAAAGAAAACACACCTTAAAATCCACAAATCACATAGGCTAATTTATATGAAATAGCCAAAAAAGCAAATTTATAGAGACAGAAAGTAAAATGCAATCATTGCCAAGAACTTGGACAAATTCCAGGGTAAGTGACAGATAAAAGGGAAAAGGACTTCTTCTAAGATGATAAAAATGGTCTTGACCTACATAACTATGATGGTTAATTCAACACTGTGACTGTTTAACCCACTTAAAAAATAGAAAATATCCCATTTCCTATAAGCATTGTTTTGTTTACTTGAAGTGATAGGGGTCAGACCCCATTATTCACACATGCTAGTCAAGTACTCTACCACTAAGCTACACCCCTAACCCAGCACCATTACTTACACTGATAGCCTATGTCAATATTACTAATACTCTGCTATAATGAGTTATTAAGTATTAGAAGAGTGGGACTAGGTTACAGCTCAATGGTAGAGGATTATCTAGCACATGTGAGGCACAGGGTTGGATCCCATGTATGACAAAAGTATGTATATGAGAATAAACTCACACATGCATGTACACACACTCTCACATACATGCATAACACATTCACATAAACATACACACACACGCACACACACACTAAATAAATAAAATGTAATAAAGAGCTTTATAGTTTCCAGTAGAAAGCTGAAGAACTTGCATAATTTAGTTATAAAACCACCTATTCAAGCAAGAGCAAAACTTACCTCATCTATGACCTTGGAAAACTGCTGCAAAGTAGAGCTCATAACTTCATCATCACCCCCCAGAGGAAAACGCTAATGAGGGAGAAATACAAATGAGGTAAATGTTCAATGCTGGTTTTTTTTTTTTTTTTTTTGAGTAACATAATTTATGCTTCCACATAACTTTAGAAATGTCTAAATTTTTAACATTCTCCAAAATATCCCTTTAATAAAATAATCTTTATAATTAATAAACACTGTTTAAAATATCTGTTAAGTAATCAATGAACATGATATACTGGAATGTTCTCAATAGAAGTTGTTCAAAGATTTGGCTTTCAAAGCTCAGGTTCCTCCAACAACTAACAGAATTAGTTGAACAAAGCTCAGTGTCTTTGTTAGTAAAAAGGAGAAATCTGCCAGGTAGTAGTGGTGCCCACCTTTAATCTCGGCACTTAGGAGTCAAGAGGCAGACAGGATTTCTGAATTTGAGCCCAGCCTGATTGGTCAACAAGGTAAGTTTCAGAACACCCAGGGCTACACAGAGAAACTTTGTCTCAAAACATAAAAATTAAAAGAGAGAGAGAGAGAGAGAGAGAGAGAGAGAGAAATCTGGAAAAGCAGACAACCTTTGTTCTAACATTAAGTCACTAACAATAAGGACTTAGTGAAATTTCAGTGGCATATTTTGTAAACTCAAGAAGTGCTAAGAGGTCATGCGTGGTGGTGAGTGCCTGGAACGCCAGCGCTCAGAAGGCCAAAGCAGGAGGATCATGACCTTGAGAACAGCCTGAACTACATGTTGAGATCCTTGCTCTAAAACACTAAAATAAAAGAATCTGGATGAAAGTTTATCTACACATATACTGTATGGTTACATATGTTAAGTCATGCTTTAAAACCTTGGTATCTGTACCTGTTTTTCATATTCTTTCAAAAGTTTTGAAGTCAGGTGTGTTGCTGCACTTAATTCATTCTAAGGAAAAAGATCAGGATTCAAATTAGCACAATATTACCTATTGAGAAAATATTTTATTTGATGATATCTAGGCCACCTTCATTTATTATCACTTCATACGATATACATATCATAATTCTCAGCAATGGAAAAGGAACTATCATTAAAAGTGTTTCAAAAGAAAATGCAAACAGTTCCATCCATTTGCCTGCGAATTTCATGAAGTCATTGTTTTTAATAGCTAAGTAGTATTCCACTGTGTAAATGTACCACATTTTCTGTATCCATTCCTCTGTTGAGGGACATCTGGGTAGTTTCCAGTTTCTGGCTATTATAACTAAGGCTGCTATGAACAAACACAGTGGAGCATGTGTCCTTGTTACATGTTGGAGCATCTTCTGGGTATATGCCCAGGAGTGGTACAGTTGGGTCCTCAGGCAGTATTATGTCCATTTTTCTGAGGGTCCGCCAAACTGATTTCCAGAGAGGTTGTACCAGCTTACACTCCCCCCAACAATGGAGGAGTGTTCTTCTTTCTCCACATCCTCGCCAGCATCTGCTGTCACCTGAGTTTTTGATCTTAGTCATTCTGACTGGTGTGAGATGGAATCTCAGGGTTGTTTTGATTTGCATTTCCCTGATGACTAAGGATGTTGAACATTTCTTTAGGTGCTTCTGGGCCATTCAATATTCCTTGAGAATTCTTTATTTAGCTCTGTGCCCCATTTTGTAATAGGGTTATTTAGTTCTCTGGAGTCAACCTCTTGAGTTCTTTGTATATACTGGATATTAGCCCTCTATCAGACGTACGATTGGTAAAGATCTTTTCCCAATCTGTTGGTTGCCATTTTGTCCTACTGACAGTGTCCTCTGCCTTACAGAAGCTTTGCAATTTTATGAGGTCCCATTTGCCGATTGTTGATCTTAGAGCATAAGCCATTAGTGTTCTGTTCAGGAAATTTTCCCCTATGCCCATGTGTTCGAGGCTCTTCCCCACTTTCTCTTCTATTAGATTCAGTGTATCTTGCTTTATGTGGAGGTCCTTGATCCACTTGGACTCGAGTTTTGTACAAGGAGATAAGAATGGAACGATCAGAAATTCTTAGGCAAATGGATGGAACTAGAAAATATCATCCTGATTGAGGTAACTCAGTTATAAAAGAACACACATGCTATGTACTCACTGATAAGTGGATATTAGCCCAAAACCTCAAAATACCCAAGATACAATTCACAGACCACGTGTAACTCAAGAAGAAGGAAGACTAAAGTGTGGATGCTTTAGTCCTTCTTAGAAGGGAGAACAAAATCCTCACAGAAGGAAATATGGAGACAAAGTGTGGAACAGAGACTCAAGGAAAGGCCATCCAAAGACTGCCCCAACTGGGGATTCCATCCCATATACAGACAGCAAACCCAGAAACTATTACCAATGCCAAGAAGTACTTACTGACAGGAGCCTGATACAGCTACCTCCTGAGAGGCTCTGCTAGAGCCTGACAAATACAGAGGCAGATGCTCACAGCCAACCATTGAACTGAGCAGGGGTCGCCAATGGAGGAGTCAGAGAAAGGACTGAAGGAGCTGAAGGGGTTTGCAACCCCATAGGAAGAACAATATCAACCAACCAGATCCCCCAGAGCTCGCAGGGACTAAACCACCAACCAAAGAGTACACATGGAGTGACCCATGGCTCCAGCCGCACATGTAGCAAAGGATGGCTTTGCTGGGTATCAATGGGAAGAGAGGCCCTTGGTCCTGTGAAGGCTCGTTGCCCCAGTGTAGGGGAATACCAGGGTGGGAAGGCGGGAGTGGGGGGAGGAGCACCATCATAGAGGCAGGGGGAGGAGGGGATAAGACAGAGGGCTTCCGGAGGGAAACCGGGAAAAGGGATAACGTTTGAAATGTAAATAAAATATCCAATAAAAAAAGAAAAAAGAAAAAGAAAAGTTAATAAAAGAAATCTTTATAAGTAAACGTAACAAAAATTTGTACAGTGAATCTAAAATAAAGGCACTGAACTTAAGTGAATATGTTACCAGCCATTTCTATAGGAAATGATAAATTTCTTTTGTTTACTGAAAAGACCTTTCCTCACTAAAAACCTTTTGTACCTGTGTCAAATATTAAATGGTCGTATTTTATGCAAGAAAAAAGAAAATGCAAACAGAAAAGAGGCACTGTCAAAAAAATTCAGTGATGTTCCAGATATTTTGGTTTTTTAAGACATGGATTCATGTAGCTCAGGCTGGCCTCAAACTTGCTATATAGCTGAAGATGGCCTTGAACTCCTGATCTTCCTGCCTGTGCCTCTCAGCTGCTGAGATTACAGGCATATACTACCATACCCAGCTTCGGATATGTGATTTTTACCTGATTTTTGTTTTGCTTTTAGGGTCTCTGCTAGTGAAAACTAAATATTAAATATATTTAAAGCTAGAGGTAAACTGTACATACAAAATGTCAACAAAATTTGTAAAGAGTCTATATGAATGACTGATTATTCTTCAATCTAGAGAACATGAGCATTCAATAATATCACAATGTGTTTAACAGAGCACATAACAAGAGCTGGAGAGATGGCTCAGTGGTTAAGAGCACTGACTGCTCTTCCAAAGGTCCTGAGTTCAAATCCCAGCAACCACATGGTGGCTCACAACCATCCATAATGAGATCTGATGCCCTCTTCTGGGATGTCTGAAGACAGCTACAGTGAGCGAGGCTGGAGTGAGTCAGGAGCAAGCGGGGCCAGAGAGAGAAGAAAAAGTGACTGAAGACAGCTACAGTGTACTTACATATAATAAATAAATAAATAAATCTTTTTTTTAAAAAAAAAAAAAAAAAAAAAGGACATAACAAAGCAACAAAGCCAGATGAAAGGTATTTTGATTAATTCAGGGCTTTTATCAGTCATAATATAATAAAATAATACTTCTCTTATTAACTGAACATTTTGGCCAGAATAAAAGCCTTGTAAAACCTATCACAATGGAGAGAAAAAAACAACTATCATAACAACAGGTAGGAATAGAAGAAAAACAAAATTGATACATTTAACTGATTCCAAATAAAGTACATCAACAGAACACAGGCTGACAAATTATACAAGCAAAAAAATAACCATAACCTTCTACTGACTAGAGGCTGGCTACTTTCAAAGTCTTTACTCAGACAACAACAGAAGCAGGAGTTCCTTAAAGTTAGAAGCATGATTAGGGAAACCACAATAACATGGGGTCTGCAGTCAACTCACTATCAGTGAGTCCCAACAAGTAAGCTCTGGGGCTGCAGAGATGGCTCAGCGGTTAAGAGCAGTAACTGCTCTTCCAGAGGTCCTGGGTTCAATTCTCACACCATCTGTAATGGGATCCGATACCTTCTTCTGGTGTGTCTGAAAACAGCTACAGTGCACTCATATACATTAAAAATAATAATAATAAAGTTCTCACTATGTTTGGAGAGATGGAACAAATGCTTCAGCCTTGTCGTTTTTTAGTACAGATCTAACTGAAATGTGAGTTCTATAATATATTTAATATACATTCATCCTTTCAATAGGTACTACTATGGACCCAACAACAAGTGAGGTTGTGCAGCAGTAAATCAAGAAGACGCTACCTATGTTCTCATGGGCTGAGAGATTCTCTTTTAAGCAGTATTGTTAGCCTTTAGTTCTTTACCTGTGCATCATAAATCCGATGCATAGCTTGATACAACTGGTTCATATAATTGGAAATAGCAGTAGCATCTTCTTCAAATACACCCAGTAAAGACCTTGTCTGTAAAAAAAAATTATATAAATCAACTGGTGAAACATTTTTTTCTAAAAGCAGTAAAATAATAGAACTCCAGTAATTCTGAATTTTCATCTATTTAAACTCTTTTGATAGCAATGTCAAGAAGTCAAAGCATTTGTTCTGTTTCATTTTATTAAAGAAAGATGGTAGCACACACCCTTCATCACAGCACTCGGGTGGCAGAGGCAGCAGGATTTCTGTGATTTTGGGGCCAGCCTGGTCTACAAGGGAGTTCTAGGATAGCCAGGGCTACACAGAAACACTGCCTCAAATAACAAAACTAAGTAGTAGTATAAGCAAGAAGAACAAAGGTGTGTTGCAATTCCTGCAATTAAACCTAAAAACAGGAGCAATGAAGCCATATTTTAAAAAAAAAAAAAAAAAAAGTAGAGAACAAGTAAAGCTCAAAATCCAAAGGATGACACTATCCCCCCAACCCCCAATACACACATACAGTTTGTTCATTTTAAGATAGGGTCAAGCTGGCCTCAAACTCATGGTGATCCTTCTGCTTCAGCCTCTGCAGTGCTAAGACTACAGATGTAAGCCACCACACGCTTGGACAGACTTTATATTTGTATTCACTAACTTATTCAAAAGAGTAACTCAAGCAATTAGGTGTGTGGAGTATGCACAAGCCCTTCTGTGACACATGAAGCCCACAGTCTCTGTACTCTATCTACTTCTCTAAGCCTCTCTCCCCCTCTTAGCATCTTGCCTCAGCCTTAGTAGCCAGATGTAACAAGCTCCTGTTCTACTCCCTGTCTCTCAAGTGCTATTTTAAAACATTAAAAGATATGAAAAAAGCCAGGTGTGTCGATGCATGCTGCTAATCCCAGCACTCAGGAGACATCTAGAGGCAGGTGGACTTCTGGGTTCAAAGCCAACTTGGTCTACAGAGCAAGTTCCAGGAAACAAATACAAAAACAAAAACAGTATTAATTAAAGATAATAATATTTAATTAATATATTAATAATGTTCACTGTTAATTAATTAATTAACAAGATTCACTGTGATTCTTATTTTCAAAACAACATAGACAAGGCAAGTCCTAGTAAAAGCTTAATTTTTTTTCCTTCAGATCTTTTGCCAGACTGGTGTGTTTGGGGTACATAACTTTAAATACCCTTATGTTAGATTAGTTAGGTTTGGACTGTGCAAACATTATTGTGGAAAAAAATAACTTTAAAAAAAAAAAAAAAAAGAGTCAGATATGGGGTGACTCTAGCTGAGACTCCTAGCAGTGGGGATATGGAGACTGTAGCTAGGCGGGACTTGCAGTAGAGGCGGGGGTGGGGGGACACCAACCCACCCACAAAATCTCTGACCCAAAATATACAAAAAGATATTCAGGAATAAAGATAGAGAGGAAAGAAAAAAAAAAGATGGGGCAGAGAATAGGGAACCAATGACTAGCCTAGCTTAAGACCATCCCTTGAGGGTGAGACAACCCCGACACTATCAATGATACTCTGCTATGTTTGCAGACAGGAGCTTAGCATAACTGTCTCTTGACCAAACACTGGGCGGAGCTCAGGGAGTCTTGTGGAAGAGTGGGAGATAGGGTTGAGGGAGCCAAAGAGGTCAAGAACACCACAAGAAGATCTACAGAGTCAACTAACCTGGGCCCATGGGGGCTCAGAGAGACTGAACCACCAACCAAAGAGCATGCAGGGACGGGACCTAGGTCCCCTACATTTGTAGCAGATGAGCAGCTTGGTCTTGTGGGTCCCCTAGCAACTGAAACGAGGGCTGTCTCTGACTCTGTTGCCTGCCTTTGGAGTCCCTTCCCCTAGCTGGACTGCTTTGTCAGGCCTCAGAGAGGGAGGATGTGCTTAGTCCTGCTGAGACTTGATGTGCCTGGACAGGCTGGTACCCATGAGAGGACTTCCCCTTCTCTGAAGAGAAAAGGAGGGGATATTGGGAGGAGGGGTTTGTGAGGGAGAGACTAGAAGGAGAAGGGGGGCTGCAAAAAGGCTGTAAAGTGAATAAATGAACTAATGAACAATAACAAAAGAATCAGAGAGCCAGGCAGTGGTGGTGTATGCCTTTAATCGCAGCATTTGAGGGAGAGAGATCTCCAAGTTCCAGGCCACCCTGGTTTACAGAGAGTTCCAGGACAGCCAGGGGATACACAGAGAAACCCTGTCTCCAACAAACAAACAAGCCAGTGATATAGCTGAATTCAAGCCCCAACAATAAAAAACAAATCCTAAAAAAGTAAGTATAATTCAGGATTTTCCATGTCTTCCAAGCTCTAACTTCTTACTTTTTGGGACTGGAGGAGATACAGCACTAGCAATCCTGTCTACTTAACTACTAGGCCAGGGTTCTACCACTCACCTACATCTTCAGTCCAATAGGTCACCTTTGATTCGGATTGAAAGAGCTAATTTTTTAAAAAAGTACATTAGAAGCTTGAGAGTTTTCACATTCTTGGTTATTCTTATTGGATATTTTCCTGATAAACTGGGATAAAAATACATACACAAAAGCATTAACTGCAGCCCGATTTGTTGGAAAAACTCGTAAGTACAACAATGGGAGCTGGAGAGGCTGCATACGGAGAGCACTTGCAACTATTCTGGAGGCTGAGGCAGGGGGATCTCTCAAGCTATCCTGAGCAACACAAGATTTTCCTCTCAAAACAAAACAAAGATCTTTTTTAAAGACATGGAAGTAAGAGGACTAGCTGGAAAGAGGAAGGCACAAATATAAGAAATATGGAAACATCATGATAAAATTCATTGCCATGTTATGAATATGTGCTAATAAAAACAGTTTTAAAAGATAAGTCTGTTAAATCACGTAAAGAAATATGCAATCTAGGGATTTTAAATTAGGAACACTGCGAAGACATTTAAGCATCCATATAAAAAGCTGGGTATAGTGGTAGGTGCACGTATTCCCAACGCCAGGAAGACAAACAGACCCTTGGGGCTTACTGCCCAGCCAGCCCTAGCCAATATGATCCCATGAGAGACCTAGGTCTCAATGGGAGATACCATCTCAAAAAACAAACAAGCTAGCTGAGCTGAGGAGGGACTACACCTGAGGTCATCTCTACATATATTCATATACAGGAGTACTTGCACACACATAATCACATATCAATAGGGCTGGGAAGGTGGCTCAGTAGATTAGAGCCCTTACCCTGCAAGCTTGACGACCAGAGTCCAGGTTCCTTAGAACCCTCATAAAAACTGGGCAAGTGTGGAGGTCACATGTACTCTCAGTACTTGTCTGACAGGTTGCCTGGGGCAAGCTGGCTATACTAGCTGAATTTGCAAACCCAGGGTTCTGAGAAAGACTGTGCAATGGTAAATAAATGTAAAGGAATCAAGGACGATACATCAATTCTGGGTCTCCATGCACATGAGCACATATACATAGAGATGCAAACACATACACACATACATGTGCAACACATATACACACACAAAATAAATAAATAAAAGCAAAATTGAGGACTCATCTTTAGTAGTACAGCATTTGCCTAGCAAGTGCAAGGACCTGGATTCAGCCCTCAGTACCAAAGAAATCAATGTTTAAATTAAAAAACAGGGGCCGGAGAGATAAATAAGTGGTTAAGACATTGACTGCTCTTCTAGAGAATCCAGGCTCAATTTCCAGCACATCGTGGCTCACAACCATCAGTAACTCCAGTTCCAAGGGATTCAACACCCTTTTCTGATCTCTGTTGAATACATGCAAATGGAACACCCATATACCTAAAAACAAACTTTAAAAGACAACAACAATGACAACTGAAAGTACTTAAGGCTCAAGCTTGCAGTAAGAACTCAGGAAACGGAGGCAGCAGGAAGCTCATGTTCGAGGCTAGTCTGAGCTACAGAAAGAGACTGATTCAAGTTGTAAACTACTTACATGGAAAATTCAGGAATATCTCTACATCGAAAGTCATAGATAGGGCACTGTGTATGTAACCCATTCTCTTTATAGTCTTTATTGGGCTATAAAAAGTCAGCTGGGAAAAAGAAGTTCAGCCAGCATACTGAGTCTTAATTTTAAAAAAGGAAAACAATAAAATTCCGCTGACCAATACAACCACAAAACTGTAGCATATCATCTGAAATAAATATATCTTAAGACTTTACACTGAGAAACTCATTAAGCACAATTTAAACTATGAGATAAACCAAAATGTGGCTTTCTCTTTCTCACATTGTCTGATAAGAATACACTGCTTCCAAGCAACTGGTCTATAAAGATAGCCTTCAGTGAAAAGAATAAATCAATTCTACAATCAGTGCGCAATTTCAACTTGGAAATCAAAATTGGCACAAAATCCATGGCGAAAGTGCCATCCAGGAAAAACAAGCGCTTGCTCTTCTCTTTTCCTTTCTTTTTGATTGGAGGAGCACATATTAAACTACAAATGCATATGAAGTGTGTTTCTCAGCAAAAAAATCTACCTGCAACATTGTTTTATATCCCTTACTATACATAAAGCCTGGCATAAGGATGAAGTTTACATAAGTTAGAGGCCCCAACACTTTTTAAAACATAATTGATTTCATTCAGTACTGAAAAAGAAATCCAACGGTTTTATTTTCCCTGTCTTCAGCCAGAAAACCATACCAGCATCATCCCTAACGCACAAAAACAGGGCTTTCATTTTGATGCGTTTATTCGGGCCAATCTGCTACCAAAGCTCAGCCTCCTCGAAGCAACGTAGGCGCCTTCCGTCACCCGTGGTACACAGCTCAAGTGACAGCCACCGGCCTGAGACTCGGACACACGACGGGGAGCAAGGCGCGCACTCCTGCGTCCACCAGCGTTGCACACTCTGCCTCGCAGCCCCTTCTCAAGAAAACTAGCCACTCCGGTCCCCTAAATGCCCGGCCTCCTCCGAAAACACCACGACCAGGACTTATCTCACATCCTATCATCGCGATAAAAACAGCACCTCCTGTGAAATGCAAAGGAGACTCGGAGCGGACTCAAGTGCCAGGCCCCACCGAAGACAGCGGCGGCCGCTCGATCTCCGCCCTGCCCGTGGCCCAGCCGCGCGAGTACGCGCGGGCCTCCAGCCCGGCCCGGGAGTGTAGGGCGCGGCCCCGGCAGACAGCGACCCCGGGCGGCAGCGCCCACCTGGACTACGGGCACCTGAGGCTCCAGGCCTGCGCTAGGCCGCGCGCTGTCCTCAGCCGCCGCTCGCGCCTCACCTGCGGACTGTCCTCCAGGGTCTCTTCAATGGGTAGCTTGTCGATCCCCGGCATCGTGGCGAACGCTGGGCGGCGGCAGGACACTCGGCAGCCACCCACAGCTCTCCGCGCAGCCCCGCCTGCACCAGCTGACCCGGTCCGCCCTCTCGCAGGCGCCACCGCCCCAGCCCGGAGCTCAGCGGCCGCTGCGCGGGAAATCCCGCCCCCCAGGTCCACTAGCCCCGCCTCCAAAGCACCCATTGGCTCTATGCAACGTCTGTCACCAATACGGGGCTGGCCAGGAATTCCTCCCCTACCGCAGGCTCTCCAAAAAGCAGTGGCAGCGCATACCGTGTTGTGTGCTAGCGTCGACCTCCATCGTCGGGCGCGCGTGTTTGAGTACGTAGGGGACTGTTTGAGTCACGCTGGGGCACGGCTAACTTGAGCCTGGAGTGAAGACCGCCCGAGGGGACCTCAGGCAGTTTTCTGCACCATATTTCATCAGCAACCATAGAAAAATCCCTACACCTGGCGCCATAACCTTCCCAACCCTGCTGAAGTTTTCAGTCTTAATTCCTGCAAAGTGCTGCTAACTCACAAATCTGTGAAATCCGAAATTATCTCATTAACGGGGTTTACAGTTAATTTGTAGTAGTAGACCCTAAACTGTTCTTTAGCCCTCCCCCCATGCACACACCTGGCTATCGGCATCAGTTTAAAACCCTTGATTTTGTTGACAAATCATTTGTTCTTACCTAGCCTTGAAGTTTTGACATTGCTAAAAATATGACCACTATATTTCTTGTATATCACAAGGGAAAACTTTTTTTTAAATAAAAATTTAAAAGATACATTTAGTGGAGGACTTATCTCCATCATTAAAGTGCTTTCGAAAACCTATTGTCATTTCTGTTTCACCAAAAAGGCTTGGAAGAGACTCAAAGAGCTTCTTTGGTCTCCTTGACTGTAGAGTGAAGCTCACACAGTTGTGATTTGACATGTAAGGACTAGAACACTGTTTTGTTTTGTTGTGTTTTATGGATTCATCCATGATGAGCCCTTTTCTCCAGCTTCACACGTTCTTTATTTCTCTGCAGTGTTGTGCAAAGAGTTTGTCGATACACAGAAAAAAATGACAAAAGCATTAATATTCCCCCCCCCAAAAGAAAAACCTACCCATTAACCCATCAATCCATTCCACTGTCATTCAAAATGAATGATATGCTGAGAAAAGAGTATTAGCTTCCTGGTTCTCTAGGTGCTTTGAACCAAATCCAGACACTGGAGCAAATCCAAATATGGTAATGAAGATGAAGTTGCATGTTTACCAGATTTTTCCCATGATCTCTTGAAAGATAAAAATTATGTTTCAAAAGTTTTATGATAGACTTGAATTATAGTTCCACAGAATTATCTTCAGTGATATGATCCTTTTATGGGAGCCCATCCCTTAAATTCTCTACCAAATAGTCACCCTCCTGAAGAGATATTTACTTTTGAAGAAGATGGTCGGGAGCCAATTCTTCCATTGTATGAAAGGTTCCCACTTCTATTATGGACGTTTTATTCTTGTTATTTCTTTCTTACTCAGCTACCACGATCACAATGTACTTGTCTGTAAAGAGGCAAAACTTTCAAGTAAGGTGCGTTGACACATGTCTATGTTCCCAGAATTCCAGAGGCGGAGGTTCAAGGATCCTTGCAAGTTGAAAGCTGCCTGGTCTAGAAGTCCAGCCTGGACTACACAGTGAGAGAGACCAGGACTACACAGTGAGAGACACCAGGGCTACACAGTGAGAGACA
>JADRCH010000092.1:7571006-7624705 GCA_019843965.1 Rhynchomys soricoides | reverse complement strand
AGACACCAGGGCTACACAGTGAGAGACACCAGGGCTACACAGTGAGACCCTGTGCCAGAGACAGATGGGGGGTTGGGTTGAGGGAGGAGGGTAGAGAAGGAAGAGGAGAAAGAAAGCTTTCAAGGTGAGTGACCTTCTTGATAACCTGTAATTTGTAAAAGGAAAGAAAAAAGGAGGATGAAGATAACTGATAATAATTAGGAATGATAATTATCAAAGAATGAGCTACGCACTGGTGGTGGTGTAACAAGAGGAATGAACCAGCAGCTTGGTCAAACCAAAAGGGAGGAGTTGGGAGGGAGAGAGGGAGAGAGGGAGAGAGAGAGAGAGAGAGAGAGAGAGAGAGAGAGAGAGATTATATTTAGCATCTGAATTATCTGGGTGTGTTAATATCAAATCGTTTTCTTTGTTGTAGGTCTTTTTGAACTATTCTGTAGAGTGGCCTCATGGTGCTCTTATCTTAAAAGCGCGAGAAATTCTCTCAGAGCCTAGCTGGTCATAGAATAAAAACAGATTGTTGATGAATTACATTAAAAAACAGTTTAGGGCTGGAGGGACAGCTCAGCGGTTAAGAGCACTGACTGCTCTTCCAGAGGTCCTGAGTTCAATTCCCGCATCCACATGGTGGCTCACAACCATCTATAATGGGATCTGATGCACTCTTCTGGCCCACAGGTGTACACGTAGATAGAGCACTCATATATAAAATAATTTTTTAAAAAAAAGTAGCTTAGATTATAAAATTAAAAAGCTAGAAAGGCTAAGTGCCCATAACTTTAACTGACTGAACACCCTGCTCATCCAAATGTGTAGTTTCACTTATTAGCTTAAAACAGCTCCAAGGCTGAAGAATTCACATTTTCTTTTGATAACCAAAACGTTAGTGGGATTTTGCTTTGTTTTGTTGTTGTTGTTGTTTGTTTTTGTTTTTGTTTTTTTGAGACAGAGATTCTCTGTATAACCCTGGCTGTCCTGGAACTCACTCTGTAGACCAGGCTGGCCTTGAACTCAGAAATCCATCTGCCTCTGCCTCCCGAGTGCTGGGATTAAAGGAGATTTTGCTTTGTTTAGTTCTGGGTGGAGGAAGGGGTTGTTTTATTTTTGAAACAGTCTCTTGTGACCCAAGCTGGCTTTAAACTTGCTATGTAACAAAGGATGGACTTGAACTTCTGATCCCCTGCCTCCATGTCTTGAGTGCTGACACAGCAAAATCTGCCAGCATGCCTGCTTTTCTGTGGTGCTGGGGATGCAGCTCAGGACTCTGCGCACACTAGGAAACTTAAGGCGGCTGGTTATTTTTATGGAAACCAACTCAGGATTAAGCAACACCCGTCAAAGAATTCTTAGAGCTATTTTACACATAATTTATTGAGACGTTTCACACATGCAATTTACAACAAAAAGACAAACAATCCCATTAATAGACTTGTTAATTACTAGCCTGAAATTATATGTGGTCTTCTTATAATTAGGTTTTTACATGATATTCCTTGAAGTGCTGGTCTGTAGTTTATGATAGGGAAGAATTTAATAACTCAAATGACTCTGGGACTTTATTTAAAAAAAATTATCCCTCTAGGGGTTGAAAAGATGTCTCAGGAGTTAAGATCACTGGCTGATCTTCCAGAGGACCTGGGTTCAATTCCCAACACCCACATGGTGGCTCACAACCATCTGCAACTCTATTTCCAGGGGATCCAACACCCTCTTCTTGCGGGGTGGTGGTGGCACATGCCTTTAATCCCAGCACTCAGGAGGCAGAGGCAGGCAGATTTCTGAGTTCAAGGCCAGCCTGGTCTACAGAGTGAGTTCCAGGACAGCCAGGGCTACACAGAAAAACCCTGTCTCGGAAAACCAAAAAAAAAAAAAAAAAAAAAAAAACCACCCACTTCTTGCCTCCATGGACGCTGCAAACACATGATACACAGACTTGCATTCAGGCACACACATACACATAAAATAAAACAATAAAATAAAAAACAATTATTTAAACCAGATATGGTAATCCCAACACTCAGGTGGCAGAGGCAGGTAGGTCTCTGAGTTCAAGGACAGTCCTGTCTATGAAGCAAGTTCCAGGACAGCCAAGGCTATTACACAGAGAAACACGGTCTCAAAAAACAACAAAATGTATCCCTCTAGGCTAATGGTTTCCAAATATAAGCATAGCATACATAAAAACCATCTGAAAGATTGTTAGCAGACAAACTCCTGACCCTGATAGAAACTCCTGCTGAGAGAAACTCAGAGTGGACCTGAGAACCTATCTCAGGAAACCTCTGTCAAAGACGAGATAGAGAATGATCTTTTTTTCCCCAAATAACCTTGTACTTTGGAAACTGTCCAGTCAGTACGAAGGTTATTGTTGGATTAACTGGCAGGGTGTGGAGTCCCGAGTTCTACCCCAGAATCTCGCCTCTGGGAGTGGCAGGACTCTGGCAGTTTGACTGTGCTCATCCTATGGCATTGCCAGGCCCGTGTGGGGCTGAGAGAAGCCTCAGGAACACCTCTCGGGGGTGGGGGAACGAGGCTTGGGGTCCCAGGGATTCAGAGAGCCGACTGCGTCAGGGTCCCATGCTCTTGGGCATCCCAGGCTCCACTGGATGCCGCAGAAGAGCTGAGAATGAAGTGGGGACCCACGGGCTAGAGTTGGCCTGGGCCGAGAGGGAAAAATCAGGGAGGAGATTGGCTGGGTCCGGCTCGTCGCAGGCTTGCTCACTTGGTTTGGTTTGGTGGCAGCCGTGGCTGGGAGCACTGGGAGGCCTTCTGGGGGAGACTAACCGAGGCTGTTTAGATGAAGGCCTATTCCATTGTTCTCCACAGCAGATCCCGATGAAGAGAGACAGTCGAGGGTTTCAGGGCATTTATTGTCTTAGCCGAGAGTGGCATGGGTGAATCCGTAGCTCACACACACACACACACACACACACACACACACACACACACCCGTCAGGGAGAGGTGAGGCTGAAATAGTGCCTGGGAAGGGGAGTGGCTAAGACTCTAGGTGCCTCATTAACATGGAGATGTCTTGACCATGCTTGTGACCAGTATTCACAGACCTGTGGAGAGCTGCAGTCTTGTATCAGGAACCTGGTTTTCTAGGAGCATGGCCAAACGCCTGCTGTCCGTTAAAGGATTATTTCCTCCTGGGTCCACCGGGGTTTAAAACCTTAGCTCAACCAGAAGCCAGGCTGCCTTTCTACAGGTGGAAGAGTGAGTCTCTAGTATGTGCAAAGCTTTGGTTTTAATCCCTAGCACAACATTTAAAAAACAGTAATAAAGACAGAAGAGTAATTCCCAATGGCCAGAATGGTGAAAGGAGCCTCAATTCTGGAATTATCTTGAAAGCCAGGAAACCGACTATGTATAAATAGCCTCTTAAAGAATTCATTCATCTGAAATTTGGAGGGATTAGTGAGCCTTTTATGAGTATAATGTATAAGCTAGGCATAGTGGTGCACACCTGTAATCTCAGTATTCAAAAAACAGACACACACACATGCTCACAAAATACTTTTGAGTGTCACAGTAGTGGGACTTACAGATTGATGGTTAGCTGGTACAAAAGGCTGAAGATGGAGCTCAGTAGGTAGAATGCTTGCCTGGTGTGCACGAAGTCCTGAGCTTCATCTCCAGCACCACAGAAAATAAGGCATTGTGCTCCCCCACCCACCTGCCCTTTCTCCCTGGAGGCTGTTGGCCACCAACCTGAGGGGAGAAAGGAGGCAGAGGCAGAGACCAGGGTTCTTTCAGATGACCATGAATGTGTACAGAATGCCCGCTGCAGCAGGTGAGTCTACCTTATTGTTTCAGGGATGGGTATGTAAGGGCTTTTCTTAGGGGTACAATGGGAAGGACTAATTGGTCATGTCATGTCATCAAGCAAGCAGGAAGGGCTTTTGGCTATACCACAGCACCTAATAATGCCGCAGGCCAGAAGCCAGAGTGGGACATGTGTGGTAAGTTATGTAGCCTTAAAGAGAGCTCTGTACAAGGTCACTTTTCAGACAAGGCCAGCCACCTGTATTCAGGGACACTCTCCAGACAAAGACAGGCAGAGACAGGGAAGCTCCACTATGTAACGGAGTCCCCCATTTTGTGCCAAGCTCAGAAAGCCATCCGGACATGGGGGACTGCTACCTTAATAGCAAGGTTCGCCAACAAGGCATGGTGACAGATCTTTAACATACAGCTGAGATGAACCAAATTCAAGAAATGGATATATGAATTGGTACTTTGGAAGCTCAAACGATGCCACCTGGTTTTAAAGAACCAACTGCCTTTTAAGAAGAGAATGAATTTGTTTCTTTGCTCAGGGACTTTGGTGTGCATTCCTTATAGGGCAGGTGGGAGACAGCCTGGGTTAAGAGCTCTTGGCTAGGTATGACAGAGTCCACCTATCTATTTTGGAATCCTGTCCCCAGTACTTAGTAGCTCTGTGACTTTAGCCAAATGACTTCTCTTTGTCTTCGCTTTGCTATCTGAGAAATGAGGCTTTATAAAGGAAATCTACATTGTAGAATTGCTAAAATAACCAATGAGCTTTAAGTAGTACTTAGCACAATAAACAATCAGTAAAAAAAGATAACCTGTCCTTTTCAATATCTACTGTTAAGTATTAAAATGCTTTGTTTTTACTGAAGCTTGCATTTTCTACACTTTTCCTTTATCATATCCAAAGAAACCATGTGTTCTGAATCAGAAGACTGTGCTCATTTTCTTAGGGAGTTCCAATACCAATTTAAACAAAACAACTACTGCCTTCCCAGTTAGCAGTTTTTCTTCAGGCTCCGCCCCACAGTTGCCTGGCAACAGCCAGATATACCTGACTCAGTATAAAAGGGGCTGCTTGCCCCCTCCTCGCTCTCTTGCTCCCTTGCTCTCTTACCCTCTCCCCCTCTGTCCCTTCCCTCCCCATTCCCTTCCCTCTCTCTCCACTTGCTCATGGCCAGCCAATATTCCTTTCTCTCTCTCTCTCTCTCTCTCTCTCTCTCTCTCTCTCTCTCTCTCTTTCCTACCTCAACTCCCCTCCCAGTGCCCTAAATAAACACCTTAATGTGGCTGTGGCTGGTCCCTCAGGGGGAAGGGTTGCCTCAGCATGGGCCCACAGAGGCACCCCTCCCCCCACCCCATGCTGCACTTCTAACAAACACATCCCTGGCTACTTTTTCTTTTTATAAAACACAACGTTCACTAATGTGTTGTTGCTGTGATTCAGGAGATTCTGTGGCCAAAACTGAGATTTGAAAATAAAAAGGGCATTTAGCCTGTTCCTTTTCTTTGGTCGTTTTTGGGTCTTTCTTTCTTCTTTTTTTTTCCCTGACAAGGACTCACACAGCCCAGGTTGACCTCAAGCTCCCTTTGTAGCCCAGGTTAACCTTGACATCCGGTCCTTTTACAGCTACATGCATAGAACTGAGATTACAGAAGTACACCACCACCCTCGGTTTTCTTAGTCCGTTTTCTCTTGGTACAACTCAGTGCCATGGATTAATCTGTAAAGAAGAAAGATTTGTTTGGTCCATGGAAGACTAAGATGTTTAACACTCCCAAGCATTCTTTGAGGTCCTTTTTGCCACTTGAGGTTCTACATAGAGTCCCATAGCAGCCCAGGATTCATAGTGAGGCAGAACATCCTAGCTCATGTCTCTATTCCCCATTTTATAAAGCCAGAGTCCTGTGGAATCTGTGCCTCACCTTTATGGCCTTGATTAATCTATGAGAATCTCATCACCAAATAGCATAGTTAAGTAATTTTCTTTCTCTCCTCTCCTTTCCCTTGTCCTCCTCCTCTTCTTCCTCTTCCTCCTCCTCTACTTCTCTACCTCCAATCTATGTGTGTATGTTATCTGCATGCGTATGGGTAGAGGTAGGATGGTACCCTTGCTCATGAATGCCCATTGGAGAACACAGATCCGATTAGTGTCTGCCTCTTGTTCTCCACTTTACATTTTGAGATGAAGTCTCTCACTGAATCCAAAGCTTGCTACTTTGGCTAGTCTAGCTGGCCATCAAATCTAGAATCTTCCTGTTTCTTCCCCACCCTACCAACATGGTTACAAAGATAAAATACCAAGCCTATCTTTTGTGTGGGTGCTGGGTATCCAAAGTCAGGTCCTCTTGCTTGCAGAGCAGAAACTTTACCTGAGCTGACTCCCAAGCCCTTCCCTTTCTTAAAACCTCACAATAGGGATTAAATTTCAACAGGAGTTTTGGTGAGGACATTCACATCACAGCATTTGTATTTTGATATTCTAAAAGAAGGGTGTATCAACAAGCAAAACTATCACTGTAATGACTGGTGTTTTGTTTGTTTGTTTGTTTATGGGAAAGGTTGGAATTACCTCAAAGTTAAAAAAGAGTGGGAGAACTCACGAGCTGCATCACTCAGGAGATCAGATCCTGCACCTCGCCTGGGCAACAGGGTAGAGCTGGCCCTGGTTGCACAGGTTTCAGGTAAGCCAATCCCAAGGGCATGAGAGCCAGAGACCTGACTCTTGCCCCTTGCTGGCTTCAGCATTGGATGGGCCAGACGCAGCAGGGCAGAAGATCTTGCCTAGGTGGTGTGGGTGCAGGAGAGCAGGCAAGCTGACCAGCTCAGATACCTCTCAGGCTCAGATCCAGGGCTTTGAATTGACCCACCCCTACATCTGCCTCATCAATGAACTGCTGGTGTACCCGAAGGAGCCGAGCCTACAGATTCAAAACTACAGGATCTCCGTGACATAGGGTAACAACAGGACATCCAAGAAGAGTCCCAGTGAGGTTCCTGTATTGATAGTGTAACAGAAGCCAGAAGCCTCGAAATAGATGAATGACTCATTGCAATGAACATTTACAAGCAAAGAAATCCGGGCAAAAGGGTATATACTGTGGGACACGCTGTGACACACTACAGCTTCCACGATGAGATTTTCCCCCCTCTCTTGGGGGAGGGGAGGTTGCAAGAGGGGAGGGCTGGTACAAGGGGAGGCGAGGAGATTAAGATCAGGGTGCTTGATGTGAAATTCACAAAGAACCAATAAAAAGTGGTTTTTTGTTTTTTGTTTTTTTTTTAAAAAAAAGGATTCATGGCCTTTATGATACTTTTTATGATACCAGCATCAGAGGGCTGGAAGACTGAGTGAAAGGGAAGAGGTGATGTCAGAGAAGTCAGTATATCCTGGGAGTGTTTCGCAGCTGTAGACATCTTAATTTTTACAAAACACTAGCGAGGCTTAAAAACAAAACAGGGTAACTGAGAATTGACTAAGCCACAACTTTTATCAAGCAGTTAGTGCAAGTCAGTCTCAGAGTTAATGAACACATCCTTGCCTGAACACAAGGTGGTGGTGTTTAGTTTGGGAATTCAAACTACCTCAGGGACTGGCTGTCTACATTCAACAAATATTTATCCCACAATGAGCAAAGCATAAACAATCTCTACCCTCATGGAACTATTTAGAAGGTTATAAGGTGAGGTGACAAGAAAGACTGTAAAAAGAAAAAGAAAAAGAAAAAAAGATAATATTTATTATGTTAGTAACTGCAATAAAAAAATTGAGCAGGAAAATACGATGGGAAGCACTCGCAATTTTAAATTTTCATTGAGAAGGTGGCATCAGACCAGAAACTTGAAATCACTAGAGTGAGCCACGAGGACATCTGAGAAAAGAACATTCTAGTAGGAGACTGTGAGCACAGGAGCCAAAGCTCTGAGGCGGGAGTGGCTTGGCCTGACTCAGGAATAGCACACAGATCAAGGTAACTGGAAAAGATCAAAGAGGGCAGGCTGAGGTAGGGAGAGGAAGGAGTTCTGACTGTGTAAAATCCTGACACTATCATGACTTCAGCAGCATATACCCTGATTTCAAAACGAACCCACTTCAGTAGAAATTGTAATTTGAAATAAATGAGTGAAATAAATCAAATTGGGTAAATTGATATTGTTTTAAATAACCTTAATAGTTTATGAGAGATTTATATTTAAAGGAAAATTTTATTTAAATGACTTAGCCAAAAAGACAAAATGGGTGACTTAAAAATCTGAAGATGGGTACATAATACTTCCTCTCCCCTTCCTGCATAATTCAGTCCAAAGCCAATCCATAGAGTGCAGGTAAAGTAGGAGTCTTTGTGGAATTAGCAGTCCTTGTGACTCATAGCAGGATATGTGAGTCCAATCATGACGAGGAGGGTCTTCCCACATACCCTTAAGAACAATGAAGACTGCATTCGGGTGGAGAGACGGCCTGGGACAGGATATTAGTGCCGAAGTGGGAAAAGGGAGGAGTGAGCTTGAGAAAGCAATTTTCGAGTCCATGCACAAAGAGGGTTTTTGTGGGAGCAGGTACCTGACACAGAATGTCAAAACCCAAGGTGGAATGAGAATATCCACAAAAGAAAGTAGCCCAGCACTGGATGTCTGAGCCCTGTGCCTCAGCATGAGATGAGAGAGCGCCCACAGAGACAGTGGCTGTGAGTCCATGTGGAGGAAGGGGCTTTTACTTGCCAGAGCACCTAGTGCTAGCACAGCTTATAGGTGTTCAAGTGAGCTAAGGAAAACATCAGCAGGGTTACCTGGGACAGGGCATCAGAACTCAAGTGAAGGAGGAAGGCATCTGAGGGGAGGGGTGTTGACACAGGGCATGGGGGGGTTATATGCATAGAAAAGATGAATAAATGCACCTTTTGATTAACTGCATTGGGGATAACAGCCGCCAGGATTCTTACTGTCGGAGAAGACGGTGACGAAAAGGGAGAGACATTGTGGTGCTGGATTCAAACTGGAGTATCCATGGAAACATATAGGTCCCAATAAGTGTATAGAAATAAATATAGGTATCCTCATGCTTATATCTCACACATAGTATAGTTCCTGCCTCTTCCATTGAAAGTGCCTGAGAACACAGACAATCACTCCATTATCTATGAGCAGGCATACAGCCCAGATCTTGATTTCCAAATACCATTGCCCATTATAAAGCACCAGCATTCACTGTGAGAAATGACCGGTTGTAGGACTGGAAGCAAGAGCAGAGAGACACACGACATTTTGTTTTGCTAGAAAGTACAAAATGCCTTTCTAAAAAGGTATATGGAATGGGCTGGAGTGCTGGCTCAGCACTTAAGAGCTCATGCTGCTCTTGCAAAGGAGGACCCTAGTTCAATTCCCAACACCCACGTTGGTTGGCTCATAACTGCTTACAGCTCCAGCTCCAGGATGATCTGATGCCTCGGGTCCCCTTAGGCACTTGTATTCTTGTGCAAACACACACCCACCCACACAGGTTGGAATGATGGCTCTGTAGTTAAGAGCACTTGATGCTCTCAGGGGGCCTGAGTTCAGTTCCCAGTACCCACAGGGCATCTTACAACCACCCTTAAGTCCAGTTCTAAAGGATCCAACACCTTCTGACCTTCAAAGGCACCAGGCATACCTGTAGTACACATCACACACAGAGGCAAAACACTCACACACAGAGGCAAAACACTCACACACATGAAATTAATCTTTTAGAAGTTTGACAGGAAATAGGATTTTAAAGGTTTGAAGCATCTCCTCACCAGACATGATGGATCACTCCTCTGTTCCTAGCAACCAAGAGGCTGGGGCAGGAGTGTTAGGGATTGATTCTAATGCTTTGATTTAATCGGGAATCTGCATGTCCAAACACTGAAGGTCCTTGTCCCCAATTGGTTTTTGATAGATCAATAAAGATGCCAGCAGCCAATGGTTGGGCAAAGAGAAATGGGGCAGGACCCTTAGATTTAAGCAGGCTAGGACAAGGGAAAGAGGAGGAAAGAAGAATCTCCAGGGGGGCAGACCAGATTTAAAACTGCAGAAGGAAAATCATCCAAAATGTAGGTAAAAAGGAATGTGGCACCCCCAGAAGGGCTGCCCAGAAGCATCTTGGACAGCAAAGACTAGGAAGCCACCCAGAAGGAACAGGGCAGCAAAGATAGATCATAGATTTAGAGGGTGTTGAGTCAGGAATACAGGAGAGAAATCTATGATAGCTGGATGAAAGATTTGAACTGCCCAATCATTGAGCTAGCCAAGGCATTTCAAAAATAAGCTAATGTGTATGTGTTTTTCATTCTTGGATCCAAAGAGTTCTTGAGAGAGTGGCTGGAAGTGACCAACCCATCAGGAGCACAAAGTGGTGTAGCTAATCTCACTGCTACACAGGAGGATTACTAGGCTAGGGGCACCCTGGGCTACATAGTGAGACTGCCTTTAAAAATAGCTCAGTGGTGGAGCTCTTGTCTATTAGTATACAACCCAGGGTTCAATCTCTAGTACAAAAAATAAAGCATCTCCCCCACAAAATGCTCTATTATTAAAAAGATAAATAGTAACGTTACAGTGAAGAAGCCTGGATGACACCATTTGTTTTCGTTTTTAATTCTTTAAGAACTTAACACAGTCTATTTTAATCATATTCTTCCTGTCTCCCAACTCCTCCAAGATCTAGCCCCACCCCTCCCCTACCAATTTCATATCTAATCCTTTTTTTTTTTTAAAGCCCATTAAGTCCAATCTGTACAGCCAATATACTCTTGGATATGTGACCCTCTACTTGAGTGTGGTCACCCTCCCAGAGGCCACATCCTTAAAGAAAACTGACTTTCCCTCTCAGCAGCTGTGGGCAGCTGCCAATAGCTCCTCAGCAAGGGATGGAGCTTCATGCCCACCTTTCCTCTCCATGCTGGGATTTTGGCAGACACCATCCATCTTAAACCCTTAGAGTTTAATGTCCCCACTAATAGGACAAATCAGAATTATATGTTACCTGGTAGGAAATATGAAAAGAACATGTCCCCGCCAGGCAGTGGTGGCACACACCTTTAATCCCAGCACTTGGGAGGCATAGGCAGGCAGATTTCTGAGTTCGAGGCCAGCCAGCCAGGGCTATACAGAGAAACCCCGTCTCCAAAAACCAAAAGCCAAAAACCAAAAAAAAGAAAGAAAGAACATGTCATTGCTTCTGTGTTGGTCCTACCAAGTGTCCAACCTAAACCTAATCACAAGAAGACATCATATGAACTTAACAAAAGGGTATTCTAGAAAGTAAGTGTAATTTCCTACATGCTGAAGATCAAGGAATTGTGAAGTCCTTGCTGATCAAATAAGATTTCAGCACACAATTGAAGTCAATGCCTCACTCTGACTGGATCTATGATTTGTGAATGGCAGTTAATGAAACCTGCATGGGATTTGAGAATTACATGGCTGTGGTGTGTCAGTGTTGATTTCCTGCCTTTGATGTTTTTGTTGTGGTGGAAGAAGGTCTGTGCAGGACAAAACCACTGAACTACTCAGGAGTGATGAAGTATCATGTTAGCAACTGCTCTCACGTGGTTGAGGAGGAAAAACGGTTTTTTGAAACTTCCTTAAGTTTTAAATTGCTTCAAAAATTAATTAGAAAACATGCATAGCTATGATCATGAACAGACCCATGAACACATTTTAATCAGTTGCTTTTTCTTAAGATATTCCTGCGTCTTGAAGACATTAGTCATAAACAGGAATCCTGACTCAAGAAAAGAAGATGTTGAAAGTCTTGGAGTGAGTCCTCTGAACACTCAAAGTAAAATATTCCTGAGATTATTGCTGCTCTTTTCTTCCCACACTCTCAATGTAATCTGGTGTTTATTTTTATTTATTTATATATTTTTTGGAGATTTTATTTGTTTTGATTTTATGTGTGTAAGCGTCTTGCCTGCTTGTCTGACTACCACATGCAGTCAGTGCCAATGGATGCCAGAGGAGGGCATCTGATTCTCTGGACCTGGAGTTACTGCAGATGGTTGTTAGCCACTACAAACCACCACTACTTCTTTGGAAAAGCAGCCAGTGCTCTCAACCTCTACGTCATGTCTCCAGCCCCTCAAACAGAATCTGTTTTGAATGGAGATCTATATACCACTCAAAATTCAGGTAGTGGACAGGTGAGATGGGTCCGGTAGTAAAGGTGCCAGCTGCCGTGCCTGATGACCCAAATTGCATCCTTGGAGCCAAGAGTGAATGGACAGAACTGTATCCCACAAGCTGTTCTCTGATCTGACATCCACACACATGCTGTGGCACACATGCAAGCACAGACACACAGATATCTAGAATATAATTTTCAGATAATAATCCCTCCTTTATCTAAATCCCTTATTAGTAATGCCATCACCAACCTGGCCTCCCAAGAGAGAAATATGGGAATCACATTAATTTCCTTCTTCTCACCCCTTCATACACAATATACTCACCACACATGTGCACACACAGGCACACGCACACACACATGCATGCACACAAGCACAAGCACATGCACTCACACATGCACACATGCGCACACATGCACATACAGAAGCACAGATGCACAGGCACTCACACATGCACACATGTGCACACATGCACGTACAGAAGCACAGATGCACAGGCACTCACACACAGGAACACAAGCACAGTCACATTCGATCACACACACATGTGTGTGCATGCACACACAAGCACATATACACACACATGTTCTATCTCTGCTTGGGCTTAGGGTTTTGTTGCTTTGGTGATGTTTTCAGAAAACATCTCTGCCTCAAACAAACAAACAAGCCTCAGAAAAGCCTTCAAAATGTCATCAGTAACTGTAACAAATACTACCAATTTTTTCCCATGTGCCAACTACTGTACCAAAGGTTTTGCAGAGAACTTTTTTGCATTTAATTTTTATTTAAGTACACAATTATCTTCTCTTTGTAGAAGAAACTGAGGCACAAGTGAGAAGTTACATATGCAAAATCACAACACTGAAACTAGGTGGAGCTGAAGGTTGCAGCTGAAATTTAACATCAGGGTTGGGCTCTGTTTAAAAAATATTTTTTATGTATACAGCGTTCTGCCTACATGTACGCCTGCAGGCCAGAAGAGGGCACCAGATCTCATTACAGATGGTTGTAAGCCACCGTGTGGGTTATTGGGACCTGAATTCAGGACTTCTGGAAGAGCAGCCAGTGCTCTTAACCTCTGAGCCATCTCTCCAGCCCAGGGTTGGGCTCTGGACCTACCTTCAATCCTGTTCAATTTTACCCCAGTACACTGGATTCTTTTCTATTCCTATATCCTCTTGTGTATATGTCTTTATTTCCTTATATTGTGTTTATGTATATAGTTGCTGGTACTCTTGGAAGACTAAGAGAACGATTATATTTACAAAAGCTGAGAGACCAATATCCACATTAGGGTCTCTACTCAGAGGAAATAAGCCTACATGTGCTTCACTGTAATCCAGTGCCTTACCAGCATTTTGTAACATTTGCTTCAATTATTTCTTCCTTGGTTTTCTTTCTGTCTTCCTAAAGTGTCCTGTTATTGTTGTTGTTGTTGCTGTTGCTGTTGTTTTCAGACAGGATCTCTTCGATGTACTCCTGGCTGTCCTAGAACTTGCTGTGTAGACCAGGCTGGCCTAGAACTCACAGAGGTCTTCCAGCCTTTGCCTCCCAAGTTCTGGGATTAAAGACATGTGCCACCTCCATGCTTGGCCTTCCCAAAGTATCTTAAAGCAAAACCCAAACGCTCTAAACTGTTACCCATAAGTACTTACTAGGATATATTTTAAAAGAGCATTGCGTGTTACACAGAGATGGGCTGTGTTTGTGCAGGTATGCTTGTGTGACAAGTATTTTACCCATTTGAGCCATCTCCCCGCCCCCTAAAAGAGCTCTTAAATATCTAACCATAAACATATTATCACACCTAATGAAACTAATTGAGTTACTATCCTCTTAATCATGACTTCCTTTTGAGACAAGATCTTTCTTTATAACCCTGGATGACCTCAAATTTTTGGTGATCTCCCTGCCTCCTCCTACCAAATGGCAGGCATGTGCCACCATGTCTGACTTAATAGTGAATTTTGTTTTGTTTTGTTTCTTTGGTTTTTCGAGACAGGGTTTCTCTGTGTAGCCCTGACTGTCCTGGAACTCACTCTGTAGACCAGGCTGGCCTCGAACTCAGAAATCCGCCTGCCTCTGCCTCCTGAGTGCTGGGATTAAAGGCGTGCGCCACCACTGCCCGGCTAATTGTGAATTTCTTGAAGACAGACATAATTTTGTCTTTCTACTCTGAGTGCCTCGCACAACCCCTAACACAAGCTGGGGTTTAATGAATATTTGTTGTGATTCAGAGGCTTGTTTTTTAAGTTGTTTAGAGCCACACACCATTTACCCTACAGAGACCAGGAGGAACCATCAGGTCGAGTTAACTGACAACCCCTACTTTAATCTACTCTGATTAGATTAAGTGACATCAAAGTTTAGGCCTGAGCCCCTTGGAGCCAAAAATCCTAAACAGTTTTATCTGTAAAGATTGAGTCTTAGGAAACTTGAGTCTAATTTAGTTGAGCCCCGAGATTTCTCGTCCTCACTGTCAGTTGAGGTAGGATATAGCAAGATCTGCATTGGTCATTGGTAAAGATTTCACAAAAGGAAATATGGAATCATCATGTTTCCATGGAAGTTGTCCTGAATGTGTATTAAATTGTGTATACAACCTATATGTCTATCATATATATACATATATATATAGTGTGTCTATATGTCTATCATCAATATATATATATAGTGTGTCTATATGTCTATCATCAATATATATACTGTGTCTATGTCTATCATATATATATATATATATACACACACACACACACACACACACACACACACACACACATACACACTATACATACAATTCAGTATGGTACCCAATGGCTACTGAAAAAACAGGCAGAGCCATATCGGCTTAAATGGGAGTGGAAGCAGCCATAGAAAAGCCCAGGGACAAAGTCAATGTGGATGAAAACTCATGGACATGGGGACATCTTCCTATTGATATCAGGACATTTGAAGAGACAGGGGCTGGGGATTGCAGGTAGCAGAATACTTGTATAGCGCTAGTAGCCAGTAGGAGTGGGGCAAAAATCAAGTGAAGGAAATTGTCCTGTTGTACTCTCTGCACCATAGTGTAAAATGAATCACTCTAAAAGTAAAGTCCGTGTGTGGTTTGGATTATTTATGTATAGATTGTTTTTAAAATCAAAATCCAGGGCTGGAGAGATGGCCCAGTGGTTAAGAGCACTGACCTCTGTTCCAGAGGTCCTGAGTTCAATTCCTAGCAACCACATGGTGGCTCACAACCATCTGTAATGGGGATCTGATACCCTCTTCTAGTGGGTCTGAAGACAGCAACAGTATACCCACATACATGAAATAAATAAATAAATCTTTTAAAAAATAATAATAATAAATTAAAAAAATAAAATCCATGTGATTTAGATTATTTTACGTCAAGTGGGGAGAGGTGGGGGGGATGAAAACTATCCAGCCAGGCAAATTCCAGCACCTGGAAGGAAGGGGATCACGACAAAGAAGAAGTCAGTCTCCACAGTGAGTTCCAGGCCCCAGGACTGGGTTATACAATAAGACCACATCAAAAAGAAAGAAAGAAAGAAAATGAAAAATGTTGCTGGGCAGTGGTGGCGCACGCCTTTAGTCCCAGCACTCGGGAGGCAGAGGCAGGCGGATTTCTGAGTTCCAGGCCAGCCTGGTCTACAGAGTGAGTTCCAGGACAGCCAGGGCTACACAGAGAAACCCTGTCTCGAAAAAACAAAAAAAAGAAAAAAGAAAAAAGAAAAAAAAAAAAAAAGAAAAAGAAAAAGAAAAAAAATCAAACTTTACTTTTGAGTTTTGAGAAAAGTAAAGGCTGGGCAGGCTAGATGAAGCAAGTAAAGGCACTAACTGCCAGGCCTGGTGGCTTAGCTTGGGTCCCCAGGATCTGCATGGTACAGGAGAGAACCAACTACTGCAGATTACTTTATCACCACCATCGGTGTGGGCAGGCAAGCATGTACACAATCAATAAATAAATGTAAGTGTAGAAGAAGAAACCCAAAGGCTAAGCTAGTTAATATCTTTTTGTATAATAGGCACCATACTGATTACATGGAGAAATAAGGTATGTAAGAAATAGGCCTCAATTTTCTGAAGATGGTAATCATTGAAAAAGGTACATTGCATCATTAGTACCAAAAATGGCAGACCAGGGCCCTGGCAATGGCAAGATGTCAAAGTCAGGAATTACTCAACAGATTCTGTAGATTAAGACCTCATTTCATGTCCTGTTAAGTTCTGGTTTTAGAGTCTATTAAGGCCTCATTATTGTTGTGTGTGTATGTGCCATGGTGTGGGTGTGTGTATGTGCCATGGTGTGGCTGTGTGTATGTGCCATGGTGTGGGAGTGTGTATGTGCCATGATGTGGGTGTGGAGATCTGGGAAACTTTTCTTTCTTCTTTACTGAGATTCCAGAGGTCAAACAGGCTTCCAGGCTTGAGCTGTTAGCATCTTTATTCACTGAGCCCGCTCACTAGCCCCATAAAGCCCTTTGATGCTTGAGCTGCTCTGTGTTTATGCATACATCTTGGAGGTTGGTGAACAGGAAACAGAGACTGCCCTACCACATGAGAGCAGTTGTAAAAGTGCTCACCCACAGTATTTTTTAAAGATTTATTTTATGTCTATGAGTACACTGTAGCTGTTTCCAGACACATCAGAAAAGGGCATCGGATCCCACTATAGATGGTTGTGAGCCACCATGTGGTTGCTGGGAATCCAACTCAGGACCTTTGGAAGAGCAGTCAGTGCTCTTAACCACTGAGCCATCTCTCCAGCCCCCACCATCTGTCTTTTTATTCACAATTCAGCTAAAATTTACTGAATATATACTTCACATTGTCCCAGGAGATAAGATACTAACCATAAAAACTAAACTTTTTTTTTTCTTTTTTCTTTTTCGAGACAGGGTTTCTCTGTATAGCCCTGGCTGTCCTGGAACTCATTCTGTAGTCCAGGCTGGCTTCAAACTCAGAAATCCGCCTGTCTCTGCCTCCCAAGTGCTGGGATTAAAGGTGTGTGCCACCACTGCCTGGCAAAACTAAACTTTTATTGATTGATTAATTAATGTCATGCATTGAATCCACAACCTTGAACACTCTAAGCACATATGCCTTCCTAAGCTCTACCACCAGATCCAATAAACTTTTGTCTTAGAAATCACATTTTAACATTTAAAAATACTGAAGATAATCCCTATGAAGAGATAAGGAATAGGCAAGTGTTATTGAAGGTTTGACTATTTCTGATTTTATTTTCACAAAGCATCTGTATCATAATTATATGGCTGATTTATACAAATCTGTGCTTAAAACCGAATACCTGACTGGGGAGGTGACTCAAAAATTAAGAATGCTTATTTTTGCAAAGTGCTTGCTGGTGTCCTGTTCCCAGTACCTACATCAGGTTGCTAAACCACCTTTAACTTCACTTCCAAGAAGCCAGCCTGGTCTATTAAAGCGAGTCCAGGAGAGCCAGGGCTCTGTTACACAGAGAAACCCTGTCTGGAAAAGCCAAAGAACAAACAAACAAACAAAAACAAAACTAACACCTTGGACATATTTACAGAGGTCAGAGATTTGCTTCTTAATTGAAATATCAAATTAGAAATAAGTTATCAAGGCTGATGCATTTCTGACTTAATGAAACAATATAAAATGTAACATCTTTCAGTTTGCACTTCATCTTCATCATGTACATTGGCATTAGTTAAAACAAGGCTGTGTGGTGGATTGAATATGCTTGGCCCATGGGAAGTGGCCTTGTCAGAGTAGGTGTGGCCTTCTTGGAGGAAGAGTCACTGTTGGGGTGGGCCTTGAGGTTCTATGCTTAAGCTCCATCCAGTGTGGAAGGCAGAGTCCTGCTGGCTGCCTCTGTAAGATAGTCTCCTCCTGGTTGTCTTCAGAGTGAGCTGGAGAATTCTCTGCTCTTCCAGCACCAAGTCTGGCTGCATAATGCCATGCTTCCTGTCTGAAACTGTAAGCCAGACCCAATTAAATGTTTGCCTCTATAAGAGTTGCCTTGGTCATGGTGTCTTTTGAGAGCAATGGAAACCCAAACTAAGGCTGGGATGTAGCTTATTTTGTAGAGTGTTTGCCAAGCATACCCTAGATTCAATTCCTAGTACCACATAAACCTGACATAGTGGTTCTTGCCTATAATCTCAGCACTGGGGAGTTGGGTATAAGAGGATCAGAAGTTCAAGGTCATATTCAGCTACAAAGTCAAGTTTGAGCACAGCCTGGGATGCGTGAGACTCTGTCTCCAAACAATAGATAATAAAATACGCTCTCCAATTTTATTATTTGCTAAGTCTCCTTTGTAGTACTAGTATGCCAGGTTTGTTTTTCTCATATCAAAAATTTAAAAGATAATACTTTACCACATGCAGGTCTTCTCAGAATTTTAGGTAGTCTCAGTCGACTAGCATGCTTTGATGCTGATGTTATGAGATTGCTGGTGAAGACGTGCAGTGGCCATCTATCAGTAAAGACGATAACAGAAACCGTGGGCACAGAAAATGCAAGTTAGAGTTAGCTAAAATAGAAGACTCCTATCAGCTCAGGAAATTGTATTGAGTTAGTCTTACTGACTTATCTCTCCGTATGTCTATTTTACATTTTAGACATTTTAACATAAGTTATAAAAAGCAAAACACATCCCTCCAGACTCTACAGCAAACATCACATAACTATAATTTAATACTTGCTTATGCTTTTGTAGATAAGTGGAAAACCTCAGAGAACTGATGAGTACTGACAAACACATAGACCGATAATCCAAACTTCATCAAAGAATAGAACAGAAAGATGTGGGAATCCCGCTTCATCTTTTGTTTGGTTTTGTTTTGCAAGACTGAGTTTCTCTATGTAGACCTCCCTGAGTGTCCTGAACTCACTCTGTAGACCAGGCTGGCCTCAAACTCAGAGATCCACCTGCCTCTGCTTCCTGAGTGTTCAGATTAAAAGTGCTCGCTGCTGCTGCTGCTGCTGCTGCTGCTGCTGCTGCCACCATCCAGTTAATTTTTATTCCCAGTGATTCCCTACTTCTACTCTCCAACACCACCCACTTACTGTGGTCTAGGAGCTGTAGTTATTAACCCTTGAAGCTCTCGTCATGGCTGAAGGAGTATAAATGGATATGGAAATAAGTCATTGTCTCTGCACAGGGTGCATATCTCATTGTTTCTGCTGGTTATTTCTGATTAGTGGCTGACCTCAGGCTTTTGATAATCTTTAATTATGCATTTGTACTTTCCTGCTTTTTAATTTCTTGTGTGGGGCAGTGGAGGGAGGGTTCGAGACAGGGTTTCTCTATGTAGCCTTGACTGTTCTGGAACTCACTCTATAGACCAGAGTGGTCTTGAACTCAGAGATCAGCCTCCCGTGTGCTGGGATTAAAAGCATGTGCCACCATCACCTGGCATTAAAACACTTATTAAGCTAAATTTAGAGTTACTTTCCCCCAGAAACGGTTTGGTCTATTTTTGACAGGCATCAACAGGTTGATGGTCCTGGCCTAAAGGGGGTGTCTTTAGTTAACTCCCTTAACTCTTGCTGGACTAAGGGTTCTTACTTTCATCGATGCTGAAGATATTTGTTCTTGGAGGTGACCCCATGCTTACCCCCAGTGCTCCCAGTTAGGATTTCAGTGCTCTGTGGTTGGAATTGGAATTTGGTGAACAACATAAAACGTCCTCACTTTTTGAGATCTCACTAATTCACTTAAGGTGTGTTTTACTCAGAATCTAGTTGTTTCTTAGAAAAGGGGATCTTTCAAGAAATGTGGCCCAGCCGGGCAGTGGTGGCGCACGCCTTTCATCCCAGCACTTGGGGAGGCAGAGACAGGCGGATTTCTGAGTTCTAGGCCAGCCTGGTCTACAGAGTGAGTTCCAGGACAGCCAGGGCTATACAGAGAAACCCTGTCTCGAAAAACCAAAAAAAAAAAAAAAAGAAGAAGAAATGTGGCCCAGATGTTAATAAATCCGATACATTCCATTCACTTTCAGTCTGGGTTTCAAGCTTCCCAAAGACACAGTTAACTTTCTTATTAAGGGACTTAATGAACACTCACCCTTTGTCTTCATCTTAACCCCTTACCAACACTGACACAGCCAAACAGCATCTTGAATGCCAGGGATTAAAGAGAACAGACAAAAATTCTAAAGTAAGGAGACTTCCAAGGGAGCTGGAGAGATGGCAGAAGGTTAAGAGAACTAGCTTCTCTTCCAGAGGTCCTGAGTTCAATTCCCAGAAACCACATGGTGGCTCACAATAGATCCGATGCCCAGATGCCCTCTTCTGGTATATCTGAAGGCAGCTGTAGTGTACGCATATAAATAAATTAAAAAATCTTTTTAAAAAGAGAGAGATGGGCGGCAAACAGTACACATAGACGATCTGCTTTGGCTGTGAGTGCTGTGAATGGAAACTGGAGAAGGCAAGAGGCCTGCTCTGGGGGAAAGATCACAGCTCACAGAGGAGGTGGGGGAGGGGCAGAAGCTACTGGCTGAACCGGTGACAACGGAGCACATGCTAGAAGGAGGAAGTGATCAGCGAGATTACACCGGAGCATTTCAGATAGCAACAAAAACCCATGTGGAGGTCTAAAGCTGGGGAAGTACACGGAGCATTCAGGAAGAGGAGGAGGCACCCGCTGTGGCTATAAAGTGATGGGAAAAGACTTTAGGAGATGAGGTCAGTACTTAAGGAAAGCCTTGAGGCTACTGTAGAGTCTGACAGGTCCTGAGATGGAAAGCACTTCCTGAAGAGCTATGAAGTTACTGGCAGTGTCTTCAACGATTCTTCTAGCTGCTTGTTGGAGAGAAACCCCCAGGGGATCCAGAACGGAAGCAGACTCTGCTAGGGGTGCCATTGCTCGCATCCTTTCCTTGGCTCTGTTCTCTCTCTTACCTCTATTCTTTCTTAGAAAGTCTCTGCAAACATATGTCATTTCTTTATGTAGAGTTGCTTTGATTCAGTAGCACCATCTTTGATGAGGCTCAGATTTGCTTTAAATTCCAGCACTTGGAACGCAGAGGCAGGCAGATCTCTCTGAGTCTGAGACCTGGATGGTCTACATAGTGAATTACAAGAGAGCCTGAGATACATAGAGAGGCGCTGTGACAGCAGCAGGAGGAGGAGGGGGGGGAGGAGGAGGAAGTTAGTAGTAGTAGATAATAATAATAATCACAATAACAATAATCATAATACATTCAGTTTGCCAGCTCCTTGGCTTCATTTCTGTTCCCACATCCTTTTGGTTCTTACTCCTTATCTACTTCTTCCCCGACCTCCAGACGGTGGGCAGCTTAGTCTCAATCTGAGTCCTTTCTTGTATCTAGCTCTAGTTTCTGAGTGATCATTTCTGGACATTACAAGCCTTGAGCTCTTGCCCTGAGCTCACGGGTAGGTCTGTATCCAATAACTACTTTGTATCCAAACTGGAGCTCTTTGTTTCTTCCTAAGTTTCTCTTGCCAGCCTATTCCTCCTCCTCCAGTAATTGATGCTGTTAAAAAACAAGCTAAGAAAAGGATATTAAAAGCAGCAAGAGAGAAAAGCTAAGTCACTTACAAGGTAAAGCCCATCAGAATAAAACTCAGTGATCATTTGACAGAAAGCTTTATTTCTCTCTTTTCTTTTTCTTTCTCTTTTCTTCTATGTTTTTGTTGTTGTTGTTGTTTGTCTTTTGGGGGTTTGGGGGTTGTTGTTTTTTTTGTTTTGTTTTGTATTGTTTTGGTTTTTTGACAGAGTTTCTCTGTGCATAGCCCTGGCTGTCAACTCAATCTACAGACCTGGCTGGCCTGGAACTCACAAATATCCACCTGCCTCTGCCCCCTGAGTGCTGGGATTAAACACATGTACCCACCTTGACAGAAACTTTGAAACCTGACAAGGTATATTCTAAATTCTGAAAGACAACAATTGTCAACTCAGCAAAAACTATATACTAAAATTGAAGAAGAAATTTTTTTAAAATTCCATGATAAACAAAAAACTTATTTCATAAATGAATTTGTGACCACTTAGCTACCTTCACAGAGGACACAGAAGGACCCTGCTTTGGTCAGAAGACAAGGATAAATACATTAAAAATATCGTAAGGAATAAATAATTCCAGAACAGTTAACCAAAAGAGGCCTAAGAAAACACCACAGATGGATAAAATGACCAGAATTATCACACATTGTTAGCCAACAACTCTTAATATTAGTGTCTCAGTTCTCCAATAAAAAGACGTGGACTAGCAGGTTGGGTTATAAGACAGGATCCATCTTTTGGCTACCTGTAAGAAAGATATCTCAGCATCAAAGATAGGCACAACCTTACAACAAAAGGAATTCCAAGCAAAAGGAACCAAGACACTAAGAGAACCATAGCTGCTCTCATATCCAACAAAATAGATTCTAAGCCAAAACTAATCAGAAGAGATAAAGAGGGCCATTTTATACTCTTAAGGAATGATTCGTCCAGAGGATATTATAATTCTAAGTGTACACATGCCAAACAAAGACATACCCAATTTCATAAAAGAGATACTGTTAGATCTAAAATGATAGATTAATCTCAACACAGTGATATTGGGTGACTTCGACACCACCCTCAGCGATAGACAGGTGATCTGAACAATACCAAACAAAGAAACACTGGAGTTAAGTCAATTTGACCTAGTAAGCAACTACAGAACCTTCATTCATAAATCACAACATCATAAATCAAATGGACCTGACAAGTATTTGCAAAATATATTCCACCCACTAAAGGACACACATTCATCTCACGAGCCCAAGGAACTTCCTCCAGAAATGACCACTTATTAGGACACAAACCAAGCCTCAACAAATACAGGAAATTGAAATAACATTGTGCATTTGTGCTGGCCAGTTTCACACCAACTTGACACAAGCTAGAGTCATTTGGGAAGAGGGAACCTCAATTCAGAAAATGTCCCCACTAGATTGGCCTACGGACAAGCCTATGAGTGTATTTTCTTGATTGGTGATTAACGTGGGAGGGCCCAGCTCAGGGTGCGCATTGCCACATCTGGGCAGGGAGTCTTCGGTGCTGTAGGTTGAGAAAGCCATCCAGAGCAAACCAGTAAGCAGCACTCTTCCACAGCATCTGGATCAATTCTAACCTCCAGATTCCCACCTTGAGTTCCTGCCCTGACTTCCCTGGATGAAAGATTACAAACTAGAAGATAAAATAAACCCTTTCCTCTGAAGTCATTCTCGGTCGTGGTGTCTTAGCACAACAATTGGAATCCCTAACCAAGACAGCATTCTATCCGATCATAACGGAGTAAGCTTGATATCAACAGCAACAGAAATACACAAACAATACACGACCGGGGGACAATTGGTTGGGTCAAGGAAGAAATCAGAAAGGAAATTTTAAAATTCGTAGAATTAAATGAAAACAAACCTACAGCATACTGAAGTCTTTGGAGACACAATGAAGGCAGTCCTAAAAAGGAAAGTTTACAGCACTGAGCGTCTACAGCAAAAAAAAAAAATTGAGAGGTCTCAAATTTATAATTCAATGATACACCCAAATTTCTTGTAAAAACTGGCACAAATAAATAATAGACTTAGAGAAAAGGAGAGAGAAGAGGAGACAGAGATAGAGCGCGTGCGCACAAATTAGCATGAAAAGTATGGAAGAGCTGGAGGGAAAGGAATAGGAAATAGATTGAATTCAAAAACAAACTCCCATGTGAATATTAAACAAATTATTTTTAACTTCTCATTTATTTTGTATCTTAAAACAATATTTTGATCTGTAGTCCTGGCTTCTGTTGGACTCATGATCACAATCCCCCTGCCTCTGTGCTGGAACCATTAGCATGTAAAAGGACTTCCAGCCAGAAACATTTGTTATTATTATTACTTATTCACTTTACTTCCCACTCACTGTCCCCCTCCAGGTCACCCCTTCCCACAATCCCCCTCCCCCTCCCTTCTCCTCTGAGCAGGTAAGGCTACCCCTGGGAATCCCCCCACCCTGGCACATCAAATCTCTGCAAGGCTAGGTGCATCCGCTTCCACTGAGGCCAGACAAGGCAGTCCAGATAGAAGAACATATCCATACAGGCAACAGCTTTTGGGGTAGCCCCCGCTCCAGTTGTTCAGGACCCACATGAAGACCAGGCTATACATCTGCTATATGTGTGCAGGGAGGCCTAGGTCCAGCCTGTGTATGCTCTGAGAGCCCCAAGGGTCCAGGTTAGTTGACTCTGTTGGTCTTCCTGTGGAGTTCCTATCACCTTTGGGGCCTGAAATCCTTCCTCCTAAAAGTCCCCAAGCTCTGTCCACTGGTTGTGGGTGTCTGTATCTGTCTGAGTCTGGAGCTGGGTGGAGCCTCTCAGAGGACAGCCATGCTAGACTCCTGTCTGGAAGCATAACAGAGTATCATTAATCATGTCAGGGATTAGTGCTTGCCCATGGGATAGGTCTCAAGTTGGGCCATTCCTTTAGTCTCTGATCCATCCCCCTTGCCTGCAATTCTTGTAGACAGGATAAATTTGGGGTCAAAAGTTTCGTGGGACCAGGCGGTAGTGGCGCACACCTTTAATCCCAGCACTTGGGAGGCGGATTTCTGAGTTCGAGGCCAGCCTGGTCTACAGAGTGAGTTCCAGGACAGCCAGGGCTACACAGAGAAACCCTGTCTCGAAAAAACCAAAAAACAAAAAAAAAGTTTTGTCGGTGTGTTGGTGTCCCAATTGTTCCACTGGGGTTCCATGCCACACTCCACAGACCCAAAGAAGCTGAACAAGAAGGAAGACGTGATCAAGGATGCTTGAATCTCACTTACAAGGAGGAATACAATAGTCATGAGAGGCAGATGGAGGGAGGGAACTGGGTGGGAGAGGGGATGGGGAAGGGAATGGGGGATTCAGGATCAGGGAGGGACAGGAAAGGTGACCGGATAACCATGAGAATGAATGGAAATCTGCAACTGGTGGGGGTGGGGAGGTGGGGACATCTCCAGAAGGAGACAGAGACCTGGGATAACAGAGGCATCTAAGAATCAACAGGGATGACTTTAGCTGTGACTCAGAGCACTGGGGATTAGGGGATATGGAAGCTGAAGAGGCCACCTCCTGTAGCCAGGCAGGACCAGGACCGCGAGAAACATTCTTACTGCCCCCTTTCCCTCACTTTCCCTCACATTCAGCCAATGAGCCATTTCTTCCTAAACGCTATGTTTAGCTAGGCATGGTTGTTCTCACTTGTAGTGACTAGTGAGGGCCCAGCAGGAGTTTGCCTTGAGTTTGTAGCCATCCTGGATTACATAGTAAGCTCAAGATTGGCCTGGGCTACACAACAAGACCCTATCAATAAAGGGGTTGGGGGTTGCACTAGAGAGATGGTTCAGCAGTGAGAAGCACTTACTGTTTTGGCAGAGGGTCTAGGTTAAATTCCCAGTAGCTTCATGGCAGCCCACAACTACCTGTAAACCCAATTCTAGGGATCCTATGACCTCCACAGCTATCACACACACATAGTGAACACACATGCATCCAGGTACACATGCGGACATATGCCTATTTTTTTAAATTGTTTAAGAAAAAGGTAAAAAGATTGTACGTGTAAAAATTCCCACAAATGTCAGTGGCTTTAACTGGTGGTTCGTTTTTTCCTGCTTAGAAAATGTCAGGCCACGGCTGGGCACGGTGGTTCACACCTTTAATCTCAGTGCTAGGGAGGCAGAGGCATGTGGATCTTTGAGGCCAGCCTGGTCTACAAAGGGAGTTCCAGGACAGCCAGGGCTGTTACACAGAGAAATCTTGTCTCAAAAACAAAAAGAAGCAAACAAACAAAAAGAAAAACCAAAATGAGAGAGAGAGAGAGAGAGAGAGAGAGAGAGAGAGAATCAGGCCAGTTGGCGTTTGAGCTTTGTTGGACTCAGTTATCTTGACTATAACCTGTAAAATGGGCTAGAATCTGATTCACATGTCCATTCTAGGGCTTAGGCTGAAGGTTGAAAGGTAGGAGCTACCAGAGGGATGATGCGTGGCATTATCAGAAAGCAAGACAAACCAATCATGCTCATGCATTTTGAGCTTTTGCTCACATTCTTTCCCTGGCCAAAGCAAGTCACACAGACAAGTCCCTAAGTCAAGAGGTGGGGATGGGACATACACCATGTCCTCTACATTTAATTCCAGTGTTCAGCAGGCAGAAAGAGAGAGAGAGAGATCTGTCAGTTCAAGGCCAGCCTGCTCTATAGAGTTAGTTCCATAACTGTATAATGAGACTTTGTCTCAAAAAAAAAAAAAGTATATTTAACTATGTTCTTTTGAAATAACTTATATAAATTGTTCTCTGCAGCCATATGAACGTCATGTCTGCATGTATCTCTCTCATTTAAAAGAGAGAATGAAAGGAAGGAATTAGCTCATTAATTATTTCAAATACATGGTGCAACTGTTCCTATGAATTAATCCAAGGTACTTGGAAGATAATTACACTCAGTTTTAATAACATTGCCAGGCTTTTCCAGGGTGCTGCACCCCAAAGAGTACCGTTCTCATTGACAACATATGGAAAACAGGCATTTTCATCAGCATTACTGTAATAGCATTAAGAGATTATTATTTTTCCCAGTTTCCTTAGAAGAACAGTCACTAAATCAGATTATTTATTCCTTGACTGCTCTTCTACCCGTCCTGTACGTTTAGGTGACTAGAATCCTTGGAAATACAAACTTCAGAATAAAACCACGATTTTATACATTAATGATCTCAAATAAAAGAGGAGTGCCAAGTTCCTGCATCACTTCTTCCCAGAAAGTTAAGTCTGTGTTCTGCTTAAGAGAGATAACACTTTTTGTCCCGGTAGGTGGCCCCCTGGTGTAGCCATTAGTTGCTAATTACTTGCAAACAAATAAACAATTAACTCCTTAAGCTGCTGGCTGGGCATGTGTTCATTGACATGCTAAAAACTTTCTAAAACAGGATTTTAATTAGTGATGTTGGAAACCCAGCCCCCTTGTCAGCAAAGCTAAAAGGTGACCGGCTGGAAGATCCCAGCTCTGCACACGTGGGGCAGGAGCCCTCCAGCTCTGTACGCCCCAGAAGAGGATGTCTCCCAGCCTTCGGGAAGGTGCTCCGCTCCGGGAAAGCAAACCCTCACCCTGCTCCTTCTCAATTGAGAGCATTTTAGGACTGGACCAGAAAAAAGATTGTGCAACTTCACTAAGACCCCACAGACCCTGGACAGACTCCTGCGGCGACTCAGGTATGCCGCAACTTCTAAATTCATCTGCCTTTTTAGTTTGTCCTTTATTTCACACAGTATGGGGTTAGAAACCGAGTTCTCAATCTCATTCTGTTCTGTAAATCTAAAAAGCCTCCAAAAGAGAATAGAATGCCTGCTGTAGGTGATTCACTTCCAGAGAACTAGCATTTGCTTCAGAAGATCCTCTGTGTACATGTGTCACGCCAGGCATTCTAAATCTCTCTTCACTGAATGGTAGAGTCCAAAAATTATTCTCTATCACCAAGGCACCTCTGCCTCTGTCTCTTTCCTTTTCTTTCTTTCTTTCTTTTTTTTTTTGTTGTTGTTGATGGGGGTTGTGAAACCCTGAAGAATTCCCTAGGAAAATTCAAAATAAGTTACTAAAATGACTTTTTCCCAGAACTTTGTGGAACACAGGTAATCTAAGATGGACCTTATTCTTACGATTTTAGAGAAAGATGGTAACCCATGCCTACATGTCCCAGATCTTCCCAGTGAGACTTCATTTCCTTGTCCAGTGGATCACCCAAGGCCAGAAGAAAGGGCTCCGAAATGTGAAAATTATTTTTCAGCCTCAGAAACACGCTCTTTGAAAAGAGAGTTGAGTTGGTACCGAGGTCGAAGGCCAAGGACCGCTTTCACCCAGAACCAGGTGGGAAGATTGTTTTCAGCCAATAGTGACAACGCAAAGGTTGTGACCAATGCCCTGGTGGACAGAAGCCAGTCACTCTGGGGTCCCAGTGTAGAAGTGGCATTAATGAAAGGGTGGATTCATAGTTTAACAGTCTCTGGGTAACCAATTTTTTAAAAAATGCATTTAGATTAAATGCCCAAATTTAAGTGCATTTTTCATCTGAAAGCCCAATTTTGGTGACATATAGAGTATTGTCACTTTAAAGAATTTCGTCCTTGTTCTAGGTTGAAGTATTGGAAAATGTCTTCAGAGTGAACTGCTATCCTGGCATTGATATCAGAGAAGACCTAGCACAAAAACTGAATCTAGAGGAGGACAGAATCCAGGTAAGGTTCCAACACAGTTGTTACCGGTAACGATAATGCAGGAATGTGTCTGAGAACTGTTCTATCTTCCCTTGATTCTAGATTTGGTTCCAAAATCGTCGCGCAAAGCTGAAAAGGTCCCGTAGAGAATCACAGTTTCTAATGGCAAAAAACCCCTTCAACCCAGATCTCCTGAAATAGGTAGAAAATTACACATGTGAGCGTCTCTTCCAGCTGTAGTACACAAGAAATCAATGGAAAGTCCAAGGACTTAAAACGTCACAGTTTCTCTCCTGTACCTAATCTGGATAGTGTCATTCTTTCTGAAACTATTGCAAATAATTATGATTCTAGCATAGTATATATTGTATCTGGACATTTTTAGTTATAATAAAAAACCCTCTCCTATATATTTTTAATAAAAGTTCTCGGAAATAACAGGTGTATTAATATATTTTCTCCTTTGACATTTCCACAGATGTACACAATCTATTTTAATCACATTTACCCCTTCCGCTAACACTTCCCAGATTCACCCCATTCTCCCTCCCAACCCCAACAAGAACTAATTCCAAGTGAGTAAAGTTAATCCAATAAGTTACTATGTGCGTTAAAATCAATAAGCTCATAACTAAACGATTCTACAGGCTGGTTACAACTTACAAAGTATTTCAACAAAATAATAATAATAATAATAATAATAATAATAATAATAATAGGTTTAATTTATTTCAATTTGTTTCTTTCAGGTACTTTCTTTTGGGGGGAGAGTGCTTTCGAGACAGGGTTTCTCTGTGTAGCCCTGGCTGTCCTGGAGCTCACTCTGTAAACCAGGCTGGCCTTGAACTCTGCAATCCGCCTGCCTCTGCCTCCCGAGTGCTGGGATTAAAAACGTGTGCCACCACTGCCCGACTTCAGGTACCTTTTGAAACACAATTATACACACCTATATTATACAATGAGTTATTTGTGAATATTCTGTTGATTTCGGGCCATGTGTCCAAACAAGCCTACAGCACACCAATTTCAAGTTGTTTTTTCTTTTAAAGTTATTATGGCAAAGTTCAGACATAAGACCATCAGCTCTTATATCCCCATCGTTGCACTGCCAAAAAGAATTGAGCTGCAGGGCTGCTGTGATGGTTCAGAAGGTTAAGGTACTTGCTGCCAAGCCTGGTGACCCAGGTTCCATCAGTCCCCCAGATCCCACATGGCTGAAAGAGAGAATTAACTCTGAAAAGTGTCCTCTTGTCTCCACTTGTGCAACATGAACACACATACACCCACGCATACATGTACGCAAGCACACGTGCACACATACACACGTATACACACACATGCATGCATACACACACACACAAGTGTACTTTAACATTTTTTAAAAATGAATAAATTTGCAAATAAATGTAATCTTCCAAATAGCTTTCAAATTCACTTAATATGACCTTTTTTGGTGCTTTAAGTGACAGTGATCATCTAGTTTGTTTCTGTTTTCAGTTTAATGATTCCAATCAACTACTTCAGTACCATGTTAATGTCTTTTTGCATGTGCTCATATATATATATGTATATATATTATATATACATGTATATGTGCATGTATACATATATACATGCAAAGCTTATATATATACTTATCTATATTTATATAATACTTATATATAAGTATTATATATACTTACATAGACTAATTGTTAATATTAATACTTACTATTATTAAGCATAAGTATATATAAATATATATAAGTATACTATATATGTCTATTATATATAAGTATAAATTATATACAAGTGTATATAAGTTATATAACTATATAAGTATAAATATTATATACTTACATATGCAAAACCATATATATAGGTATTATATAACTATATACTTCGGCACCGTGCTGCTGTCTTCTTGCATGTGCTCTGACACAGCTACTGGAAATAAGGTACTTCCTATAGGACAAACCATATCTGCCCCCTGAAGATGGAACAAGGAACTATGAGGCAGAAAGGGAGTCCTCTCCTCTGAAAAACAAAACAAACAACAGCAGCAGAACCCCAGGTGTTTGTTTTCTAGTTAATGAAAAAAATCTAACCGGGTAGGTTTTGCTTGGTTTTGAAGTGTTAGTTTGAATGCTCTCTGTTCGATGGCCACCAGATTCCAGTTTCCTCTGCCTGCATTGAATTTTGCCTTCTCTTTTCGATCTCTCCCAATCCTCCGACCACCCTATTTCCCTGTGAATACCAGAGTGAGAGTTTTGACTGGATTACCAAATCTATTACTACTACACATTTTTTCCTGGGATATTTATTTATTTATTGGAAGACAGCTTGACTCAGAACTTTATGAAATAATTTACTGCCAGCACACTGGGGGCAGAGAGCTCTGTTTTTCAGGAATCGGTCAGCAATCCACTCCTTATTCTTCTGAGTTATTACCAGGACAGGGAAGGAGGAGAAAGCAGTAAGTGAGCAGAGCTGTCTGTCACTAGAAAGGCCTGCAGGTCAAAGTGCTTCTGAGCAAGACTGGGCCACTCCTGCCACTGTCGGGGGTTACTGCCATGAGTAAATAGTTGGAGCAGTCCTTGTGAAACCCATCAGCCAACATTTCTCCACTAGCAGCTTTCTTTGCTCCCCTGGGCTTCTATGAAGATGTTGGGGTTGATGGTTGGAAGCTAACAGAGCAGGGGGAGGGGGCAGCGTGTCCTGGGATATGAATAAGCTTCTCTTTTATTTATCAATACCTTACAGATCTTAGATATCATAAAAGAGTTGGCTTTGTGCTATTGTTTATTCAATTATAACCATAATTTACAATATCTCACAGCATCAGAGTTACTGTTCTCTCTCCTTCATGTCTGCTTAGTTTACAGAAGCTCAAGTCTTGAACAGAACAAGAAACTACTCTTGAATATTCATATTTGAGTATTTTTGAAGTAGTGTTTTTCACACATTGTGACTTCAAACCCAAACTACAGTTTGTAATTAAACCAAACTCATAGAGAGGCGGGGGGGTCTGTAAAAAATATCACAATCTAAAAGAAAATGAAATAGCTTCACAAACACTAATCAACAATTAACAATCTTTAAAAAGAAATCTTAAAAGCTGATGTGTCTCCAAAGTCTGATGAGGCAAGAAGCAGATTTGGTACCCTCCTTGCCTCTGCATGTCCCAGCACAATGCTGTGTGTATAAGTGACTCCTGGGCAGGCCCTAAGTCTCAGAAAGGCTTATAAATAAAACAAGTTACGTATAACTGATGGCACTGTGTGTTTGTAGCTGAAATAACAGTACAGGAGCACAGTAATTTCAAATGTAATGATGGAATTAGTGCTGGGCTCAGTAGCTGAGCACTCACCTAGCATGTGTGGGTTCAATACCCAGCATTACAGAAAAAGGATTACATTGTGATTAAATAATATGTGGATGTCAGAAAAAACTAAAGTAGTTTATAATGTTGAAAATACCGCCGGGTGGTGGTGGTGGCGCGTGCCTTTGATCCTAGCACTTGGGATATAGAGGAAGGAGGATCTCTGTGAGTTTGAGTCCAGTCTGGTTTACAGAAAATTCCAAGACAGCCAAGGTTATACACAGATACCATGTATCAAAAAAAAAAAAAAAAGAAAAAGAAAAAAGAAAAAGAAAGAAAGAAAAGAAAAAAGAAAAAAAGAAAAATGAAAAATGAAAAGAATAAGAAAGAGAAAACAAAGAAAGAATAAATGCATACATGATGTATAACCATTTAACTTTAAATATTAGTAATAACATATGTTTTATTATGATTCTAATGAGACAAATTCATATTTATGAGAATACTCAAGAAGCAGAATAAAACACAGGATCGCCACTGTATTTCCCTTAAGACCATTCTCAGAAACCTGAAAGACAATGGCTGATCTCATTACTGGAAATAATGAGTCGGTAACACTTTTGGAATTAAAATTGCTAAAATCTGTAAAGAATGTAATGACATTCATGGGGGAAACTGTAAGTAAACTTTGAGGGGGGAGAAACAAGCGAAATGCAAAGCTAGGGTAGAATTCTCTTTCCCTTGAGAGCCAGGCTCTAATCCACAGTTTATCTCCGTGGTTGGTAATTCCAGGCCTTTGTCTCCAGGAAAGCTTGGGACAAGGTGAACAGTAGTAGCAAATCAAGCTAATGCAGCCAGGCTAATACCTGCAGCGTCTCTATTATCTAACCTCCTCCCAAATGAAGTTACTTGGTCTCCTGTAATAGCATTTGTCCCTCCTAAAGCCAGCTAGACAAAGCCCGCTGGGAAAGCGTTCTGGTGGGAACAATGGCTGTGTGTGCTGGTGGTCAGCGTCGGGGTTAATCAGTGTTAACAGCAGATTTCTTCGCTTGCATCTTATCACACATCACACAAACAGCATAAACCTCCCACTACCAAACCTGGAGCCCAGCACCAACCAGAAGCTCTGAAACAGGGAGGGTGAGCTAGTCCCTTTATGCAATGTGAAATCCAACTCACAGAGATAATCAGTGACTTGCCGACTCCGTCTCTCAGTCCCAAACTAGACAAAACTAGGCTTAGCCTAGTATTAATTTTCTGTCTCCTGTTGCACACACACAGGGCGGTGTCGGCAACTCCTGGAGTCACAGAGATACCCAACCCTGTGAGGGTCACCCCCTTTCCAGTTTCTTATTTTCTCAGTCTCTCCCTTCAATGCTAATGGGTCTTGGCAGGCCCGTGGTGTCAACGAGCTTTACTGAATGAGTCCCACAAATGAACCCCTTACAAAAGAACCTTGAAAACGGAAAAGTTTATTGCTATCTCTTCTGTCTGTTTAAAAATCACTACCATTTAGGAACCAAACCCCATCTCCCTGCTCTCTAGTCTCCTGGGATGACTGAGGGGACCATTTGCTTTAACTGACCTTTACAAGGTAATTTCAGTAGATTAAATGACAATGCAGGTTATATCCTGTTTGCAACATCAGAAACTAACAGATAGGGACTGGATGGGACTGGAGAGGTAAAGTATCTGCTGCAGTAAATGTAGGAGCCAATACAGAGGGTCCTGTCTGTAAGCCCATTGCTAGTTGGGTTTTGGATAGGGGCTAAAAAACCCAGGAGATCCCTGAAGCTCACTGGTCAGCCAGCCTAGCTGAATTGGTGACCTCCAGGTTTGGTGAGAAAACCTGTTTCAAAACTAAGGTGGAAGGGCAGATGATTTGGCTCACTGGATAAAGGTATCAAACCAGACAACCTGAGTTTGGTCTCTGGGGGCACACGATAGAAGGAGAGAACTTGCTCACACAAGTTGTCCTCTGATCTCCACACAAACACCATGGCATGAACACACGGACTGCATACATGTGCGCTGGCGTGTGTGAACCCACATACCCTCAGTAAAGAACAATGGAGGAACAGAATGGTGGGGATCTCTTACCTCCACACACCCATGTACAGACAACACTACACACACATGTGGACACTAAGCTGGCAGCTAGTCATGGCTATGAGTCTGGCTCCTTCTGCCAACCCTTTGTTGAGCCACAGAGGTGGAAGCAAGTTTTCAGCCTCTCTTTGAGGAGTTCCAAAATCAGCCCTGCAGTGGCTCTATCAAATGGTGGAATCTCAGGGTGGTGTGCACCAGGTTGTATGCGGTAAACTTGAGACCATACTTTTCTCTTTATGGCCACCTCAATTCCAAGAATTCATATGTGAAGCCTAATCCCAGTGTGATGGCATTCAATGATGGAGCCTTTGGGAAGTAGATAAACATCGAGGGAAGCCTGATAAACATAATCTGCACCACACACACACACACACACACACACACACACCCATTCCCCTGCCCTTCCTACCAGGATACAGACCAAAACCCAACCTTAAAGAATAAATCAAACATATCTTTACAGAAGTAACTAGATGATCTTTAGCCAAATATCCTGACACCATAAATGAGCTTTTATCCTTAGCTCTTCGATTTTATCATTTTTAACACAGAAAAAAAGAAGGGGGGGGGAAGTGGGCTCAGTATGCCAGGCAGGGGTGGTTCTTGCCTTTCAACTCAGCAGTCAGGAGGCAGAGGCAAGCAGATCTCTGAGTTCAAAGCCAACCTGGTCTGCAGCCTGAGTTCCAGGGCAGCCAGGACCAGACAGAGAAACTCTGTCTCGAAAAACCAAACCAAACCAAAATGAAACAAAAGACTTGGTATATGGGAGCATGGATTACAGAGAAGGACTGGGCAGCATCTGGATGGGCAGTGCCTCTGAGAGAGAAAAAGGTGGCAAGGAAGGCAGAGGTGCTTTTAGAGACTGCAGTAGACTGAAAGGAACAAGGGCCAGGCAGAATATGAATGGGAGTGGTGCTGGTTTTCTTGTTAGCATGCCTGTACTGTGGGAAGGTTTTAGAGGTGACTAAGGCATGAGTTGACTTCATACTTTCAAATGAATTAAGGAAAAGAAAAGCTTTTTATTGTGGTGGTGGTTTGAATATGCTTAGCCCATGGGAAGAGGCTTTATTGAGAGGTGTGGCCTTCAAGAAATGCTTGCTGAAAGGAGCCTGATATAGCTGTCTCCTGAGAGGCTCTGCTAGTACCTGACAAATACAGAGGCAGATGCTCACAGCCAACCATTGGACTGAGCTCGGGCTCCCAGATGGAGGAGTTAGAGAAAGGACTGAAGGAGCTGAAGGGGTTTGCAACCCCATAGGAAGAACAACAATATCAACCAACCAGACTCCCCAGAGATCCCAGGGACTAAGCCACCAACCAAAGAGTACACATGGCTCCAACTGCATATATAGCAGAGGATGGCCTTGTCAGGCATCAATGGGAGGAGAGGTCGTTGGTCCTATGATGGTTTGATAGATGGCCCAGTGTAGGGGAATGGAGGACAGGGAGGCAGGAGAGGGTGGGTAGGAGAACACCTGCCCAGAAGCAGGGGGAGGGGGAATGGAATAAGGGGTTTCCGGGAGGGGGGGAATAGGGAAAGGGGATAACATTTGAAATGTAAGTAAAGAAAATATCCAATAAAAATAAATAAAAAATAAGAATAAAAAGGAACTTGTGCATCACTGGGGGCATGGAGCCTTGAGGTCCTATGCAAGCTCCTCCAATGTGGAGAAAGTCTCCTGGTTGCCTTAGGATCAAGATGTAGAACTCTCAGCTCGTCCAGCACCATGCCTGCCTGCACGCTGCCATGCTTCCCAACATAATGATAATGGACTGAACCTCCGAAACTGTAAGCCAATCTCAATTAAATGTTTGCCATGGTAAGAGTTGTGTTGGTCATGGTGTCTCGTCATAGCAGTGGAAACCTAAACTAAGACAATTGTCCTTGCAACATTTATGCTCCACAGCTGCAAAATGTGTTTCATTAAGTCTCACATACACAGATTCATGAGGAGTGTCTTTCTGTAAAGGCTAAACGGCATGATGCCCATATTGTTCCCCAGCACAATATGACAGGTGTTCAGTGAGTTTGTAAGGTAGTCAATGGGAACTGGAGCCAAGCATCCAAGAGAACCCAGGGTCAATCTCTAGTACTGCAAAACCCCTCACCCACCACAAAATTAGGTGGGAGGAAACTGTAGGGAAGGAGGTGGAAAAATATTGACTAGCACTAGGACATTGTGCACAAAGAAAACAAATCTTATATGTTACATACGTTATTTAAGTCCTGTGACATCTTGTTCTGTCTTGTTTGTGAGAAATGTGCAGTTTTTGCTACTTTTCCTCTCTTGGTTGCCCCATAGTTTGTTACGCTGGTTACAATTGTTAGTTGAGGGATGTTAGGTCTACTTGCAACTTTTGTTGCAAATTTAATATAGTTTCAAAACAAAGGCTCTTCAACCTGAACATTCTCAATCTTCCTGTTAAAGGACTCCTAAGTGATCAACACTTAAGTCCTGGGGCTAGAGTTGCTCTGTCAGTGAAGGACTCGCTGTTTGTACATGGGGACCTTGGTGGTGTTCTCTCTCTCTCTCTCTCTCTCCCTCCTCCCCCCCTCCCCCACATCCACTCTCACTCCCATAATCTCACCATCAGGGAGCCTGACTCAGGAAGCTCCAGGAAGCTCCCTGAAGCTCCATGGATAGCCCGGGTACTATAATAGCAAGCTCCAAGTTCAGTGAGTGATTCTGTGTCAAGACTAAAGTGGAGGGGCTGGCAAGATGACTCAGCCAGTGAAGGCACTTGCCACCAAGCCTGACATGCTCACTCACGACTCCAGCAGGTTGGCCCCTGACCCTCACACATGTATTATGGCAATTGTAAACATACACACACACACAGACACACGCACATACACTATACACATATATACACACATATATGTGTGTATAGTGTGTGTATGTATATATATGTGTATGTATATATTACTTACATATACAAAACACTCAATATAATATATATGTAACTGAAAATTAGTTGAAAGTAATTAAAGAGGACACCCCTGCCCCCGACATGCACACATACACATATGCACAAATACATAGATTACAATATTTATAAGGGAAAGGAAAAGAATTTCTAAAACTTAGTGATGATGATGAAATATGTACAAAAAGTTGTGAAACATATAGAGCAAGATACAAGAAGAAAATGTATAGTTATATATGCCACACAAAAAAAATGGTATGTAATTCAAACCCAAGAAGCTAAGAAAGAATTATAGACAGTACAAGTAACAAATACGAACAAGAATAGAAATGATAAAGATGAGATTTTAAAGAGCAGCTGGGAGCTGGGTGTCTCAGAACAAGCCTGTGAATCCAACACTTGGGAGGTAGGAGCAGGAGGTCATAAGCACAAGGCTAACCTCAACTGCAAAACAAATTTGATGACAGACTGGGCTACATGAGACTCCGCTCCAAAACAAAACAAAATAACAACAAAGAGTGGATAGAAAGACTAGAAAACTAGAACTGCTTATACAAGAAAGTTAGAAAATTTTAATTCATAAAGGATTTTTTTTTCCTTGAGATGGGATCTTGCTGTGTGGCCCAAACTGCCCAAGATTTTTGACCATCCTGCCTTAGCCTCACATGTTCTGGGATGTAAATGTACTGGCTCCCTGCTTGGTGACAGACTATTTTTATCTGGTGCTGGTGCTTAGTCCCAACTGCTTAGGAGGCTGAGGTGTGAGGTGGATGGATTGTCTGAACTCAGGAGTTCAAATCTAGACTGCACAAAATAGTAAGAAGACTCTTTCTCAAAGCCAGATATAGTGATGTAGATCTGTAATCCCAGCGCTCCTAAGGAGAGACAAGAGGCAGAAACAGGAAAATCAGCTGGATGCTCATGGCTCAGGTAGCCTAGAGTGCCCAGAGTGGCTGAAACAGAGAGAGATCATCTCATAACAAGCTGGAAGGAGAGAATGGATCCCTAAGACTTATCCTCTGAGCAGTACATGTGCTGTGGAAAAAAAATACCTGTATGCATACACACATATGCTCACATAGAGAGAGAGAGAGAGAGAGAGAGAGAGAGAGAGAGAGAGAATATAAATGTTTTAAAAGAAAAACAAGAAGCTACCGTTTTCTAGGCATTTAAACAAATACATTTGAAAAATCTAGGGGAAACATTGCCTTTAAAAAACTTCCAAGGGGGCTGGAGAGATGGCTCAGAGATTAAGAGAACTAGCTTCTCTTCCAGAGGTCCTGAGTTCCATCCCCAGCAACCACGTGGTAGCTGACGATCTCATAATGAGATCTGGTGCCCTCTTCTGGCCTGCAGACATACATGGATGGGGAACACTGTATACATAATAAACAAATAAATCTCTTTTTTTAAGATTTATTTATGTTATTTATACGAGTACACTATAACCGTCTTCACCAGAAGAGGGCATCAGATCCTATTACAGATGGTTGTGAGCCACCATGTGGTTGCTGGAAATTGAACTCAGGACCTCTGGAAGAGCAGTCAGTGCTCTTAACTGTTGAGCCATCTCTCCAGCCTAAATAAATAAATCTTAAAAAAAAAACAAAAAAACAAAAAAACAAAAACAACGTCCAAGGAAGCTAGGGAGCTGGCTCAAGGGTTAGGACATTGTGCTGCTCTTACAGAAGGACCCTGAGTTTGGGTCCCAGCACTCACATGGCAGCTCATATGGGTCTATAACAGCAGTTCCAGGGAATCTGAGGTCCTTTTCTGGCCCCTAAAGAAACTAGGCATGCATATGGTGCCCATCAGTACACATGAAATAAAAATAAACAGCTTTTTAAAATTCCAGATTTACAGGTTGGAGATATGCTTCAGAGGTTAAGAGCAGGAGCTGCTCTTCCAGAGGACCCTGGTTCAGTTCCCAGAAACCACATGGTGGCTCACAACTGTCTATAACTCTAGTTCCAGGGGACCTGACACCCTCATACAGACATACATGCAGGCAAAACACTATGCACATAAAATAAAAGTAAATAAATTATTTTTTTAATTCCATGTTTACAAAGTTTGTTTTCTTTGGAGCTAGTTGGATTTTGTTGTTGTGTTTCATTTTGTTGTTATTGTTTGAGACTTGATCTAACCCTCTAACCCTGGCTGGACTAGGACTACACTTAGCCTAGAAATAGAAATTTTGGAGACATAATTCTTATAGAAGAAACAGAACTTTGTTAAATAAACACCTGTTTCACATGAAAGCACCAGGTCCAGATGAGTTCCCTAAATCTCCAACTTTAAAGGTTTAGGCTGTAGCCAACACACCATAAATTGTTCTAGAATGTTGAAAGAGAAGGCATGCTTCTAAATTATTTTATGCAGCAAAAAAGCAAAGAAAATCTTACCCATTATAACTAAAGAGTATTGATGCAAAATGCCAAATAAAATATTCGCTAACAGAACCCAACACCATTATAACAAAATAACACAGAAAAGGTTTATTCTAGAAGTGTAAGATTGGCTCAGTACTGGGAACTGTATTAACATAGTATAGCATCTTAGTATACTTAAAGGGCGAGCTTGTGTGCTTATATTCATGGATCCTTGCCAATACAGAATAAAGTCAACCTAATTAAAAATAAAGTTAGGCCAGGCAGTGGTGGCACATTCCTTGAATCCCAGCACTCGGGAGGCAGAGGTAAGCAGATCTCTGAGTTCTAGGTCACCCTGGTCTACAGAGTGAGTTCTGGAACAGCCAGGGCTACACCGAGAAACCCTGCTTCAAAAAACTGAAAACCAGCTGGGCAGTGGTGGCACACGCCTTTCATCCCAGCACTAGGGAGGCAGAGGCAGGTGGATTTCTGAGTTCGAGGCCAGCCTGGTCTACAGAGTGAGTTCCAGGACAGCCAGGGCTACTCAGAGAAACCCTGTCTCGAAAAACCAAAAAAAAAAAAACCAAAAAAAAAAACCACCAAAAACCACCAAAACCAAATGAACAAAAGAAGCAACTTGTGCAGAACAGAACACCACCAAATACAGTTGCTACATCTATAATACAAGAGCAGAGTACACCTTCCTTTGTGTGTGCTGGGGTTGAGGGTATCAGTATCAAACACAGGATCTCATGTAACTCAGGAAAAGGCTTTCTACCACCTCTCCCCCATCCCACACAGGCACGTTATCTTGAGTGCTTGTATCCTCTGAGTACTAAAAACTAACACACCGATAAGAACTAAAACACTACCAGATAAGTTTTCTGCTAAACTAGGATGTAAAGGTTAACTCAGCAAGTATTCAAGCCCTGCACTGTCCAAAGAAACTGGTCCTTGACGACTTGTTAGGAGCCCTGGCATTATCTTGCCTGATAAAAGGACTTCTGCATTCCCAGTGTTGGATCATGCTAGATAAGATCTGAAAACTATGTGATGTAAGGTGGTGGCTTAGACCACACTGTAACAGGGTCATCTGTAGAGGGGCTGAAACCTGAGCAACTAAGGCTACCACAGGGGTCATCCCTGCCCATGTGACCAGCCCTAATGAAACTGTAGATTCCAGGATTCCAGTGAACTTCCCTGTTGACAGTTTATGTTTTGTCACCCTTGCTGGAAGACTCAGGCACTGTCTGTACAGCTCTTAAAGCTTCTCTGATTTCTTTTAGATTTTGTCTTATATACTTTTAATCTTTGCTTATTTCTTTTCTTTTTAGATAAGATCTCATGTATTCCAGTCTGACTTTGAACTTGCTAAGTAGCCAAAGATGACTTTGAACTTCTGATCCTTCTTAGTGCTGTGATTGCAGACATGAGTCTGTTTTGTATAGTGCTAAAAATCAAACCTAGGGTTTGGTGCTTCCTAGGCAAGCCTTCAACCCACTGAGCCATATCCTCAGCCCTTACCTTTGCTGATTTCAATCTGGTTTTTTTTGGGGGGGGGTTGTTTTTGGGGTATTGTTGTTTGTTTGTTGTGATAGAAAGTTTAATTATGAGAATACCAGCTTTTCTACTTCCTGTCAGGAGAAATAATCAAATCTAAGTCACCGCCTCTGAGAATAGTCTTAGAGATTCCAACTTCTCTGAAACACTGAACTAAAATCAGTAACAGATATCTGGAAAGTTCACCCCGATACTCAGAAAGTAAACACCATCCAAATGATCTATAGGTCAAAGAGGAAGCCTCAAAAGAAGCTAGAAAATACTTCAAACTGATTAAAAGTGAAAATAAGATATATCAAATTTTATGAGAGGCAACCACAGAATACTTCAGAGAACAACACCTCAGGCTAATGACATTTTTATTAAGAGGGTTTTCAAGATAATAATGTAAACTTTTACCTTATGAAAAGTGCCATTCAGAGGACAGAAACTATAGCTCAGTGGCAGAGTGCTTGCCTGGGATGTGCAAGGTCCTGGGTTCAGTCTCCGGCATTGCCAAAACCAAAACAAATTCAAGGAGCAATGCCAGGCAGAATAGTTACTTGCTGAGCATGGTGGTGCATGTCTTTGATCACAGAGACAGAAGTAGGCGGATCTCTGTGATTTGAAGCCAGCCTTGTCAACACAGTGAGTTCCAGGGCAGCCAACGCCAGCAAAGTGAGATCCTGTCTCAAATAATGACAAAAGGAAACTGAAAAGGGCTAGGTGGCACACATCTTTAACCCCAGCACTAGGGAGGCAGAGGCAGACAGATCTTTGAGTTCAAAACCAGCCTGGTCTACAGAGTGAGTTCCAGGGCTTTCCAGAGAAAACCCTGTCTCAAAAAGAGAAAGGAAGGAAGGAAAAGAAAGAGCATATGTTCAGAATTAGCAGCAAGACAGTAAGAAAGACTAGTAAGAGCTAGGGAAAAGGAGCCAACTCAAAATCATATTCTTTGAGATATTATCAATAAAATATATAACCCTGTAGTCCTGAACCAGTAGTCTTAGATCTCTGAGAGGGAAACCCCCAGCACACAGAGTATTCCCCTGGCACATCCTACTTAGCATTGTAAAAGAGAAGGCTAAGGTGTGGGTGATGGTGCCTGCCTGCTGTGCTGCTGGGAGAGTTCTACACAGGTGCTTCAGAAAATCCAGGAGGTGAGGGAGGCGAATGAAATCACCCCGATAAAAAGTTAGAAGTTAGACAAAGCTCTCTGAACTGAAGAGGATCGGAACTGAGCGTCAACCTCAGCTACACAGGGAGTTCAAGGGCAGTCTGGGTTGCATGAGAACTTTTCTTTAAAAATAAATAAATAGCCCGGCAGTGGTGGCGCACGCCTTTCATCCCAGCACTTGGGAGGCAGAGGCAGGTAGGTGGATTTCTGAGTTCGAGGCCAGCCTGGTCTACAGAGTGAGTTCCGGGACAGCCAGGGCTATACAGAGAAACCCTGTCTCGAAAAAAACAAAAATAAATAAATAAATACATAAATAGCCAGGTGATGGTGGCATGTGCTGCCTTTAATGCCAGCAATCGGGAGGCAGAGGCAGGCAGATCTCTGAGTTCAAAGCAAGCCTGGTCTACAGAGTGAGTTCCAGGATAGTCAGGGCTATGCAGAAAAACCCTGTCCTGAAAAACAAAATAATAATGATAATAAGTTATATAAATTAACTATAAATAAATAATATGGGAAAGAATAGGCAGATAGCTTAGTGGTGGAACACACATGTAGCATGTCTGGGGCCCTGGGTTTGATCTCCAGCTTAAGGGAGTAATAAAACATAAAAAACAAACAACCTCTTCAGGTGAACACATAAGTCTAATTCTGCAAAGCACGTAAAGAGTCTACTAAACAGTACAAAGGACTAAGGAAGGATGTTAAGTAACCCCTTGGATTAGTCAGGGTTCTCTAGAGTCACAGAACATATAGGTAGTCTCTATATAGTACAGGAATTTGTTGATGACTTACAGTCTGTAGTCCAACTCCCCAACAATGGTCAGCAGTAGCTGTGAATGAAAACCCTAGGATCTAGCAGTCGCTCAGTCCCACAAGGCTCGAAGGCGAAGAAGATTGAATCTTCCTCCTTCCAATGTCCTTATGGAGATCTCCAGCAGCAGGTGTGGCCCAGATTAGAGTTGTGCGTACCACCACACCTGAAACTTGTGTCTTCCAGTCACCCGATCTAGATTACAGGTGAGCCTTCTAATTCTGGATTGTAATTCACTCCAGATATAGTCAAGTTGACAATCAGAAATAGCTACTACACCCGGGGATCGACTACATCTAGTCACTAGAAATTCAATAGGGCTAAGGTGTCAATCGTTCACAAAACAATGTGAAAATGTAGCGCAATTCCCATCAAAACTCCTGCAGAATTTTCTGTCTCAAAGGGCTGTTTACAAAATGTAGGTGGAGGGCTGGAGAGATGGCCCAGTGTTTAAGAGGACTGGCTGTTCTTCCAGAGGACCCAGGTTCAATTCCCAGCACCCACATGGTTGCTCACAATTGTCTATAACTCCAGTTCCAGGGGATCTGACACCCTCTCACAGACATACATGCAAGCAAAACACCAATACAAATAAAATAAAAGATAAATCAAAAAAGAAAATGAGGACTCAGCGGTTAAGAGCACTGATTGCTCTTCCAGAGGTTCTGAATTCAATCCCCAGCAACCACATGGTAGCTCACAGCTATCTGTAATGGGGTCTGATGCCCTCTTCTGGTGTGTCTGAGGACAGCTACAGTGTACGTAAACAAAATAAATAAAATATTTTTTTTAAAAAAAAGAAGTAGGGACTGGAGAGCTGGCTCGGCCGTTAAGAGCACTGGGCTGGTAAGATGGCTGCTCTTGCAGAGGATCCAGGTCCATTTCTCAGCACCCACATGGAGCCTTACAACTCCAGCTCCAGGGCATCAGACACTCTAGCCTAGTCTCCAAGGTCACCCAAGTATAACACACATGCCCATTCATACACACACAGTCACGCACACGCGAGCGCATACACACACACACAGTCACACACACACTCACACACACATATAAACACACACTCATGCACACACATACATGATTTCAGACTCTTTTCAAGAATAAGAGCTGTTGCCAGGCAATAGTGGCACACTCCTTTAATCCCAGCACTTGGGAGGCAGAGGCAGGTGGATTTCTGAGTTCGAGGCCAGCCTGGTCTTCAGAGTGAGTTCCAGGACAGCTGGGGCTATACAGAGAAACTGTCTCGGGAAACAACAACAACAACAACAACAACAAGCCAAACCAAACAAACAAACAAAAGATTAAGAACTGTTAAGTGCTCAGAAACAGAGCATTTACCTAAAATGTAGTAGACCCTCAGTCTAATCGGCTATTCAATATATATGCATACTAAATACTTTTTTGTCTAGTTAGTAAGCTTGATTTTTGAATTCAGCCATTCTGAAACTATTCTGTACATTATAGACTTGCGCAAGTCAGTGAAAACATTGAGGAGAACGTGAGCTGGTTTCTCACAGGTGTGGAAGTGTGGAAAAAGGCAGGCTGGTGTGAGCACTGAACTGCTGGTCTGAGGTGACTCTAGAACCGCACTTGAGAGTAACAGACAGAGGGCTCTGACCTGGTCTAGCACTGGTAGAAGCCTCACACTCTGTGGCATTTGTACCTGCCCGTCTACAGTGTAACCTTGGCACACACTCCCACATAAATCTTCTTATGCTGTGGACAGAACCCAGGGCCTTGCCATGCTAGGCAGAGTTCCACCACTGAACTGCATTCCAAGCTCAGCCTCTCTATTAAATTGCAAAGAGGACCATCTGCCAAAAGGCACTTTTTAGTTTGGGACTTGGAACAATAGCAAAGTAAACCTAAGGCCAGTGGATGAGTCAAACATTTCCCTGCGGCAAGAGAAGAAATGAGCTAAACCTTTCTGAAGCAGTAAGGGGATCCGTAGGCTCACTGGAAGACCGCTTGGAAGGCCTAAGGTCTCTCTGGATCTAGAGCTCAAGGGACATCATGGGAGCACTGGTCTCTTTATCTCAAGCCTCCTCTGCTGGTGGACGTCTCTAGGATGCCTGGCCATAAGGGTGGACTACTCTTAATCTAGGGCAATGGGCCACCTTCACCAGCAGCCGCTGGAACCACAGGAATCGGGGCAGGATTCTCAAAAGGAAGCACAAAAAAGAAAGGCACACACACAAAGCAATGAGCCTCACTGTTTGTCCCCAGGTGGGGATACATTTTCAAACAATATCGAATATGCCCAGCCTAACCATTTTGACCTGTGTACTGACTGGTTTCGTGTCAACTTGACACAATCTGGAGTTATCATAGAGAAAGGAGTTTCAGTTGAGAAAATGCCTCCATGAGATCCATCTGTAAGGCATTTTCTCAATTAGTGATCAAGGGGGAGGGCCCCTTGTGGGTGGTACCATCCCTGGGCTGGTAGTCTTGGGTTCTATAAGGAAGCAGGCTGAGCAAGCCAGGAGAAGCAAGCAAGCCAGTAAGTAGCATTCCTCTATGGCCTCTGCATCAACTCCTGCTCCTTGACCTGCTTGAGTTCCAGTCCTGACTTCCTTTGGTGATGAACAGCAGCATGGACGTGTAAGCTGAATAAACCCTTTCCTCCCCATGGTCATGATGTTTGTGCAGGAATAGAAACTCTGACTAAGGGACTGGAGAGATGGCTCAGCGATTAAGAGCACTGACTGCTCTTCTACAGATCCTGAGTTCAATTCCCAGCAACCACATGGTGGCTCACAACCATCTGTAATGGAGATCCGATGCCCTCTTCTGGTGTGTCTGAAGACAGTGACAGTGTACTCACGTGCATTAAATAAATGAATAAATTAATTAATTAAAAAAAAAAAAAGAAACCCTGACTAAGATAACCTGTGACTAGCTCCTGTGAGGATGGCCATTCCTCATACAACTAGCTAGACCTGAACCCATTTTCTGGTGTCATCTACCCCCATGGACTATGTGAAACGGATACAAAAGAGACTGTCACTTAAAATCCCAAAGTCCTTCAAAGTCCTATTGGTCAGTCTTTCCTTAGTGGGCCTTCCCAGCACGCGTTCTCAGGCAGTAAGTTTCTGAGACAGGTGTCTGAGTCTACTTGCTATAGAACTTTTTCTGGCTCGGTCTTCAAGCCTGTTCTTGAAAGGGGGTAATTAATTCATATGCTGTGTGTTTAACTTAGTATTAATGGCTAACATCTCCCCACTTAATTGTGATCATTGTCGGTCTGTGTCCTGGAGGCTATCTGTGGAGACCTCTGGCCTGGCCCGGTGGGAGGTTTCAAGTGGAAGAGGAAATGGCACCAGTAGGGAGGCGGAAGTGCCTCTGAAGCCACCATTGCTGCCACCATTGCTGCTGTTCTGTGTCAGCTCCCTTGCTGGCAGGTCCAGGTGAGAGGAGAGAACACAGTCCAGCTGGGTCTGGGGCTGAGCAGGATGGTGAGCGTCAACGGCCCCAAAGAAACACGCCAGGCCGGGAGTCTTGTCAAAGCAGGAACTCACTTTATTAAACTAGGCACTTGCTTATACAGAGAAGGGAAGAAGGTGGGCACTTAGGTGTGGGAAGAGATGAAGTAGGAAGCAAGGAAGGGTGACAGAGGGTAAGGGGTAACTGACAGGGCCAATGGCAAAGCTTTACATCAGCAACAGTGAGGCATAGGCAGGGCCAAACAGGTCTTCCTGAGTCACCCCATACGGAAGTGACTGAGACAGGTTTCAAAACTCCAGCCAGTCTTAGGCTCTCCCACAAGGCCTCAGAAACTCAAGCCAGGCTTGGGTTTGTCCTTAAGGCCCAAACCGGGTCCCAAATGGGGCCCAATAGTTCTGGTGCCCCTGCCCCAGCATCTGCTGTTGCTCTGAGACACTGAGACACTGCACTGGCCTGGCCGAGCTGAGCTGAGCTGGTGGAGGGCTGACTAGCCTGAGCAGGGTCCTGGAGAGCTTCTGGTGACGAATGCTTCTGGAGAGCAGTTCTCTTCCCAGGCAGTGTTACAGCTCTTGAGACAGATGCTCTCAGACAATTCTCACACACCTTTATTCCCTCTGGAGAGGGTCTTATATACAGTTTTGGGGTGGGGTGGGTCTGACAGTAGGTGCTTCCTATTGGCTTGGCCTAAGATGCTTCATCTACTTGAGGAGGGACTTGTGGACAGCCCCCCTCCCCAATGGGGAGGCTGTGGCTACGTGAGTGGGGCCTGAAGTTGGGAGTAGGCAAAGCTCCTACTGTCCCTTCTGGGTCTCCAGGGCTTCAAGCCCTAGCTCAACCTAACTAGGCTTCCTCTCATGGTCCACCGCCCCACAGACCATCTTGGCCATTGTTGGAGGAACTTTAGACTCTACAGCCCTATTCTTCTATGAGTTGATATATCCAGGTCCTAAGGAACATTTTGGCCCAGAGAACCTACTCTGTCTCCAGGTGTACTGACTGGTTTTGAGTCAACTTGACATAGGCTGGAGTTATAACAGAGAAAGGAACCTCAGTTGAGGAAATGTCTCCATGAAATCCAGCTGTAAGGCATTTTCTCAAGTAGTGATCAAGGGGTGAGGGGGCAGCCTATTGTGAATGGTGCCACCCCTGGGCAGGTGGTCCTGGGTTCTATAAGAAAGCAGGATGAACAAGCCAGTAAGCAGCACCCCTCCATAGTCTCTGCATCAACTCCTGCCTCCAGGTTCCTGCCCTGTGTGATGAACAGCAACGTGGAAGTGTAAGCTGAATAAATCCTTTCCTCCCCAGCTTGCTTCTTGGTTATATAGTGTTTCATTGCAGCAGTAGAAACCCTGACTAAAACACCAGGCATCGTTCTGAAGGTTGTTTTTGAACACCTTGAATCTTAAAAACTCACCAACAGGCATGGTATGTATATAGTACAGTATAAGAACTCTTGCCTAGCATGAGGACAGGTCTAGGGCCAATTTTCATTTACTCCCAGTCCCCCATAAAAGAGAGTCATCAGTATCTAGGGAGTCTGAAATATGAGTGCACAAGAACCATGTTGAGTTTATATTTAAAATGCAGATTCCTAGGAGAAGACTTGGGAGGTGAAGTACTTGCTTCGCAAACATGAAGCCCTGAATTTGGATCCCCAGCAACCATATATAAAGGGGAAGCATGTGTGTCTGTAATTCCCGAGATGGGTAGGTGGAGACATGTGGATCCTTAGGGCTTCCTGGCCAGCCTGCCCAGACAAACTGGTGAACTCCAAGTGTAGTGAACAACCCTGTCTCAAAAACTAAAATGGGAAGTGCTGTGACCCACTCTGATAACGAGGATCAGGAATTCACAATCCACCTCAGCTGTAAGGCAAGTTCAAGGCCAGGTTAGAATACAGGAGACCCTGTATAACTGACACCTCACATAAACAATGCGCGCGCGCGTACATGTGCACACACTGCTCACGTGCACACACTGCTCACGTGCACACACTGCTCACGCGCACGCACGCACGCACGCACGCACGCACGCTCTCTCGCCCAGATCTCCTGAAGACGGTAGACTTGGGGCTGCTTCTGTATCTGCGGTAAGAGTGTGCGAACAAAGGGAACAACCAAGTCCTGTGGTCCTGAGGCAGGAAAGTGATCCAGGAATAATCAGCCAGTAAGGAAAATTGAGAAGAGCAAGAGCCTAGGAAGGCGGCAGGTCCTCCTGTGGGATAGAGACTGGGTTTCTGTCAGAACTACGGAAAGTCTTATGCTGGGAAAAATAAATCTGATTTTCCATTAAAAAAAGAAGAAGAAGAAATAAGAAAAACTGCTCTGTGCTAAAGAAATAGCTCTGCAGTTAAGTACATTGGTTGCTCTTCCACAGGACCTGAATTTGGTTCCCAGAAAACATGGCTACTAACCCTCTGTAGCTCCATACCCGAGAAATCCATCGCCGTCTTCTGGCCTCCTTGGGTACTGCATGCATCGGGTGCACAAATGCAGGCAAAACACCCATCATGCACATAAAACAAAAATAAATATATAAAATTTATAAAAAAGGAAGGGAGGAAGGGAAGAAGGGAGGAAAGAAATCACTCTGAGCCAGGTGTGGTGCATGCTTGTAATCCAGGTGCTCAGGGGGATGGAGGAGGATGGGGTCTGTGAGGATTTCAAACACTAAATCAGTTTTTTGATGGTTCCTGTTCTCATTTTCTTTTCTTTCCATTCCGTTCCTTATCTTATCCTGGAGTTTTTGTTTTGTTTTGTTTTCTAAAACTGGATGTATATCCCTGGCTGTCCTGGAACTCACTCTGTAGACCATGCTGGCCTCTAACTTACAGAGATCCACCTGCCTCTGCATCCTGAGTGCCGGGATTAAAGGTGTGCCCCTCCATTACTTAGCCTGTACTCATTTTCTTCCAGTTAATAGAGTCCTTCCCTCAGCCTTTCTTCACTGCTGTTTCAACGTGAATTTTCTATTGTGAAAATAATATATTCTAATATTCAAAAATTTTAAACACAAGGAAATTAAGAAGTCACTAACCAGCAACCTATGATCCTGGTATAGCTGCTGCTCTCCACACATGCCCGTGCATCTTGCACAAGAAGCCTCCTGTCACACATGTACTTTTATAATGTGCTATACTGTTGGTGCATATGCATGTGCTGAGTGTGTATGCTTATGTTCATACAGGGGTGTGTGTGTGTGTGTGTGTGTGTGTGAGACAGAAGCCAGAAGTTGACAGCCAGGGTCTTCATGAATTGCCTTCCACCTTCCTTTTGAGACCAGGTCTTCACTGAACATGGAGCTCATTGATCAGGCTAGGCTGGCTGGTCAATTAGCTTTGGAGTTCTGCCTGTCTTTGCCCCTAACTCAGCACGGGGTTTCTATACACATGCTACAACTCCTGGCTTTTATCAGGGTGCTGAAAATCCAACCGGAAACCCTCACGTTTGTGTAGCAGGCCCTTTACCCCCATTTTCTCAGCCACTGGAATGTGTTTTCTTTTTTTCATATAAAATATTCCAAGCAGCAGTCATGTGGTGTGCAAAGGGACATGGAAGCAAAACACTATACAAACAAATAGAATAAATGACATTTTAAAATGTTAATGTTACGAGCAAGACAGAGTGCTACAAGCCGTTAACAGAGTGCTTGCCTGGTATGCATGTGGCCCTGGGTTTAGTCCCTAGCACAGCATAAACTAGGAGTAGTGGTGGCACCAGCCAATAATCTTAGTATTTAGGAGGTGGAAGCAGGAAGATCAGATGTTCAAGGCCATCCTCCACTACACAGTGATTTCAAGACTAGGCTACATGAGACTGTGTTTCGTTCTTTCTTTTTTTTTAAAAGATTTATTTATTTTATATATATGAGTACACCGTTGTTGTCTTCCTTCTTGCTCCTGCCCCTGCTCGCTCCAGCCCAAAGATTTATTTATTTATTATATGTAAGTACACTGTAACTGTCTTCAGACACACTAGAAGAGGGCATCAGATCTCATTACAGATGGTTGTAAGCCACCATGTGGTTGCTGGGATTTGAACTCAGGACCTCTGGAAAGCAGTCAGTGCTCTTAACCACTGAACCATCTCTCCAGCCCGAGACTGTATTTCAAAAAGTCAATATTATTAATAATTATTGGGGTCCATGAGTCAGCCCACAAACTACACAAACACTGATCTCAGTCAGACAGGAATGGTTTATAGGACGTATACACTAATACTGATCTATCAGAGTTGTCCCTCAGAATTATCTGAGGCTACAATGATGAGCATCTTTCTCTATCAACTTATAAAGAAAAAAAAAAAACACAATGAAGTCATACACAGGTACAGGAAGTGCTGCCTAGTGGTCAGCTCAGACTCAACCCATTTTAGACATAACAGTTCATATTGACCTTTTAACTCGATAGGTGCTATGTAAAGCTTTGTGGAATTTCTTAAGATTAAGAAACCCCATACAGAACATAACAGGAGATGATGTGATCAGCGTGACCTTGCTCTGAGTCAAGTTATTTTTCTGTGTCAATGACTGGCAGGCATTTTACAGCAAGAATATGAAATAACTTGCAGGTATGGAACAAAATGACTACAGCTATTCGGGAGGGGGGGGGAATTGACCTCATCAACAGTAATGGTAGAGCTAAGAGTAAAACAATGTAATACAGAGGGCTGGAGAGATGGCTCAGCATTAAGAGCACTGAAGTACACAGGGTTGTTGTCTGCTAAGAAAACCAAGCCGATGTGAGTAAAGCTACCCAACAGATACCATCTACCTACCATCCAGAGTCCATCACTGCCCCTTGAAAACTGTACTTCCCCGACACACACACAGGGTCTGCTTCCTTGTTGCTTTCTGAGTCACAGTATGTTCTACTTGAGAATGACAGCTGATGGAGAACAGACCTCAGGTGTTTGGGGACCAAGCACCAGGACTAAAAGGAGAAAGATCATTGCCATGCTGATTAACTAACCATACCGCTAAAGATAACCATCAAACTTCGAATTGGGTAGTGAAAAATAAACCAAAGAGCCTTAGCCTCTTATGACATAAAAGAAAGAAAAATTAAGATTGGAACTAGCCAGTAAATGGAGCCAGGCATCTATCGCTGATAGAGCTGGATATACAGTTATGTTTTGGGTCTTTGAAGAATCCTGGCAAACCTTGGGACATCTAGGGGCTCACGTGGGAGCCATTCTCTGCCAGGATGCACTCCCTGTCACAGCTCTTTGCTTTTTATGTAGCTCAGGTTAAGACCATGGAAAGCAAACAAAGGAAGGGATTTTTAACCTGGCATCTGATCCTCACCCACACCCCCCACCCCCAGGAGGAAATTTCTGCATTTGGTTTCAGCACCTCTGTTCGGAGTATGTTTTCTGGTATTTTAATTTTTTAAATCTCTTAGGGCCTTCCCTTGACTTTTAGGAAAATTACTTGTCTTGTCTAGTCTTACAGACTCAAAAGCTGAGACTTTTAAAGGTCTCTCTGTGACTTAGGAAACAGGTATGAATGGTAAGGAAATTGTGAAATTCTGTTTTCCTTCATTCAGTGCAGGCTGAGTGTAGGTCTGAAATGATGGCCTTTTGGAGGGGTTTTATGTTTTGTTATTGTTTGGTTTTAGATTTGTTTGTTCGTTTTAAAAAGATTTATCTTATGTATGAGAGTACACTATCGCTGTCTTCAGACACACCAGAAGAGGGCATCAGATCCCATTACAGATGGTTGTAAGCCACCATGTGGTTGCTGGGAATTAACTCTGTTTGTCATTGTTCTTGTCACACTGCCTTAATGGAAGCAGACAAATCTGCCGAATTTGTGTCTTTACCTGGTTAGCTTCTCCACAGTGTGTTCTCAACAATGTCTCTGTTGATAGACATTGTTAAGTTTCAAACCCAGGACAAGCATCTGAGGTGCCTATTTAACATATCAAAGTGGATCTGGCCTCCAGGTTTTCCCAGCATCCCTCAGTCCCTTCTTGTTCTGGTAGGGTATGGCTAGCATATCCAGCCCTCTACCCTGAACTCTCCAGCTCAGGGGCCCGACCTGCCCTTCCCCATAGGCTCTTCCATATATACTCCAGACATTTGGCTACCTGCCCCTTTTTGTACCTTTGACCTTTCCTCTTTGTTTTCTTTCTTTCTTTTCTTTCTTTCAGACATTAAGCTTGTTTCTTTTGTTTTTCACACTAATAAAAATGTTACTTCACAGACCTAATATCTGTTCCACCTCACACTGAGTTGTATGCTGAGCCCCTAATTGACAAGGTAATGGTGACACTAGAGTGGTCTTTGAGACCATTAGTTCCTGGGTAGGATTACCATTCTCATAAAAGAGGCTTGAGGTGGGAGTTGCTCAGTGATAAAGCATGTATTTAACACTTGCTCACCTGAGGCAAAAACATTACCAAAGATGGATTAGAACTACTGTGTTAGTGTAGCTAGTTGTTTTGTTGCCAGTGGTAGGGTCTGAGTTGGGTGTTTCCAGGTTCTTGGGCTCTTAGCTAAAGAATTGGAGGTGAGGGTTCACATAGATTTACAAAGGTAGCAAGATAATTGTATTTGGAGCAGAGATGATATAGACCAAGGAGAGATACACTATCAAGAAGGACAAGGAGCCAGGCGAGCAGACATATTCAGGGCCTGGGTTATTGTTCGCCCTTCCTTTTAGGTGGTTCAAGAGAATGAGGGGGCGGTTTCTAGGTATTCTCTATGTTAGTTGATAGTCTAGGTTATGGACTCATTTTTCTATTATGCATGTCCCTTTCCATAATACCTTTAACTGTAATCCTCTGCATGCCCAATTATGCATGGGTGTAAGATGGTAAATAGGAGATTCTCTCTACTAGAGAACACAGGTTTGCTCACTGCCCAAGCACTCGAAACCAGGTCAGGTCAGATTAGCCCTTACGTTCTTTGTATTTGGACGTATTAAGAATATGCCTGGACAGAAGCTGCCTTATTTTAATTGTTATAAGTGACAGGGGAACTCAAACGACTGTTCAGAGATGGGAGTGTCTTAGTCAGGGTTTCTATTCCTGCACAAACATCATGACCAAGATGCAAGTTGGGGAGGAAAGAGTTTATTGAGCTTACACTTCCATGCTGCTGTTCATCACCAAAGGAAGTCAGGACTGGAACTCAAGCAGGCCAGGAAGCAGGAGCTGATGCAGAGGCCATGGAAGGATGTTTCTTACTGACTTGTTTCTCCTGGCTTGCTCAGCCTTGGGTTCTTATAGAACCCAAGACCACCAGCCCACAGAGGGTACCACCCACAAGAGGCCCTCCCCCCTTGATCACTAATTGAGAAAATGCCTTACACCTGGATCTTATGGAGGCATTTTCTCAACTGAAGCTCCTTTCTGTGATAACTCCAGCTTGTGTCAAGTTGACACACAAAACCAGCCAGTACGGGGAGTAAGTATAGCTCTGATGCAGGTGGGATTTTGAGGGGCTTCTGAAGATACCAGGTGGGTTGTTCAGAGAGAGGTGTGTGTGCACAGCTCACGGGGGGTGGGGTGGGGGGGAAACTAGGCTGCCACGTGCGTCATTACAAGGGAGGTGGAGTGTGCTGTGTGCACAGTCTCAGAGAACGGAGCTCCAGGGGCTGAAGTGTTTCTTACACCTGCCTAACTCAGTTTTGCTTCTCCCCAGAGTTCTCACTGGGAGCAACTGAGCAGTTCTGGAACTCTCCCAGGTACAGGCTAGCCTGGGTCCAATTAGGAGACAGAAACCCATAATTTAAACAGGAAAAAAAATTAATACAAGGAACTAATGACTATAAGAAATAAGAGAAAGGAGGGATTGGTAAGTAAGAAATAGAGGGAACATTTAAGAGTATATAATCAAAATACATTGCTTGAAATC